>JAKZAP010000015.1:1164385-1570039 GCA_023053575.1 Branchinecta lynchi
TGTATAAGTAGTTTCAGAACAGCAATGCATGGAGATGCTTGTTTTAAAATATTCTTGATGTGGGCATCCCATCCCATTTTAGATCATTGGTGTAACTAGTAATTGTAATTGTAAGTGTAATAAGTAATTTAATGTTTTTTAACGGAAATTTCTGAGGGAATGGGGTCAAGGCTGGGGTAGATTTTGAAAAGTTAATCGTCATAGTTGATGATTTCTTGGAGGTAACTTGCATTTGCGACAGAGCAGTTTCTTGGGTAATGTCATCTAGAATGGTCATTGTTGAGCTCCTGATATTTCGCCGTCAAAATTCAAGAGCTGAGAGGTCGTCAACATAATACCATTGGTGAGGGTACTCAGAAATTAAAATAAAAAAAATAGAGAGTGGTTCAGAAATATTATTATATTTGAAAATTGTGATCGGTTTGTCGAAAAAGAAACTACAATTTCTATCAAAAACGGACTAACTTTAACTCTGAAAGCAACTTTTCAACAAGAAAATTATCAATTAGATCAAAAGCTTTCTGGAGATCAATTAATACAAGATTCAAGTAAACACTTTTGATTCGGGTTTTCGAACTGTTTAAGGTCTTCAGTTCCAGGATTTCTGCCTTCAACCAATCGGCAAGAGAACTTTCATACTTCTTTAAAAATGTCGGGGTCAGTGTAATTGGTCGTACTCCAGTGAAGTCATTTAGGCCTGCCTTTTTCTCAATCGGTGTAACATACCAAAACTTCCTACAAGACGAATAATTTCCCGATTTACTAATTTCATTAAAAATACTTAACAGCGGAATACAGAATTTGTCTGGAAAAGCTTTGATCGGAGCAGTTGAGATATAAATAGGACAAATGCTAGTTTTAATGGCACTTGCAGCTCCGCTCAAATGTCATATACCGATCACTTTTCGGTCGGTCGGTCTACTCATCTCGAGCTAGGGCACTTCCAGATTTGCTAGGAGGATGAAACTTGGTAGGCATATTAGGGACCTCACCAAACTGACTTGGAAATTATCACTTCCCTGATCTGACCATCGTGGGGGAGGGAGAATCCGGAATATTAACGTGTGTATAACTTTTGAACGGGGAATCGGACCGTAATGAAATTTGATATTTGGAAAGACATCCTCAGATCTCAAACTTCAGGTCTGGAATGGATCCGGTTACTTTAGGGGGAGTTGGAAGGGGGTAATCGGACATCGGGTTACTTGTTCAGAGTGGACGGATCGGGATGAAACTTGGTGGGAAGAACAAGCACAAGGCTTAGATACAGAGTGGACAAGACCGGACTGGATCCGAGCACTGTGGGGGGAGTTTGAGGGAGGATTCCGGAATCCTTTGTCTTGGCCGTAAGACCAGTCTCAAGACCGATGCCGACAATCTTGGTCTTGGTCTTAAGACCAGTGGCAAATTCTTGGTCTTGGTGTTGTTCTTGCGCTTCCGGTCGTCAAGACCTATCATGGTCTTCAAGAACTTGCCTGGTCTTCAAGACCCTAATTACAGCAGGATTAATTTCGGAACTTTTCAAAACGTCGCAAAGCAGGAAAAGATTAATTAAACGGATGCAGCATCAGGACAGATTTTGAAGGTCAACAGATTAGCGGATCAAAAATATTATTTGTAGGGACTAATCATCGTGATCATTAACAAGTGAAGGCTCGACGTGAGTAATTTCCTTTAGAAAACTATGGCCACCAAGGAACCTTCTGTAGTGAAGTACGCGCTTACCAACTTTCAGCTTTGTGAAAAGACTTTGAAGTGGTCCGCTGTTTCTAAGTTCTGCAATGAAAAGAGCACTGACAGTAAAGGGGTTTCTTTTACTATTATGGGGTAAGCATGCAGTATGTACAGCTATTCTTTAAATGTTTTGATCATTGGTTCGCAATGGCGATCACAATTTTAATATTAAGAACTGTATGATTAAGAAGGAAATAGTCACTTCCCCGATCCGACCGTCGTGGGGGTGGTGGAGGGAGGGGGAATCCAGAATCTTGAGGTATTTATAACTTTTGAACGAGTGGTCGGAGCTTAATGAAACTTGATGTTTGGAAAGACACCGGCAATCTTGGGGATCACCGGGAACCGGCAGTCTTGGGGATGAAACTTGGTGGGAAGAACAAGCACAAGTCCTAGATACGTTGTTGACATAACCGGACCGGATTCGGGCACTGTGGGGGGGGGGGGTCGGGAATTATAGTGATCCCGCTAATTTGGTACTTCCTGATTTGTTGGGGAGATGAAACTTGGAAGGCATATCAGGGGCCCGATTATACTGACTCAAGAGTAGTTGTTTACCCGATCCGGCCATCATAGCGGGAGTGGAAGGATGGGGGACCCGGAATCTAGTGGCATGCGTAACAATTGAACGAAACAGGAGTGATTAGTGGGGGTCTGGTGGGGAGCCGAACCACATGCGGCCACGGTTGGGTGAGCTGGAGGCCACCCAGATGCACAAAAACCAAACAGATGGACAGAATAGGATGCAAGTTGGACCATACCAAGTTTTTGCGTCCTTGATTTGTTATTTGATATCCGGACCGGATACGGGGGGAGCCGGAAATTTGCAGATAGGTCCTGCTCCGATTCTAGTCAGGTTGATATTTCCGAATGGTATTCCAGCCACAGTGGGGAGAGTTGGAAGGGGAGTCTTGGAAATATTGTGGCTCGCAGTGGGGTAAAACAAGAGGAGCGGTTTGAACGAAAATTGGAAAGTATAGAGATCATACGCCCTAGATGACATATTTAAGGGGTTTAGCCAGACTTGACGATGGGGGAGGGGGGGTCTCAATACCGGGGCTAAAATCTTGGTTTTGGTCTTAAGGCCAGTGCGCCAACCAAACCCGACCAAAATAACTTGGAAATAGTCACTTCCCCCATCCGAACACCGTGGGGAGGGGGAATCTGGAATATTGACGTATTTGTAACTTTTGAACGGAGAGTCGGATGTTCATGAAAATTGATATTTGGAAAGACGTCGTGTCTCAGATGTCACACTTCAAGTCTGGAATGGATCCGGTGACTTTGGGGGGAGCTGGAGGGGGGAATCAGAAACTGTGTGACTTGTTCAGAGTGGAAGGATCGGAATGAAACTTGGTGGGAAGAACAAGCAAGAGCCTTAAATACATAGCTGACAAGACAGGATAGGATCTGAGCACTGTGGGGGGAGCTGGAGTGAGGGTTCCGGAATTCGGGTGATCCCGAGTTAAGATGCTGACACATGTGCTAGGACGGCGAAACTTGGCAGGCATTATCAGGGACTCGACAAATTTAACTCAAGAACAGTCGTTTCTCCAATTTGACCATCGTGGGGGGAGTGGAGGGAGAGGTAATCCGGAATCTTGAGAAATGTCCAACTTTTGAACGGGTGATCGGATCTGAAAGGAACTCTCAGTATTCGGAAAGAACTCATGTCTCAGATATCCCATTTCAAGTGCGGACATGCTCTGATATGTGGGGGAGTCGGGGGGGGATTTGTGACACGCTTAGAGTGTAGCGATTGGCATGACGCTTGGTAGGAAGAACAAGCGCAGCCTAACGTTAGAGAGCCTTACAAATTGTCACTTCCCAGATCCGACCATCGCTTACAGTAGCCTACTCATCTTAACCGGAAAGTACAAGAAATACTTTTCAGCAAAATCTGCTTTTTCATGAACCCCATAAGCCAATGATCATTTTTGCCTCAAGGCTTTTGCTTAGAAATGACTTTCTAGCACCCTTAAAGTGCACATCTTAACCAAAAATTAAAAAAAATTCTTACCAAACCACAGCATGATCCTAAAGGGCCCAGGATCATTTTTGCCTCAAGGGTACAGATGATTTTATAGCGCCCTTAAAGTGCGCATCATCACAGCCAAGTGCAAACAAAACTTTGTATGCCACTTGAGCTTACTCAAGTGCCATATAGCGATCGTAATGTCTGTCTGTCTGTCGGTCTGTCCGCATTTTGCTAGTTTGAGCACTTCCACATGACCTATGACGATACAACTTGGTACGCATATCAGGGAGCCAAACGGATTGACTTGGAAATATTCACATCACAGCCAAGTGCAAACAAAACTTTTTATGGCACTTGAGCTTACTCATGTGCCATATAGCGATCGTAATGTCTGTCGGTCTGTCCGCATTTTGCTAGTTTGAGCACTTCCACATGACCTATGACGATACAACTTGGTACACATATCAGGGAGCCAAACGGATTAACTTGGAAATAATCACTTCCCCGATCCGACCGCCCATCAATGGGAGAGTGGCAAGATGGGGAATCCGGAAATTAGTGACATTCATAACTTTGGAACGGATAATCGGGCTTGCATTAAACTCCACAGGTATCAAGAGCAAGTGTCTTGGATGTTCATTGTTAAATTCGGATCGGATCCGATAACTGGGGGGTGGGGCTGGAGGGGAAATCTCTTGAAACGCTTTTTCTAGTTTTTGTCAAACCCCTACCCCTTTCTTCACACTAGTATAGCTCGGCGCGTGGATGAGTCATTCTTTGTTTCAATTCGTTCGGAGATAGCTAGAGCAATCGAAGGTCGAAGGGTTTTGTATAATATGTTGTTGAACCTTAGTAGGGGTTGAGATAGATTAGGGGGTGCTAGGATGAAAAAACTTAGCAGGCGTATCGGGGACCCGACCAAACCAGCCTGGAAATAATCAATTTCTCGATCCGACCATCTGGGGGGGGTGGATGGTGGGGGAATCTGGAAAATTGCGTGGTGTGTAACTTTCGAACGGGTGATCGGATTGAAATGAAACTTAATACTGGAATAAATGACATATCTCTGATGTTCCATTTGAACTCCGAACTGGATTTGACAGCTATGGAGGAGTTGGGGGGGGCGGAAATCCCAAGAAACGGTTAGAATGGAGGGATCGGAGTGAAACTTCCTTTAATAACAATCATCTGCTCCAGATAAATCGTTTACACATTTGGAATGGATGCGGACACTTGGGGGGAGGGGGGTGGAGGGGTAAATATTATTTGAGCCCAAGCTGACTTTGAACACAAACCTGTAATAAATAACTGAAGCTTCTATCGACTATAAATATCTTATTAAAGTAAATTATCTTCAAATACCACTATAATGAAAAAATAGTCCTGAGAATTAATTTTTGACACGGACGCTGTTTTTGCTGCACGATTGGGGCGATGACAGCAAAGGTTTTTTCTGTATTTTGGACAGCTTCGGTTTTTCTTATTAATAAGGGTCTGAAAACTTAAATATTATTTTTTTTAATAACCTCGTTCTACGTTTCTATTGATCGACTTCGGTTTTTGTTGGTAATCAGGGACTGAGGCTTAAATTTTCTTCCCTTAATAACCCCGTTCCACGTTTCCGGTAGGGAGTACTGGCCTGTATCTCGGTTAATGCCTGCTCGGTTTTCCTTTATCTCAACGGCTTCTCGAATGGTTTGATGGAGTCCGGCGCACGTTGCAAGAATTTGGGCTTTTTCAAAATGTACTGAATGTGATGGGTTTTCGAAAATATGTTCTGCAAGTGCAGATTTGAAAGATCATAACTATACTGTCAACAAATTAGATCTCAGGACTAGTTTTTCATTATAATGGTATTTGAAGATAATTTACTTTAATAAGATATTTATAGTCGCTAGAAGCTTAAGTTATTTATTACAGGTTTGTTTCCTTCCCCGACGTTGACCAAGAGAATTGACAGCCTGACGAGGACCCTTGCCAAGAAGGGCCGAAATATCGCTGATGAAGAATCGTAGCTGACGTATCCGTTGTAAACATTGTTTGAATAAATATTAACATCACCGAGTGAAGGAGTCGTAGCCCACAACTTAAAAAAATCTTTCCTTTTTCTTATAGAAAAGATGCTGTGTTATACATAAAAAAGCACTGACTTAAATATTTCTAGCCTTAACGTGGTTCCGATAATTCAGCATGGTTGGCAGAGATTATCCAATCATATCTTCAGTAAATAAATAAACAAGGATGTAATCCATGATAGCATATGCTTAAAATGTATCAATGGTTTAAGCACTTAGTTCGCAAATAAATAAAATACCTAATTCGTCCAAATATCAACAAAGACTGGTCGAAATTAATTAATTCAGCAAATATACAATTTTTAACAAAGACTGCTCGGCTGACTTTACATGCCGATGAATTTGTTGGTTCTTGTGATTAACTGCGGTAATTCTTGTAGTTCGGCAATGAAATGGTTTACGACGTCAGAAATAACAAGGACGTGGACTTGAGACTCTCTGCCGTGAGGCCTACAAAACACTACCTGGCAATAACCCGTTAATAGGCCTACGTAAAATCGGCTATTGAACTTTTTCAATTTTTTGCTAGAGGTCAATCTGTCTTGGCCATGGCTTAAAACAGCCAAAGCCGTGGATAATTTGTTAAAAGCAGAGCTTGGTTTTAACAGTCGTCACATAGTTTTAAATATTGGAAGCCAAATAGCAGACAGTGTGAGGTATGCTTTAGAGAAGAACTAGCGTGCTTTGGTAAGTAACACTGCATGAAAAATTGTGTACTGACTTTCGCCCTGAGAGGTGCTCCAAAACAAGCTTTTATTACCAAAACACACATTATTACGATAACAAGTGTCAACATAATTACGAATCACTAATTCAGAACAAAGAACCACTAAGAAAACTGTGCAACGTAATTCTCAAGATTGCTAAGATTACCTGCAATACAACAGAGACAGAGAATTCTAGAGAACTATCTCCAGTATAGTCGAGCAACAAGTCGAACACAGGTTTGTAGATATGCTTAAAGTTTAACTGCAGAGAAGGGACAGTCTTGTTACCGCTCACTTATTTACTTAGAGAGGCTTGAAGACCCGATGAAAATGCGTTACTTTGTTGCTCCACTATTCACAAATAACCAATTTTCAAATAGTGGAATTTCCCTGTCAGATTTGTGGTACTACCTGTGTCGGATGATTGACGAAAAGGATTTATGAATATTTTTTTGTTCAGGCACTAAGCAGTATTCGCCAAGCTTATCACCGCCCACTAAAAAGCCGCATCTGTGTGCCGATTCAAATATTCCGCGTCATAGTGAATTTACGCTCTGGGGACAGCCGTAGATACTCTGAACGTCACTACGAGCGCAGATAATGGAAAATAAAAAAATCTCTTGGCAGAATCCACATTACTCGGCGTATTCAACTAAATGATACAAAAATAAGTTTGCTTTTCAGTTAAACTTTAAACTAGCATGGTATTTGAACTAACTTGAAATGCTTGAATTAGTGTGATTCAAGAAAAAACAGAAATCTCCAAGGTGTTGGGTCACAGAAATAACTTGAAAAAAATAACATGTCACAGTCACGGTCTGTAAATGAGCCAAGAGCTTTTTGGGATCCCAAAACGTAAGTGGAGGCATCGCAAAGTTGCACATCGGTCTGTCTGTTAGCACGGTAACTCTCGAAAGGAACGAGATATTTTGAAGAAGCTAGGTGTGGGTTTGTATGCCACTTGTAGCCTCTGGCTCAAGTGCCATATACCGATCACAATTCCGTCTGTCTGTCGGTCCGTTTTTTTTGTCATACTTTTTCGAGTTAGGGTACTTCCAGATATGTTGGGACAATGAAACTTGGCAGGCAAACTTAGAAATAATCAGTTTTCCGATCCGACCATCTTGGGGGGAGTGGAGGAATCCGTGAAATTGAGTAGTGTTTAACTTTCGAACGGGTGATAGGATTGGATTGAAACTTAATAACTTAATAGATTATATATCTCTGATGTCCCATTGAAAGTCTTGACCGGATTCGATGGCTAGGAGGGAGTTGGGGGGGGGGAGACCGGAAGTCTCAAGAAACGGTTAGAATGAAGGGATCGGAGTGAAACTTGCTGGGAATAACAAGCATTTGCATAGATAAATCGTTTAGACAATTGTACTGGATCCAGACACGGGGATGGGGTAGGGTAGAGGGGGTTTCCCGGAATTCCGGTTATGGTGGTTTTGGGGATCTTCACGGCAAAACTTGGCAGGCATATCAGGGACCCGGTCGAACTGACTTAAAAATAAAAATTTCGACGATGTGATAATCGTGGGGGGATTGGAGGGAGAGTATACTGAGTCATGCGTAGCTTTGGAACGGGTGATCGGATTCAAGTGAAATTTAGTAATTGAACAGAGGCCATTTCTCTGGTGATCTTTTTCATATCTGAACTGGATACGACCACTATTGGGGGGGGGGGATACGTGACCCGCTTGGACTGGATAGATCGGGATAGAACTTTGAAGGAATAACAAACAGATGCTTTGGATAAATCATTCCCGGAATTCTGTTTTTTGGGGGATTTTCACGACGAAACTTGGCAGGCATATCAGGGACCCGGTGGAACTGACTTAGAAATACAAAAAATCCTCGTTATGATAATCTTAGGAGGGGAATCCGGAATATGGAGTCACGCGTAACTTTGGAACGGGTGATTGAACAGAGGACATTTCTCTCTGGTGATCTTTTTCATTTCCGGACGGGATCCGACAACTATTGGGGGGAGGGGGGGAATACTTGACCCGCTTATACTGCTGTGATCGGGTCGAACTTTGAGGGAATAACAAACAGATGCCTGGATAAATCATCTACAGAACCGGATTGGCTCCGGGTGTTGTCGGCAGAGTTGGGGGGGGGGGGGAAGTCTGGGATTCCGATATTCGCGAGTTAAGGTACTTAAACATGTGCTAGGGCGATGAAACTTCTCTGGAATGTTAGAGATTCAACAAGATTTGATGATAAATCGCTCCTCCCCAAATCCGAGTATTCCTTAAAGTACCAATCTTGACCTCGTTTGACCTCTTGACGTTCTGTAAATGATCCGCAAAGTAAGAAAAATACTTATCAGCCCATTATCATTTTTGACTGAAGGGTTTTTCTTACAGACGAAGTTCTAGCTCCCTTAGAGTGTGCATCTTAACCGCAAAGTCTAAACTTACTTTTGATCAAACAATACATCTTAACCCATGCAAGTGCCATATGAGCTTACCACTCTTGTGTTTGGATCAGGGGTTAGGTCAAGTTTGTAGATGGGCTCTGTAACCCTACATTTACGAGTGGGGGAGGGGGTTCAAATTAAGGGGCGAACAAAATATTTTAAAACAGCTAATGTGATAGTCAGTTATAGGGTAAGAGGACATTCTGAACACGATGGTGAAAAATCATTTTCTTGCCGGACAAGTAGTTCGTCCGGAATCCGGCAAAAACCGGGAAGCTGGTTAAGAGTAAAAGTTTCATTTGAAGTTGATTAAATGTTCGATTTAGGGATGACACTTGTGTAAAAAGGATTTTCTACCTGAACAACTAGTTCGCACGCAATCCGGGCCAAACCCGGAAAATCTGTTTCAAGGTTTTATTTGAAGTTGTTTGGATTTTCTTTATAGGGATAATGATATACGCTGAATTCTTTTCTGAATTTTTTATTTCTTTTGCGGGACTAGTTGTTAGCTCGGAATTAGGCCGAAACCGGAAATTTGTCAGAAGTAAAGAAGGAAGTTTCGGTCAGTACCGTCAAAATAGATATGACTCACAGCGGTATAGCTGAACTTGGTTTTCTCTGATGATTAGCCTGTCGAAGACTGGATCTGGCGAAGACAAGACCCAATTGTCTGGATCGAAAATTAGATTTTTGTGATCCCTTCGACATAGATCCGCTCGCACCTTGGAACGCCAATCACGCAACACCGCCAACGCTCAAGCACGCCCTCCAACTATCCAGAGTGGACAAACGAATTCCTGTGGAAACGGGGCTTCCGGATCTCGCCAAAACTGACAAAAAACCCGACAAAGTCCCCCGTCTTTTAGAAACCAAAACGCAAACACCAAATGTATGTTTTTCAACGCCGATTCTCTTTTAAACAAAATGGAAGAAACTAGACTTCTTCTACAACTAGAACAACCCGACATTGTTGCTGTTGCAGAAGTAAAACCAAAAAACAGTACATACCTACCAACAATAGCAGAATTAAAACTCCCGGGATACTATGCTTACGATGTGAATCTGGATACTGAAATAGGACGAGGCATTGTTTGCTACTGTAAGGAAGGACTTGCGGCATACCCCGTCTCGCGGAATGAGAATGCTCCGCAATCGCAAGAAATTCTGTGGTTACGCGTAAAACCGAAATTTGGAAAATCAACCGTATTGGATGTATGCTACCGTAGTCCCAACAGCAAACCCGAAAACAACGCTGCACTGTGTAGAGAAATATCTGATATGGCAAGCCGTTCAACCCAGAACGTGGTATTAGTGGGTGACTTCAACTTACCTAAAGTGGATTGGAAAGACCGTTACACGAATGGTCCACCTAGCGGAGCAGAGCGCACATTCTTGGACTGCTTCAGCGATAACTTCCTTGAACAGCTTGTCAGAGAACCAACTCGCGTTAGAGGAACAAATAAACCAAGTTTGCTTGACTTATTATTCGTTACCGATCCGGATTCAGTCAGTGAAGTTAAAGTAGAAGCACCTGTCGGCAAGTCGGATCATGCAGTTATCGTTTTCAACATGCACATTCAACATCATAAAGTGATTAGAAAACAAAGACGAAACTACTACAAAGGAAACTATGAAGCGCTGCGAAGTGAACTTGGGGAAGTTGACTGGGAACAGGAATTCCAAGGCCTAGAGTCTCTTGACTGCCTCTACCAGAAGTTCCAGACTATTTTCCAGTCCAGAGGACAAACACATCCCTCTGGTGCACCATAGCTCCCGAGCTGCTCACGTCTAGTACAGTCAAATTACTAATGGAAAAGAGACAAGCTTAGAGAGACTACAAGTCTGAGACCAGACTAGAGGCAAAAAACAGAGAGGAATTATTGGCAAGAGCCGCTAAAGATAATCCAAAGAGTTTTTGGAAATACATTAACTCCAAACGTAAGAATCCCATCACCATCCCGCCACTGAATGACGATTGCTCAAGTTTTCCAGCTGAGGAACCGACAGAAAAAGCCAATGTTCTCAACAGACATTTCTCTGCCGTCTTCACGCGCGAGCCTCCTATAAACAGCACAGAGCAAAATGCTAGTTGCTCCCAGGAAGATCCCTTTCCCCAGCTTCAGTTAAACGCAAATACAGTCCTGCAGAAACTGAAAAAGCTAAACACGACAAAATCTCCGGCCCCCGACAAGCTACATCCGAGAATCCTTAAGGAAGCCGCAGCGGTACTTGCCGGTCCACTGACTTATATTTACCAGAGATCAAGGGAAAGCGGCCAGCTTCCAAGAATCTGGAAAACTGCGGTCGTCGTCCCACTGTTCAAGTCTGGGAAAAAAGAACTTCCTTCTAACTATAGACCTATTAGTCTCACCTGCATTACTTGTAAGATCCTAGAGTCAATAATCTCAGACCACACCCTCAATCCTTTGAGGTAAAGAAAGTTACTCTCAGATAAGCAGTTTGGATTTCTCAGAGGTCGCTCAGCCGAGATTCAGATGCTGCTTGCTGTGGATGATTGGAAAAAGAACATCGACAAAGGATTTCAAATAGACCTTATCTACCTTGACTTAAAAAGGCGTTCGACAAAGTTCCTCACCAAAGACTTATTCAAAAGCTGGCTAAGTACGACCTCGGCTCGCCACAAACATCAAGCCTTGATCGGTGGATAGGGAATTTCCTAACCAGTAGAACTCTGACAGTCTCGGTAGAAGGACATCTTAGCGACTTCAATGTACTTAGTGGTGTCCCACAAGGCTCCGTTCTGGGCCCGTTGCTTTTCAACCTATACATCAATGACCTTACAGATGGAATCAAATCCACAGCGCTTCTCTACGCGGATGATACGAAACTTTATAGAGTCATAACTTGTCAGGAAGACTCAGATACACTTCAGGCTGACATCAAGCGGGTTGAGCTGTGGATGAGAAATTGGTTGATGGAGCTAAACATTCCTAAGTGTCACCACCTTGCACTTGGAAATCCATCGTTTTCCACATCATACTGCCTAGGAGAGGAAATTATTTCCAAGAGTGAATCGGAGCGAGATCTAGGGATAATTGTGGACACAAGAATCGATTTTAGCCAGCATTATGCCTCGATCATAGCGAAGGCGAGCAGAGTTGCGGGCCTGATACGTCGTTCATTCAGGCTCACTGATGAGAAAATGCTGGTAGCTTCATACAAGTCACTGGTTCGACCAATATTAGAAATATGGCCATGCTCAGCGCGTCCGTTCTATAACAAAGACCTGAACTCCTTAGAAAAGGTACAACGAAGAATAAGGAAATTTCCAGCAGGCCTTTGCTTACTCTCCTACGAAGAGCGTCTCAAGCGTCTTGGTCTACCTGCACTTGCATACCGATTCCTGTGAGGCGACCTGATTGAGCTCGATAAACTTTGCCACAATTTTTTCGATAATGTTTCAGCCGAGCAGATCGTACAGTTCAATCAGAGCCACCTTCGTGGTCATTCACTCAAGTTGAAGGGACAGCGATTTGTCAAAGACATTGGTCGCTGGATTTTCCAGAACAGAATAGTGGAAGAATATAATGCTTTGCCGGAAGAGGTCATCAGTTTCCCGTCCATTGACGCTTTCAAATCCAGGCTCGACAGCTACTATGGCCTAAGGGCATTTAGCCCAGAAATGTTTAGAAGAGAAATCTAGTTTATAATTTGTTGTTCATTTTTGTAGAGGCCATGTGCCTTATTTTTGCATTATATTATTATATTATTATTATTATCTTTGGTCGTAGGTAAAGTAGTAGGTAAAGTAGGTAAGGTAAGTAAGTGGTAAGTTTAGTAGGCCTAGTAAGTAAGCTTTTTTTAACCTACTGTACCATTCCGGGTAATTCTTGTTGTGTGGTGACCTCCACTACCTTGCTACTCAAGAATGCTCTGACTGATACGATACACAAAGAATCATCCTGCTCCGAAGCAATGCCCAAGGGATGGAAGTGTAGAACAGGATCCCGCTAGACTTCAGAAACCCCGACAATTGACGCCAGTCGGATGTCTTCATTTTGAGGAGACACTTTTCCTTTCTTCGTGCTCTGATGGTGTAGTAGACACCTTGGATTATACCCGTCATGTGACTGTAAAGATTGAATGCAGGCCGAAGTAAGGCCACGGTTTCAGCCGTGCCGAACTGACCTATGAACGACACGGCTGTAGTACTAAAAAACTGCATTATAATGCAGAGAATTGAGGCGGTGGACGACGTCCTGACATCAACGAAACTACGTTTTCTGGTGCTGCGCTGATTCTGTACAAACTTGTTCAGTTCCTTGAGATTTCTGGTGCTGTAGATTTGTCCAACGACCGCGTAACATGTTATAACTGAGTAGTTCACAATATATTCCTCAGTTGTTTTTTTAGGTGAACGTCCAATACAGATCAATTAAGACACGCTTCTACCTGGAAAGAATTTTGTAACCAGACGAAAGACCAGTAGTTGAGTAAAGATTGCAACCAAGACCAGGCAAGTCCCAACCTTTCGTCTTTGGTCAGGCATGACTATTTGTCTTCTTGTAATATAAGCATATCGGATCAAATTGGTTAGAATATGCAGAATGAGGATTCCTTCAGTAAATAATTCATTTTTAACGGGCACGAACTGGCAAAGAATGTCGCTTGGTTTCCAGAGTGAAGCGATGTCCAAAGCGACACTGGCGCCATTCACTATTGCTAGTGTGCACTGGGCAGCTAGAAGTCCGTTCACCAGAGTCCAACTACTCGCAATGCTAATCCCTGACACTACTAGGAAACCATTTGAAGCGAGTTCAATAAGTCCAAAGCCATAGTATAGAACAGTTACAGCAACGGTTGCAGGTAGAAGCATTATAGATTCCAAACCTTCTGGGCTTAGACGAAGATCTGACCAGCTTTGATGAGGAATAGGATAGAATTTTAGAAATAGAATTTTCTTTACCCTAAACAACGGGTTTCCATCGTTTTAACCTGCGGTTGTCGTATTCTGTTTCCGGTTCTGGGGATGTGTACATTCTGTTTCTATGCCTCTCCTCTGCCTCACTGCTCACCAACTCTCACAAGCCGAAAGAGATTTGACAGGCATGAAGTACCTTTGACCAGGCATGAAGTTCAGCACCTAAGCGTGCTGAACTAAAAGACTTCTTTAATTTAGAAAACACACATACCACATTGTACTTCTGCGGATTCAAACTCAACTATCCATGTCAGGGATAGTTTGGCTCAATTTCGAAAAGACTCCCGACAAGACCAGTACCACGTCTGAACCGCTGAGCAAGATAACAGACGTGATTTTTCTCTCTCCTCTAATCGAGGTCCGGTTTAGTGGTTGAACAGGACTCCACTGTCAATCGGAAGCTTTCTGTAGCGACCACGTTGAAGCGGGAAGCGGGTTACGACTCTTTACGACGGGCTCCGATTCTTTTGTCTTCTCCACTTGATCTCGATCGTATCTCATTATTTTGAGAGCACGCGGCATATCCGTGGCAACACTGTGACCCTGCGGACAATCAACAGACTGTACTTTGGGTATTAGATGGGTTTCCAGGTCATTCAGTATAAAAACCTGTCCGATCTTTGTGAACTTGTTTGTTTTTTACATCAAGCTTCCCAGGATTAATACAAATAATTCTGGAAAAAAGCTAGAATAGCTTTTAAATATGAACAGTGTCTCTTCTATTTATTTCTGATTTTTTTATTTTTCTCTTCTATTTTGATCAATAGAATAATAATAATTGTTGTTATAATAATGATTCTTGGAGTTTTTCCAGTCACCTCACGCTGAAAAGAACGCTGCATTTCAATTTTGGCATAACTGCAGTCTGGCATAACTGCTGGTCAGTTATCGTCGGCTTAGAATATAAATATTGGAATTGAATTTTATCTGTTTATTTCTAGTTATCCAGGAGTCAGTAACTATTTATTTGTTAATTTTTTTCCAGTCTAAAGACTACACCAGTCCACCCCCACTAAAATTTGTGGAATTGAAAATCAGAAATGAAATTCTTTATAGGAAACTGAACCAGTTGAGCCAGTCAGTACGAATTCGTCATAAAGGCTTTCCTACAAGCTCAAAATGGTTCAAAGTGAAGCAAAACAACAATGATTTCAACTCGCAGTAAACTATTTAATTTCTGGTGTTTACGAACCTTCTGTCATGACTTCAGGATTATCAGGGTACTCGAAATTAGTAGCACAGTACCAGAGGCGTTACTAGCCAAAATGTTTGGGGGGGGGGGACAAGGCATTTACCGACTGGCTAGTAATTTTTACCGACTTTTCCTGAAAAATGACATTTTTGAAAGAAATTGACTGATTTTAGTAAAAAAAAAGACTATTTTGACGAAAAATCGACCAATTTTCAGAAAAAACTACTGTTTTCATGAAAAACAAGACCAAAGTTTTCGATGGGATCTCAAAATTTTAATATTTGCTCCCGACAATTCGGTCTTGTAGATATTCGATCTTCAACAGTCTTCTTAAACATTTTTACTTTTAACATTTACAAACAGGTTAAGGCCAATGGTAACAATCGGAGAAGACCAAGTTCGTATTTAACAGTGAAACCGGATACGCCAGCTGAATTTCAACCAGTTCAGATATATTCAGATATCCGTTTTGCGCTGTTAAATAGTCAAATATGGATTCAGCATATGGTTTAACCTATAGCCTACGTCGTATCTCCTTCCATCCTTACTTCTGCCCAACTTCCGGTTTCGGCCGGACTCTCGACAAACTACTTGTCTGGCAAAAAACTAAAGCTCAAAAATGAATTCAGTCTCCTTACCCCTACATCCAACCTCTAATCAACTTCAGATTAAACTTTTACTTTTAACAAATTTTCCGATTTTAGCCGGATTCCGAGGGGAGGAATCCGGTGAGGAAATGATTGTATATGAGAATTCATCATGTTTTCTTAACCGCAAATCGAACATTTTATAAAATTTAAATAAAACTTTTACTTTTAACAAATTCTGTGGTTTTGGCCGGATTCCGACCGAACTAGTTGTCCGTCGAGAAATTAAATTTCATATTCGGACTCAGCACGTCTTCTTGCCCCTAAATCGAATCTCTAATCAACTTCATATTAAACTTTTACTTTTCACAAATTTTCCGGTTTTCGCCGGATCCCGGGTGAACTATTTGTCCGGGGAGAAAATAAATTTCAGATTCGAATTAAGCATGTCTCCTTACCTCTAAATCAACTATCTCAATATCTTTTAAAATATATTTTGTTTGCGCCTCCCCCACCCTCAAATATAGGGCTACATAGCCCATCTTCGAACTTGACCTGTACTTTGACACAAAGGGTCCTCCCACCAAGTTTCATCAAAATATCTCAATCCCTTTGAGAGTTATCGTCCGGAAAGACCGACAACTTTTGCGATATCATAGGTATCCGTCCACTTACGTTTTGGGACCCCAAAAATCAACTCTTTTGAAGAAAAATCGCGGTGCTTCGCGCAGACTCAGTTATTTTTTACCGACTGGCCGACAGCATTGGTGGGGGGGGGCGTACCCCCTCCAGCCCCCCCAGTCGTGACGCCCCTGCACAGTACAACCAAGAACAAATAAGATTTGTTCCTGGTACAACCTTGGTACAACGCACTGACACAGAAGACAGCCGTGACAAAGAGCGTTTGGTCACAACCCAGACTTTTGGCACTAGCCAGTGTCAGTTCTACTTTCCTAAAACTGTGTCCCAAATAGCATCACCAAAATCAAAAAGGAATCCCTTTGAGATTCAGAGCTGCGGTTTTGCTGGTTCTTACAAGAATCAGAAGCTAGGGACGTTGAAGAATAAATTGTAAAATCTGTTTGTGATTAATTCAAGTTAGCTGCGGGATAAGGCCAGTTCGAACAAAAAAAAATCTTTTTTAATTCCAAGTAGTGAATTGAAAAGAGATGTGCACCTTAGACTGGGTTTTGAAACCATAACCTCTGGCATGTTGTTGCTGTTGTTTAGGGTTTGATGCGTTCGACGAAAGGTCATATGCGTTCGTATCACTTGTTCTTGCAGAGCTTTATCAATCAATCAATCAATTAACTTATTTAGCCGTCTATTACAAATCGCAGATTTAAAATTACACTAAGACAGGACTATTATTCACTAAACATATACAATCATTTCATCCATTCGGTGTCTCGGGGCAATAGCACAGTCGACAGAAAATGCGGTCGAAATGGCCAGAACGGCATTCTGCATTCTCACGAATTGCCTTTAAAAGTGGATTTCGGAAACTTCTAACCTTGCAACAAAACTGACTATCGCTTTCCGTCTCATTGCGATACGATACTATACGAATTTAATAGGTCAAATAAAATAATAGTTAAATAAGACCCTATCAATAGATTATAAAATATAATGTCACTTACTCATTAAAATGCTTTACAAAATACTGACAAATTACATCATAAGATTCAAGTTCATTTCCTAGAAATATTTGACTTGCAGCGTAACGTCGATTGTATGAAAGGAGACGACGGAAAGTATTGTTAAAGCAAACATTTATTTTACGCATCGTCGTCTCAAGATAGTTATCAAAAAGTGGGAGACAGTATAGTTGCGTGCAATACGTCTCAAATAAAAATTTAAAATTACAAATTAAGTGGTTCGCACGCGCTCAAAGACTCTGATACTGACTCGAAACTGAATCGTCACACAGATCATTGTTTAAAAAATAACCTAAGTAGGCCTACTTTACTTTGTGTACTCTCTCTTCAAAACAAAACAAGTCTAACAGCCGAAAATATCAGGGATTTAAAATGTTTTGGGATAAAAATCATGTAATTGCACTCCACAGAATTTAAAACTATTTCGTGTTTCCTTGCATTTTCCTTGCGTCATTAGCACCATGTCGTCAGCGTAAGCAATCGAGTTAAAAAATACACACTAGAAATGTTACAGCCTACAGGGCTCTCCATTAATTGTTTACAAAGATCTTATATAAAAATATTAAATAAAAGAGGTGAAATAGCTCCCCCTTGTTTAATTCCATTAGCAGTATGAAAAGGAGCAGAGAGTTTTGACCCCCACTTCACACGAAACTCCTGTTGAACATATCAATTTGAAAGGAAATCAACCAGTAGCTTTGGCATACCTCGTAACTTTTCAAACAACAATTCGTGGTTAACACGATCAAAAGCTTTACGTTCCAAAAAAGAAGTGAAAACAGGACTTCCAAGACCCTGACAGTAACACACAGTTTGCTTATATAAAAAATACAAAAATTGGTGCCATGCTGCTGTTTAAAACGAAATTGATTAGAAGATGTCTTTAAAAGTTAATAGAATGTTACAACAGCAAATGCTCGAGCAGCTTCGAAAAAACTGTTGTAACAGCAATGGGGCGGTAATTAGCAATACTTGGGAGGTCCCCGCACTTGTTCTTTATCAGAGGTATGATCGGAACCTTCATCAGATCTGGCGAAAGACAACTGTGAGCGAATGCGCAGTTAAAGTATACTGAAAGTAAAGCGTGATCCTTATGATTCATGACCTTATGAGCCTATCATCATTTTTGCCTCAGCGGTTTTGCTTACAGACTACTTTCTAGGGCCCTTAAAAGCCAAAAAACCGCAAAAAAAGCACCTGCTGACTTTTATGTTTGTCGTATTGATACCGGAAAATTTAACAGATGCTTTTTTGGCAGTTTTTCGGCTCTTCTTGGCAATGCTTGTTACGGATAAAATTTCACGCATAACATTTGTTGCGGCAATACATTAAATCCCAAATGTTGTCTGGTATGTGGTGTATGTTGACACCGCGAATCCTTGTGTGGATCTCACTGGATGTTGTTCGTGGCTAGCGGTGTGTGCCAACTGAGTTGACCGTATGAACTCATTGCCTGTAAGAGCCAGGTTGTGCATTATCTTGTTGCTACGCATTCTGCTGATCTTTCATATGACATTTGTCGGACATCGGACCATGACAGCGTAAGCAAGGGCGAAATCAAGTGGAACAACTGACGGTTAGAATCCGAGCGCAAGGATAACTTGCCGTATGATGTTGTCGATTTCTGTTCAGCTTTGTGTCTGTAAGGGAATATTGCCGGAAACATTGTCATGACGAACAATTTGTCACTGCTTTTATCGATGATACTGTAATTTTTTTCAAATACAAGAAGTAACACACTTCTTAAAAGTACAGAGCAGGTCAATTGCGGAATGCCTAAAGAAATAGTGGAAACCTATCCTATTTTAAGTGGCGTATCTATCGGATTGCCGTTACGTCTTTATAATTCCGTAGTGATTTCACATTTTTTCAAAGGTCTTTTAGCTGGCGTTTTAAGCTTCCTTTTTTTGGGGGGGGACTCGTTAGGAGCTAGAAGCCGTAAGTGCAAGTTTTGTTGGACTATATTCAGACAATGTTTACAACGGATACGTCAGCTATGATTCTTCATCAGGGATATTTCGGTCCTTCTTGGAAAGGGTTCTCGTCAGGCTGTCAATCTTCTGGGTCAGCGTCGGGGAACGAAACAAACGTGGAATAAATAACTCACTGTAACTGTACCACAAATCATCTATTGTTTTAACCTTGTTTGGGAATCAACATATTTCATCCACATGGGGCAATTCTACTTTCAGAATGAAGCAGCAGCGATGAGGAGCTCCATTTTGCAGGGACTGGCCGAATTAACACGCTTTCAGCATCGCGCCGATGGTTCCAAGTTTCTACAAACGTTATGTTGATGATGGTTTTACAGCATGGGAAGGCCAACAGACATTGTGAGTTGGATGACACTTAAAACTCAATCCAACCGACTCTCCAGTTCACGATTGAATTTGAAAATGATGCACAGAAGCTGCCGTACCTATCGATGTCTTGATTGCCAACAGTGAAGGAAGTTTTGTTCTTGCCACTGGGAACCAAATTGTTCTTACCATCGAATACACCGGAAACAAATAACAGTTACACCAACTAGCAAAAGGTGCAAACCCCTCATTGCCGAAGATGATTATGAGCTAACAGTAGACTGTTTGCTTAGAAGTCCCCTACATGTCTCACAACTGGTATCGCCTATTTTTGGTTTCAGTGTGTACCTTACTACTGAAGTTGTCAACCCCTTGAAATTTTCAAACTGGTGTATCTCATGGATGACATATACTTTGATCAACGCATCCACAAAATTTCTACCTGTCTTAGTTCAAAAGTTGGCCAACTTTCTAACGTCACCACTTAGAAAGGAGCGAAGGATAAGCTCTAGTTTCTTTAGCAATGAGATAACTTTTAAAGTTTAAGAGGCATATCTGATACCATTTCTCTACCGCAAACCCAAATGCAAAAAAAAACGAAACAATAGATGGCAGCACTTTCAGACCCGTGTGAAAAAGCCACTTTATTGTTTCTGTGGGTTTTTCTATTTATCACTCAAAGAAGATATGTTGGCTGTGGGGCCGGGTAACTGCCGCATATATTTAACACTGGTAGATTTTAGTCCATCTTCAATTTGAAACTGGTGCCTGCTGCTTGCGTGCTAGAACGGAGCTTTCCACTCGAAAGCAGTAACATGGTTTGATGAAACGATGACAGAGCGTATAAGAACAATAATAAAAGTTGCATTCTGTTTTCGTATTATACGAAAATATTTAAATTAATTTTATTTGCTTTATGAGTTAAAATTGCTAAGTCGCCTGAAATCTGTCACGTGTATTTGGCTGTGACACACCCACAAGATGTTTTGTGTTAATTTCATACATTTTGTTACAAACAAAGAGAATATTCGAAATTTCCTAAGTTTTGCAGTTTTGAAAATGATGAAAACCCGATGAAAAACCGTGATTAAAATCCGCACGTGGCTGAGTTTGGATTATTTTTAACCGCTAATTACACGCGTATCATCTTTGAATTCAGCCAGCGCTCCTAGCAGATAGGCTGCTGGCAAGAGTTTACAGACTCGCTCCCCCACAGAGACCGGATTGGGTTCGGACTTGTACAAGAGGGACTTGTAAGTAGGCATCGGTTCACGAGGGTCAAGAAATTTTGCAAATAGGTGCACGTTGTATTCGATTTCTATAAATCTGACGGTAAGAAAGTTTGTGTCGATGGTCGATCGTCGTGCGCTACACAACTTCAACCTCTCTGACATGGGCTATATAACTCCACTTCACTTCGCACACCGTAGGCTCTTGCTCGAGGACAAGCAAAAACCATCCTTATTGGCCCCAGGCAAGAGTTCTGAGCTTTCCAAAATGTAATGTCATATTCATCAATCCGGCCTAAGGTCCACACTTTCCGTAAAATCCGCACAGGTTAGACCCTTACCAGTTACTAGGAATAAAATGAAATCGGTTGCATAGGAAAAAAACCCAAAAAACCTTAGGACAAAACCAAAGTGTTGCTCTCGCAACACAAAAATGTAAATAGGTAAAATTAAAAGAATGAAGTTTCCCGGATAGGCCTATCTACAAGACACAGTTGTCTGGATCAAATATTAAATTTTTGGGATCCCATCGTAACCTTTGGTCTTGTTCTTTTTACCGTTAATTACGCGCGTATATCTTTGAATTCCGCCTGGGGATCCAGCAGATGGGCTGACGGCAAGAATTTACACATTCACTCCCACAAGAGAGATTGACTTCCAAAGAGGCATAATTAGAACCCCACCAAGTTTTGTTGACGGTTCTGTTTGGAAGTTTTGATTGGTCTAAGCTGGATTATCTTGAATATCGTCAAGTTATAGCTTGTTACACGGGGCCGAAACAACGGCCAATTCTCGATTATCGGCTGATTTTCGCGCCGGTTGAAAAACGGTTGAAAAAAAAAAACAGCGGTCGATCTTCCAAACAGGCGCGTATTATTGAGATAAGGTGAATTCTCGGAATGTGACCTTTGATGTCTCGAGGGGTAGTATACAAACCGTATTTAGGGGAATTAGGTCAAACTTGGTTAGTGTTAGGTCAATCCAGTTCAAATTCTGTCAGACCGATGTTGAACATAGCATGGTTTTTCATTCGAGGATTACTAAACGATTTCGAAAAAGGTACATCAGCGGATGTTCTGTTTATGCTTGATTTTTGTTTTTGTTATTTAATTTTTTTTTTTTAGTAATTTAAATGATTTTCCAATTCAGCCCTCACTAAAAAGTGACTGAACAATAATAAAAGTTGCATTCTGTTTTCGTATTATACGAAAATATTTAAATTAATTTTATTTGCTTTATGAGTTAAAATTGCTAAGTCGCCTGAAATCTGTCACGTGTATTTGGCTGTGACACACCCACAAGATGTTTTGTGTTAATTTCATACATTTTGTTACAAACAAAGAGAATATTCGAAATTTCCTAAGTTTTGCAGTTTTGAAAATGATGAAAACCCGATGAAAAACCGTGATTAAAATCCGCACGTGGCTGAGTTTGGATTATTTTTTAACCGCTAATTACACGCGTATCATCTTTGAATTCAGCCAGCGCTCCTAGCAGATAGGCTGCTGGCAAGAGTTTACAGACTCGCTCCCCCCAGAGAGGCCGGATTGGGTTCGGACTTGTACAAGAGGGACTTGTAAGTAGGAATCGGTTCACGAGGGTCTAGAAATTTTGCAAATGGGTGCACGTTGTATTCGATTTCAATAAATCTGACGGTAAGAAAGTTTGTGTCGATGGTCTATCGCTCTAACTTAGGATTAACTGTTTACACGACGGATACAAATGAAAATGTAAAACAATGAGGTAGTTTCATAATAATTTTTAGTGTCATCTATGGTATTTTAATCCTGGAAAGTTACGCATAGCTTTCTAATACCAACTAGACTATATAAGATATTGTTCCAAGTTTTCATCCGTCACGATGTCAACGATTGAAAAGGATAAAGTTCAACTGACTGCAAACTCAATTTAGTCTCTTCTTCCGATATTATTTTGTTGTTGTTTTTAACAGGCTGAAGAATAGCTTTTGATTCATGTGATTATCCTTTTTAGAACATCCCGTTTTAAAAGCATATTTTTGCGTATATTCATTGTGTTGACCGATGAGGATCATAAGTCCTTGGGGATGTGACCTTGGTGACTCTGGGGACAATCAGCAGACTGTGATTTACAGTTCACTTGACGATATTCAGGATCAGAGGCGTTACTAGCCAAAAGATTTTTTTTTTTTTGGGGGGGGGGGGGGGGCAAGGTTCTTATCAAATGGCGGTCATTTTTACCGACTATTTTTGCCAGAGAAAACGAAAGTTTTGAAAAAATCGACTGATTTCAAGAAAAACCTACTGGATATGGTCGCATGCGGAATCCCTAAGCTAGCCTAGGGGAAGAAATGTTACTGGTGAATCGTAAGTCTGGTCAGAATTTCAACCATCCTACCATATCTTCCCGACCCGAAACTACTAACCCACGCATGCTCAAGCTCAGAGACATGCAATCCGATTCCCACCGTCAAGCTTTTCATTATATATAAAACGGCTTCCGCAAACCCATAGCACCATCTACTGTCAGGGCGCCGAACATGACTACGAACATGGGCGGACTCAAACCAAGAAACAAAAGTGAAGCTAGCTAGCAATACATCCTTTATTCCTTAAAATAGAAACGCTGGAGAATTTTAACAGACTGGCGACACTACAGAGACAAAACACACAGGCGACACTACGAAGACACGACACTACATCGAAACGAAAAAAGTGTCACTACAGAGACACGACGGTACGAAGACCGACACTACATGGACACGACGGTACAGGTACCGACACTGCATGGACACGACGGTACAAGTACCGACACTACATAGACACGACGATACAGCTACCGACACTACGTAGACACTTTTTGATTTTCGACGTAGTGTCGGATTTTGTCCTCGTAGTGACGTGTCCACGTAGTGTCGTTCGACGTACCGTCGTGTCTACGTAGTGTCGTTCGAGGTACCATCGTGTCTACGTAGGGTCGTTCGATGCACCGTCGTGTCTACGTAGCGTCGTTCGATGTACCGTCGTGTCCACGTAGTGTCGGTTTTTTTTTGTCCACGTAGTGTCGGGAAATTTGTCCATGTAGCGTCGGATTTTGTCCACTTACTGACGTGTCTACGTAGCGTCGTGTCTATGTAGAGGTGCGCACCCGTACCGACACTACGTAGACACTTTTTGATTTTCGACGTAGTGTCGTATTTTGTCCTCGTAGTGACGTGTCCACGTAGTGTCGTTCGACGTACCGTCGTGTCTACGTAGTGTCGTTCGATGTACCGTCGTGTCTACGTAGCGTCGTTCGATGTACCGTCGTGTCCACGTAGTGTCGGTTATTTTTTTCCACGTAGTGTCGGGAAATTTGTCCATGTAGCGTCGGATTTTGTCCACTTACTGACGTGTCGACGTTGCGTCGTGTCTATGTAGAGACGCGCACCCTCTAGGTGCTCTTAAAGAACAACCTTCTGTTTTATAACTCAATTTTACGAAAAGTCCGTTTATTGATTTATAAGTGGGAGTCAAATTTTCTGCGGTATTCGTTTCTCGGAAACACTGCTTGTGGCAGACTTAGTCTTCATACCAGTTGTCTTGGGTTCGCTCAATGGGGTAAACTAATATGATAAAGGCATATACCCCTAAGACTTTGAACTAACTGAGCATCGATACAATCACCTCTTTTACAGAAAAATAGTGAAATAACACTTGACAGAAAAGTACCGGACCAACAAAGTGCAAGTAGCCTATCTAGTGAGTGTGCAATAAATACTACGCGGTGGAAACTTATTATTCTTCTAGTTTCAACACATACTCAAATATATCTTACTGCGTCTGCAAGTGAGCAAACCATGAACATAAGAGGTTGATGTCGATCGACACGGCCATTTCAAATAATCTATCCGAGCCGAAGGCGAGGCAAGATATGAAATATATCTACCGAGTGCAGTGTGGTTGATATTTTTAAATAGAAGTCGAGATTGTGATTCCAATATCAAACGAGATGGAGGTATTTTAACTGTTGTGACTCTCCGAGCATAGCCATTAATTATTAATCATCAACCATGTATCATCATAATTCCCGCAGGTTATATTATGATAATTGTCACACAGAAAATTAGAGGTGGGTATATCTCAATACCAACCTCTATGGAGGCAGATATGATTTCCTATTAACCTCTCTGGAGGTCGACATGAATTAATAGGCTGTCCACCGCGGTGTGGTAATTATCGTAATGCAGCTGACCGTTGGTCGTAGCACTATACTACCTGTTCGAGAAAAGTTATAGGTTAAGAAATTTCAGTTCAGTGTGCTATTCAGAGTCACGAAGCCAGAGATGGGCGAGTCCGAATCCGGATTCAAATCTTCTGCTTGTCAGGCTGGATTCGGATTTGGACTCAAGATTCCAAACCCTCAATCTTACGAATCCACCCGAGCTTCTAGTCTACGTCCTTCCCGCTCGGTTTCCCAATTTTACACAGTGGCCTTAGGCAAGTCAACTTTTTTATCTCCGCCATACTAAAGTAATTTATCACGTTATTCGGTTACCTTAGATAGCAGTGCTTTTGTCAACTCTGATTTTTAAAGTATAACCTACGTATATGATTTGATCTCTGTTAAGGTCGGATTCGAATCCGGATTTGAACCTTTGCATGAAGTGGCGGATTCGGAATCGGATTCGTACCTAGCCCTTGATTCGGATTCGAATCTTTCCACGGTCGGATTCGCCCCTCTCTGCACCTAGCCCAGTATTGACGCCCGCCACTCGGGATTGTTTACAGCAGGACACAGCTGGCCATGGTTATCGCTGAGGCTTATGTGTACAGCCTGAAAAGGAAACGCGGAAGCGTCATAAACCATTGCAACTCAGCTTTAAATTTTTGTTTCAGCTTGGGGCAAAATAAAATATAAATGAGACAAGGAATAAACATCGTAATGGCTGCAAGCATCTGGAAGAAAGCCAACATTATGATTCCGTAAGTATTCAAGAATTTTAGGGTCATCTGAATGAAAACGAGACGACTCGCCAAAAACAGAAAAACTAACGAAGCTGTGACCACATTTTCAGCTGCAGCTACTAGACGGAGTGGTCTGTTTCTCGCTTCGAAAACGCATTGGCTCAGCAGCGTGTACGTTAACCTTTGTGTTGGCTTTAAATCGTAAACTGTTTTCCGTGCGATGCCATTTAAAATTATTATTGTCATCAGATAGATTGTGAAAAAGGCCAGTTGAAACTCCGCAGCTAATGGGTCGTGATGATGTATCCTAACCCTTTTTACAATCATGTAGAACATAGCGACAGGTTTTGGCACGTACATACCCATACTAACATTTAAGGAAAATAAGCACAACAAACCCCCGGTGATGTAACCAGTCAGTTCCTCGTTCAGCCGAACAACGATGCCGGGCTTGCAAATATACAAAAACCGAAAAACTGCCATAGCAAATGTTAGCAACATCGTCATTGTGTAGTACTGTCGGGTTGTCCATTCGATAGTTAATCCGTAGTAAGGAGAATACTGATCTTTGTCTAACACTAACCACAACACCATGGCGGGTATCATGACTATTGTACCCAAGAAGCTTACAAAAGATTGAACATGCATTAGAAGATTCACTATAGTTCCGTTGTATGGAACAATGCGATATTTCCGCAAGAAAAATGTGTTGATGTACAGGCCGAACACAAGCAGGACAATGTATGGTAGAGCCAGTAATCCCAGAAGTTGCGTTGGCCGATAGTAGTCTGTTGTGCAGTCACTCATTGCAGTCTGCAGATGTTCAAGGCCGCTGTGAACAAACAAAGTATGAATATCCTGATATCAGCGGCGCCAGAGTGGGAGTGCTTCGCCCCCCCCCCCCCCTCCCAGAAGGTGTATGGAAAAAAAATCGGTAAACCTTGACTGGTGCACCACGCCAGTCAGAATTTGTCAAATTCACCTGAACTTGATGATTGTAATCGAATCTACCCGATACTTGCTCAGGGAACATACCGGAATTTTGCTCAGTGCATCTACCGAAATTTTACTCAAAGAATCTACCGGAACTTGTCTCAGGAAATTTACTGGAGGCTGAATCAGGGGATCTACCGGACTTTGCCCAACGGAATCTGCTAGAATTTCGGAACCTACCGAGATTTTGCTCAGGGAATCTACCGGAATTTTGCTTAGGGCATCTACCGAAATTTTGCTCAAGGAATCTACCGGAACTCGTCTCAAGGAATTTACTGGAGGCGGAATCAGGGAAACTACCGGATTTTTGCCCCACGGAATCTACTAGAATTTTGGAACCTACCGGGATTTTGCTCAAGGAATTTACCCGGGATTTTGCTCAGGGGTTCTTCCCGGAGTATTGCTCAGGGCATCTACCAAAATCTTGCTCAAGGAGTCTATCGGAACTGGTCTCAGGGAAATTATTGGAGGATGGACAAGGGGATCCAACGGACTTCGCCCCACGGAATCTGCTAGAATTTTGGAATTTACCGGGATTTTGCTCAGGGAATCTACCGAAATTTTGCTCAAGGAACATACCGTAACTTGTCTCAAGGATTTTACTGGAGGCTGAATCAGGGATCTACCGGACTTTGCCCCACGGAATCTACTAGAATGTTGTAATCTACCGGGATTTTGCTCAGGGAATCTACCGGAATTTTGCTCAGAGCATCTACCGAAATGTTGTTCAAGGAATCTACCGGAACTGGTCTCAGGGAATTTACTGGATCATGAATAAGGGGATCTAACGGACTTCTCATGGAATCTGCTAGAATTTTGGAATCTACCGGGATTTTGCTCAGGGAATCTGTCGGAATTTGTTCAGGGAATCTACCGGAATTTTGCTACCGGAATTTTGTCACAGTGCCCTGATCTGGTCTGGTCATGTCAACATGTGTCTAGGGCTTGTGTTCGTTTTTCCCACCAAGTTTCATCCCGACTTGTCCACTCTGAAGTCACCGGATTCATTCCGGACTTGAAGTGATATCTGAGGCACAAGGTCTTTCTAGATATCAAGTTTCAGTAAGATCCGATTCCCGTTCAAAAGTCATACGTCAATATTCTGGATTCTCCCTCCCTCCACTCCCCCACGGTGGTCGGATCGAGGAAGTGGCTATTTCCAAGTTAGTTTGGTCGGGTCTCTAATATGCCTGCCAAGTTTCATCGTCCTAGTACTTCTGGGAGTATCCTAACTCGAGAACAGTGGCCTGACAAACCGACAGACCAACAGACCAACAAAAGCTGAAAGCTCGTATGGCACTTGAAAGGCTGGGTCAGTGAATTGGTGGGTTTGTTGTGATCATTTGTAAGCAAAACCCTTGAGATAAGAATGATCATGGATCTTTGGAAATCACGAGAATGCTTCGTCCGTCAAAACACCTGCACCTGGCTGTGATAATGCGCACTTTCAGAGCGCTAGAGATTCGTCTGCAATGGGCACAATTGAAGCAAAAATGATGATAAGCTCATCGGATGAAAATGTATATTTTGCTCAAAATTATTGTTTGTACTTCACTTGTAAGCAAAACCCTTGACGCAACACTGATCATGGGCCCTTGGGGGTCATCAATATATATCGTTTGGTCATAAGTATTATTTTGACTTTTCGGTTAAGGATGCACTTTAAAGGTGCTAAAAACTAACTTTTGAGCAAGACCGTTGAGGCAAAAATTTTCATGGGCTCATAGGGAGGATAAAATTGTATGTTCTAATTAAAAGTATTTTTGTACTTTGCGGTTAGGATTAGTACTTTAAGGGATAGGCGGATGTGAGAAGTGACACTCTCTAAGCCAATCTTGTCAAGTCTCTCATGCCCAAGCCAAGTTTCGTCGTTCTAGCACATCTAAGTACCTGAATTCGCAATCCCCCCCCCCCCCAGACTCCCCTCAGTTTCCGAAACCGGTCTGGTTCTGTCACTGATGTATAGAGATGTATATAGAGCCTGTGCATGTTCTCAACGAAGTTTCATCCCGATCATCCCCCACCCCCCGCCCAGCATTCATCCGATCATGCCGGGACTTTAAAGAGGACATCTGAGAAACGAGGTCTTTCCAAATATCATGTTTCATTAAGATCCGATCACCCGTTCGAAAGTTATACATACCTCAAGATTCCGAATTGCCCCCTCCCTCCACTCCCCTCACTATGGTTGAGTCGTGGAACTGACTATTTCTAAGCCAATCATGCCAATCCTCTAATGTCCAAGCCAAGTTTCCTCGTCCTAGAACATCTGAAAGTACCTTAACTCAAGATCACCTGAAATCCTACCCCCCCCCCCCCCCCAATGTGCCCAAATCCGGTCTGGTCCCAATCGCTCCACTCTAAGCGTGTCACAAGATTTCCGGTACCCCTTTTGCTGGACTCCTTAACGGGGCCGTTTTAAAAGGAGAAAAGAAAGCATGATGCTGTTCGCTGTTCAAACCACTCCCGAAATGCGTCTAGATTCAACTGAATTTCTGAAGGTAAGGACTTACGAACTTGAGCATGCGATCATTTTAAAACAACTCATCGGTTTAGAGATTGTGGAGCAATTTTGTAAGGTTCTGTTCTTTCCTAGTCAATAGAATAACTTGCGACAACGAATAAAGTGGAATTCACACGGAGAGTTTCAAACAATTGGCAATCTCTAAGTAGAGATTCAGTACTTTTTTCTCTGACCTATAAGCTAAACCTGTACAACCTTTTTAAAGTTGGAAAATCAGTAAAATTGCGTCAAACTGGTACAAATGACTTACCGTACTAACTTGGTGATTTACCTAGAGGCACCTAGAGCTCTAACTCGGAAGAGGCATTTCTGTGTCCGTATGGCTAAGGATCCAGTTAAATTTATTTGCGACCCAACCGCTGTTCCTTTCTGGCAGATTTTGTCTAACTCTCCAGCTCCTTGTTTTTAAGATCCCAAAACGTAAATGGAGGGATATCTATGACATCGCAAAAGTTGTCCGTCGATCCGTCTGTCTGTCAGCACGGTAACGCTCGAAGGGAATGAGATATTTTGATGAAACTTGGTGTGAGGATTCTTTGGGTCAAGGTAAGGTCAAGTTCGTAGATGGGCTCTGTAGCCTACATTTAGGGGCGGGGGTTCAAATTAAGGAGCAAACAAAACATTTTTAAACAGCTAATGTGATAGTCGATTATGAAGTAAGAAGACATGCTGAACACGAATATGGAAAATATTTTCTCGTCCGACAAGTAGTTCGCCCGGAATCCGGTAAAAACCGGAAAGCTGGTTAAAAGTAAAAGTTTTATTTGAAGTTGCTTAAATGTTCGATTTAGGGGTAAGAAGACACGCTGAACATGATGGTGAATAACATTTACTCGCCGGACAAGTAGTTTGTCCGGAATCCAGCAACAAGCAGAAAGTTGGTTAAAAGTGAAAGTTTCATTTGAAGTTGACCAAATGTTCGATTTAAGGGTAAGTAGACAAACACTCGTGTGAAAAGCATTTTTACTCTAGTTCGCCCGGAATCAGGCCAAAACCGGAAAATTTGTTAAAAGTAATATGTTTTATTTGAAGTTGATTAGATGACAGATGTAGGGGTAAGAAAAGACGCTGAGTCTGTATATGACGATCACTTTTAAACCGGGTATATAATTCGTCCGGAATCCGGTTGTAACCATTTTTTTTTATAGGTTAAAGTTTTATTTGAAATTGATTCATTCCTTTTTTGCTGGACAGGTAGTTCGCTCGAAATTCGCCCGAAACCGGAAATTTGGCAGAAGTAAAGCAGGAAGTTTCGGTCAGTGTCGTCAAAATAGATATGGCTTATACAGGTATATCTGAACTTGGTTTTCTCTGATGATTAGCCTGGCGAAGACTGGATCTGGCTATGACAAGACGCAGTTGTCTGGATCAAATATTAGACCTTTGGGATCCCATCGAAACCTTAGGTCTTGTTGCTTTAGACGTTGTCAAGCAAGTGTGGTCATGGACCCATTTCTTTTAACCATTTCGCTACAAAAATTCAGTGATTTTGCGCGAAGCCAAAAAAAAAGCCAAAAAGTAGGATATAAAAGAAGACAGGATCCAACGGGTGGAGAGCGAAAATAAAGTGAAAAGAAAGATATTGTATGGAGTAGTAGAGTATCGTGAAGAAAGATGCACGTGAAGCACAACACGCTAAAAAAAAAAAAAAAAATTGAGTGTGGTACATATTTTTGGGAAATAAATTCTTAGACCTTTGTCTAGTAAAATTAAAGAAATCAGCATCGCAACACTGTTGCCGACTCTGACCGGTTTCGCGGAAAAATACTAAATTTTTCTGCCGAAAAAGTTAAATCGAATGAGCCCATGACCCAACTTGCTTGACGACGCCTCAAGCAAAAACAAAAGATGTTGCGCGGCAACCAAGATTTGGCCTCGATCTCAGCTAGCACAAAAAAGTAAATCAAAATAAAGTAATTCACACAGATTTTGTAAAGCGGAGGTTAGTAGACCACGTACATTGTCACTAGGGTTGTACAAACAGTAAGGAAGAAAAAGCAAGAGAGGCCCTTTAATAAAAAGCCCTGTTTGAACCCTCGCAGTTCCAAAACCTCCTAAGAGACGTTAAATAACTACCGTAAAATCAACAGAAATCGTCGCAGACTCCAAAGAAAATGTACATAGTTGAGAAGAGCATTCCCGATTCACATGATGTTGTCTGGTTGATTTTTTCGACCTTAATTTTCTTGCTTTTGCACGAAAACAGCTTTATGAACAAACTGGTCCTTTACTCAGCGGCTTCCGTTACGTATACAAAGCAAGCTTTTTTATCAATCAATCAATCAATCAATTTTACTTGAGCCCTAATAGTACTAGGCTAATATGGGAGGAAATTGGAAAAAAAAACTCCCGTGCAATACGAGCAAAAACCAAACTAACAAACAATAAATACGAAACAAACATAAAATCAGGATAAAAATCAGATAAGGAACAAATGACTTTTGTCGGGGCCGACTAACTTCAGAGATGTAGGACACAGGCTCACGCGAGGAGTGAGGAGCCTTGTCCTAGACAGCCTGACATATATATACAAGCCGGAAACATCTTCACGTCAGACTAGATCAGATTCACGTAGACTCAACATCTTTATACTTACTGTGTTAATTACAATATTGATTCTTTCGTACCATCGGCACCATCTGCATCGATAGCCTTACCACTCCACGTCTTGCCTTACCACTCCCAAACTTGATAACTTTAGATATCTTTCTGAAGATTTCGCGGGCGGGAGAAGAAGCTTGTGTTCCGGGTTGTTGTCGCTTCCCGTGTTATAGTGCTGACACACGATCAGGATAGGAAGTTCCTGGACTGGAATTCCTGCCCGGATTATTTGCACCATCATCGCCCCGATGAAAAATTTATCTCAAAATAGTACTATGAAGTAGTACGAAAAATTAGCATGCATTACTAACGATGCTACTACATGGTTCTACTTCATGGCTACCGTGTTACTGCATACTACTATATGCTACTATTAGTATGACTGGGTGCTACTATGGCAAGACAGGATGCTACTCGATACTACTACATAAGATTGGACCAGTCTGAGGCAGATTAAATGATAGTATTCTCTGCTATTACATAGTATTACAAGAGACGTTTTCGTACTACTACCATAGTACTACGCAGGCTACAAATTTTTCATCAGGGCTTCCATATCGAAAAGTTGAAATTTTTTCAACTTGTTGATGAAAGTGCAGGAAATCCAGCCGGGAAATTCTTATCGTGTGTTCGCACTTTTAGGACCAGGAGTGGGTGTAACTAAGTCAGGAAGGAGGCTGTGGTGTCCAGAATTCCAAATTTGGTGGCGAAAACGCATGAGGAGGTTATGAGCGTGTTCCATCCTACTTACCGTAGTTACTACGCATGACGTCACGAATTCTGGCTTTTTGCCGTCAAGGCTGGAACGATTTTTCTATTTTCCAGCAGGATCTCACGCCAGGGGCGAATCCGACCAATCACGTTCCAGAGATGCGTAGTTACTACGCTTACCACGCTCCCGAGCATAGTAAGCAAATAGTAACTATTAGTTACTATTCCGACAAGGTTGGAACGGTCAGCGTAGTAACTTTTCGTGAGGATGGAACGGAAATAGTAACTAATAGTAACTATTGTTACAAGGGTGGAACACGCTCTATGTCTTCTTTCAGACAGTTTCGGTACAAGGATTTGAAGGCCTTCGTTGTGGGATGAGTAATTAGTAGTAGCTTTCTCTAACTGGTGGAGCTTCCAGCAATATACTAGCATATTATTTTTACCATTGCTGTTGTTTTGGAGAAAGTATTAAATTAAGTACGCTTAAAGTTTAACTGAACAGGCAACTTATTTTTACATCTTAGATTCAAATACATTGAATTATTACAACACCTATTGGGGATTTTCATTCTGTCCACAGTAGTCTTCAGTAGGGACGTTGGGAATGTGGACGCTTTCCCATGGTGAATCCGTCCACAATTCGCCCGCGAAAATTTAAACTGTCGACCAAATGTGACTTTTCAAGCTCATATTTTGGTCGAGGTCAGATATGGCAAATACACAATTTATTTATTCCTATGCTGCTGGTGTTGTTGCCAAATGTTCCAGGCACCATAGAGATATCACAAAAACGGGAAGAGCGGCAAGCACAATGGGATAATCGATTATTTGGAAATATCAGAAAAACAAACTAACGCTTTTTCATCGGGTTTTCAAGATTACTTAAGCGAACAAGTGATGGGTAACTAGACTGTAGTATCCTAGCCCTTTTCGGTTAAACTTTAAGCTTGGACAGCACAAAAAGCGTCATATATATCTGTATTGAAAAACCCAAAGGCCCCCTACAGGATAAAGAATCCACAGGAAACTAAGACAAAATGAAAAGCTAAGAAACAGCACTTCTCAGCTCAAGTGCATAAAATTTCCAGAAGAAACAATCTAGAAACAATCACTCTTGGTGAAGTAGATAGTAAAATACGAAGAAGCTGCCCACCATTCCCAGAAAGTAATGAGCCCCTAAGTGCGAAAGCTCCTGGCATCTGAAAAGAAAATTAACCAGACTGTCCCCACCAAGATGGCAAAGAGGACAAATACGTACTCCAACCGACACCTAGAATTCCACGAATTACCACCAAAGTTTGTCCGTATAAAGATTAAAGAATTTGCTACTCAGATTATTCTTATCTTTATGGTGATGATACCGAGTAGCGAATACAGCAACTCTGCAAAGACTGCTACTAATACTTTATGCGGAGAAACTTTTTACGGGATAGCGGTAAACAGTTTGCTCGCGCCTGAATCGAATACTTTAAAGTTTAACCGAAAAGGGCTAGGATACTACAGTCTAGTTACCCATCACTTGTTCGCTTAAGTAATCTTGAAAACCCGATGAAAAAGCGTTAGTTTGTTTTTCTGATATTTCCAAATAATCGATTATCCCATTGTGCTTGCCGCTCTTCCCATTTTTGTGACATCTCTATGGTGCCTGGAACATTTGGTAACAATACCAGCAGCAAACGAGTAAATAAATTGTGTATCAAACAAACAAAGAAGTGTCTGCAGTCTGCAGTGCCAAAAACTAGGGCTAGAGAGTGATATGATAGTGCAGTGATTTTCGCGGGCGAATTGTGGACGGATTCACCATGGGAAAGCGTCCACATTCCCAACGTCCCTACTGAAGACTACTGTGGACAGAATGAAAATCCCCAATAGGTGTTGTAATAATTCAATGTATTTGAATCTAAGATGTAAAAATAAGTTGCCTGTTCAGTTAAACTTTAACAAGACCAAAGGTTTCGGTGGGATCCCAAAAATTCAATATCTGATCCAGACAACTGGGTCTTGTCTTCGCCAGATCCAGTCTTCGCCAGACTCCTTGAACATTTTTACTATTAAAATCCAGGAACAGATTAAGGCCAAATAGCTGAGAAACCCAAGTTGAGATATGGATACAGCATGTGTGTTTACCCCTATAAGTCATATTTATTTTGACGAAAACTTCCTGTCACTTCTGCCAATTTCCCGTTTTCGGCCGAACTCCATATCCACGTGTCCGGCGAAAAAAGAAAGCTAAAAAACGAACTCAGGGTATCTTCTTTCCCCAATAATGAGCATCGAATAAACTTCAAATAAAAATTTAACTTATAACAAATTTTCCGACTCCAGCCGGATTCCGATTTCGGGGGGTGTTCAAACCCGGTAACACCCCCCCCCCCTGGATACGGCCCTGCTAGACCCCATGATTACGCTCTATTATTTTGACAGTTTAGGCTGCCACTTTTGGGGATGATAATAAATAAATACTTAAAAAAATAATCTCATGACTAAATTTCACCTCCGACTTGGAATGGGAAGAGACAGAAAAAGGCAAAAAGGCAACTACAAGTTTCTAGGACTTGTACTTACCAAGACTGACGTAAATGTTTCCAGCTCGGACGTAGGACGTTCTTGGACTGACTGAAACAAAACCTGTTGCCCTGAGCTTTTTTGACCCCCTCCTTACCCGGAAACAAGGATCAGTTCACGCGTTACACACGGACACATTTTATGTGACAGTATTCACCCAGGAGTGAGCTTAATCTGTCATCCGGAATATTTCACAAAATGCTGTTACATTGTGTGACACACTGTTACTATTGGAAACCCACGTCGGCGTCTATAAAGACCAAAAGTTTCGTTGGGATCCCAGATGAGACTGTCTATCGTCGGCGACAAGATTTATAGGCGCAACGGTTTGTTGAGCGTGGTTGGAAGGTAATGCAAAGATATAATCTGATCCTGGTCCAACAAATTCTGGTGCCCACGGGAATCAGGCCAAACTATTCATCTTCGTGAACATGAATAGCTTCTTGTTTTCTCTAAGGCGTTTAAGCCTATAGATTGATTAAGCATTTTCTTTCCTACCCTTTAACTGGCCTTTCTATCAGTTTCCTCAGCATGGTCCGAATCGTTACAAAATTCAGTTTTTTTTTTTTACCGAATTCTGCTCGAAAATATCTGCCCAGGGCGAAAACCGACGCCATCTCTTGGCTCAAAATTCTTTCTGTTCTATCTTCAAAACTGATATCCATCCAGTAGGCCTACTGCAAACCCACAACTGGAAAAACTGCTGCGGGAAAAGGTAATTTAAGGTATAATTTTATCGACGATGGTTCTGGACCCAAATGGGGAGCGACAGACATGAGAGTGGGATGCACAAATTCCGCTTTTTTAATTGTAACAGATTGCTAAAAATGGTTAATGATAAAACCCTAGCCTAAAGCATTGACAATTTAAACAAAACATACACACAATTCAGTTCAGTCATTCATACTAGTAAGACTTGTTTTGGGTGACTAGAGCTAATCCGTTACAATAATACCTAGCAGCAGCAGTGGAAGTGCGATTATTCATGAACTTGTCTATCCTTCAATATTGAGTTTTTCCAAGTCAGTCGATAGCAATGCAAGAGTTGACAAAATTGACACACACTCGGATAGCAGCAATACTAGCACCACTAGCGATAGAAAACGTCCCTACTGAAACTCATTCAGTCGTTCACCAGCGCTGGCTCCGATATCTTCATATCCTAAACATAGCAAAAAAACTAAACAGCAACCATTGTTCCCTTGGTGTGTGCAGGCCGCACCTTTGCTTTACTAGAAATTTATAAACCCGCAATTGTGTCTCACTTTAAATGTCACAAGCGTAGTGGGCGGCGCTACGAGTATGTCCCGTTTGAAAAGCATGGAAAGCATAGGTCTTGGCACTACTCATTAGTCTAATTTTGCTCTGGTCTAGAGGAAAGAGTTGAGGATGAGGTAATAGTTAATTATGGATCGGATTCTTTGATAGAGAAACCGTACTGAAAGAGAAGAAAGCAGTGCGCGAAGGTTGCCCCCAGGAAAATGATCCATGTCGTTCCAGAGTAAAGGCTCTGTCAAGTCATTTGCTAGCTATTCTGGGCAGAGGCGTTACTAGCCACAATGTTTTTTTTTTTGTGTGGGGGGGGGGACAAGGCATTTACCGACTGGTTGTGAATTTCACCGACTGATTTTGCAGAAAAACGACTGTTTTCAAGAAAAAAAACGACAGTTTTGAAAAAAAAATCGACTGATTCTCAGAAAAATCGACTGTTTTGATGAAAAATCGACTGATTTTCCGAAAAAATTACTGTTTTCGTGAAAAAAATCAACTGTTTTGACAAAAAATTAGGCGATGCCGATTCGGTTATTTTTTACCGACTGGCCGACAGCATTCGGGGGAGGGGCGTCCCCCCTCTCCCCCCCTCCTGTCGTGACACCCCTGTTTCTGGGACTCTTGAAGCGCTGTGATGATTCTGATATTTCCGTACCCACGTACGTAACCGGTAAGTTCCTTACATACCTGCTAGTGTGTTATCAAAAGGTACAACGAAGATTCATCGAGTTGAACGGTTAGTGAACGTCGTCTCAAGTAAGCTCGATTCTTATGATTTTATTTTCCAGTGCAGGAAAAAACTTCTCTGTGCGACACCCACACCACTGTAGTTGTCTCGGAAGTTCCCGATTCTCTTTCTGATCCACTCGAACGGTGACGTGTGTTCGTCCTGTGGTTTGTTAACAACGATTTCTGCTCGTCTGTTGTCAGCTGCTCCTCCGCTAGAGTATTGAACAAAAAGTGTTTTGGTCTTTTGAAAGGTATGCCCGTGAACTACGATCTTTCAAGTTTTACTTAGTTCTCTGGCATTGTAGAGATCGACTAAAAACGGGAAGGGAATGGAACGACACGGTGCAGGAGGAACGCGTACTAGAAACGGGAACAACGCACTAAAATCGGGAACATTGCACCAAAACGGGAATGCAGGCCCATGTTCTTTGGCACTTGTTTTCGCTTTCATGACGACCAAGTACTAAAAACGGGAATGCAGTTTTTGGTCACTTTCATGACAACCAAGTACTAAAAACGGGAACGCAGGACCCATGTTCTTTGGCACTTGTTTTCGCTTTCGTGACAACCAAATACTATAAACGGGGAATGCAGGACCCCTGTTACACTCCGGAGAAACAGGTATTAAAAACGGGAATGCAGGACCGCTGTTCTTTGGCACTTGGTTTCACTTCCTGCTACCAAGTACCCCTGTTTCTTGGTCACTTTCATGACAACCATATACTAAAAACGGGGATGCAGGACCCCTGTTCGTTGGCACTACTTCCTACTTCCTATTCTACTCTCCCGGCTGCAGGAGATGCCGAAGTCCGAGTACCCGTGACGTAAATGTTTTACTTGCTGACAGTTTTATCTGAAAGCTGATCATTTTGGTATCATATAGTAAATTATACTTAACTTCTTGCTTCGCCTTTTTTCGGTACAGACGCGGCCAGTTGTGAGCTTGGTGAAGACGGCTTTGCGGTAGATGTGACTTCGCATTACCATCCAAAGAGGATTATATGAAGTTATATCAACCTTCAGAGAGAGTAAATTCAGCAGCACTATGAAAATTTACTTCTTAAATACCTACCAAGGGAGATATTTCAACCCTCTATTCTTCCCGTGACTTGTTCTTCCATCGAAATTGCTTTCCGAAAATTAAGAAGAACTGGTTCCACAGATTCGATGGCCTTAGTGCCGATTTTTTCAAAACTGAGTGTCCAGCTTTAACACAACACCTCCAACTTCTGTTTCAAATTTGTTTATGCCAGGGTTTGGTTCCGAATACTTTCCTCTCGGGTAAACCTCGGTGATTAAGCGAGGGAAAGACACAGACCTTCGCAAAAGCTATTGACCAATTACAGTTTCTCGTACCATAAGCAAAATCCTGGAATACGTCCTTCTTCCAGAATTAATTGAAAAATGTCGTTTTGGTTCAATGCAGCTTGGATTCCGTTTGAGCGCCAGTTTTGCGCACGCTCATCACATATTAACAAAAATGATGAAGCAGGCTACCCGCGAGAAGTCTGCTATTCATATATGTTCTATAGATATAGCTGGTGCTTTTGAAAAATAACGCATTCTCAGGCCCTCTTCTCTCTCATTACTTCTGGCGTGAATCTTTCTGTTGTCAGTCTGTTAAAATTTTGGTATGGTCATTCCTCAGTAAGGTTTAAATGACAAGGTAGCTTGTCAGAGATTATTCCTGTCCGAACTGGTGTTCGCCAAGGGGGAGTCTTATCTCCCTACATTTTCAAATCGGCCATATCTTCTTGTCTCAATTCTTTACACCCTGCTTACTTTTATAAAGACCATGCCTTCAGCTACATAGCTTACGCGGACGACTTGCTCTTAGTAAGCCGTACCCGATCCACACTCACCAAAAATGTCTGTAAGCTGTCGTCGGAACTTCTCAAAATCGGTCTTGAAGTTAACCTCTCAAAATGTGAGTACCTGCATTTCAACCCTTCGTCAAATCGTTTGAATGCTAAAGCTTCTATCTCTCTTGGATCGTTCGTCGTCAGATCAACAGAATCTCTACGATGGCTTGGCAAAACATTCAAATCCTCGTCGTCAAAATTTTGCTCTTCGGTTGTTAAAGTAGTTTCTAGATCAATCCGTACCGCCTATGGGCACATCGTCCCTAACCGGGGGAGTTATAATCGTAAAGCTTTAGGAAAATTGTACAGCACCTTCTGCGCTCCTTCTATACTATTTCGTTCTGGTGTCACTCATGTTCTGCGAAAGAAGGAGATAAAAAAGATGAGATCATGTTATTTTAAATATGCAAAGCAATGCTCCACTTGTCGAAATTATGCCATAGCCATACTTTGACGGAGAAGTTCAAAATTCAAGATGCAAGTGTTACCCTTTTGGATGTTTCTTCGTCGCTATAAAAAATCATTGACAACAGAACCCAACCAGCGCACGACCTTCTACACTGCTTCCTGGCCGGCGATTGAAATTAAGTGTCTTTTTGTGTATGTTTATGTATTTTATTTATTTTCTTCATTTACTCCGCTTTCTGAAAACGGCGGGTTATAAATGAATTACTTACTTACAAGTATGCTATGAAGTCATTTAACCTCCAGAGAGGGTGATGCTTAACACTAATTTTTGTAAATCTTTTTCGTCCAGCATACAACACAGGTACCAACGAAGAAGACATGCAGATCCAGTTGCAGTGGTATCAGATACCTTGGTAAGTGCAAAAAGGACAAAATCCAGATCCAGTTACAGTGGAACCAGATACCATGGTAACTTCAAAAATGTTTGTACTCAAGCACACATTATTATAAGAAGTCATATCAACCTTCAGAGAGAGGATGATTTGAGTTCATTCAACCTCCAGAAAGGATGATGCGTAACACCAATTTCTGTAGATCTTTTTCGTCCAGCATACAGCAGAGGTACCAGCGCAGATCGAGTTACAGTGGTATCAGATACCTTGGTCAGTGCAAAATGACAAAATGCAGATCTAGTAACAGTGGTATCAGATACCTTGGTAAGTGCAAAAATGAAAATATCCAGATCCAGTTAAAGTGGAACCAGATACCATGGTAACTTCACGAATCCTTGCCGTCAAGCATACTTGATTATATGAAGTCTTATCAACCTTCAGAGCGAGGAGGATATGAAGTCATTCAACTTCTAGAGAGGATGATACTCAATATCAATTTTTGTAACACAAGTACTAGCGCACAGGGGGACCCCAAATCTGACAGGAGAAGTTGGAATCGACTAGAAACGGGAAGGGAATGGAAGGACACGGTGCAGGAGGAATGCGTACTAAAAACGGGAACACGTACTAAATCGGTAACAACGTACTAAAATCGGGAGCATCGCACCAGGAGGAACATTACTAAAAGGGGAACGCTGCACCGTCCTTTTTCCAAAAAACGTGAATTCAGGACCAATGTTCTTTGGCACTTATTTTCACTTTCATAACCACCAAGTACTGAAAACAGGAATGCAGGACCCCTGTTTTTAATAGTTTCGGTTTCAAACTCAGGAGGAACAATTACTAAAAACAGGACTGCGGGACCACTGTTTTTAATACTTTCGGTTTCATACTCAGGAGGAACAAGTACTAAAAATGGAAATGCAGGAACGCTGTTCTTTGGCACTTGGTTTCACGTTCATGACAACCAAGTACTAACAACGGGAATGCAGGACCCCTGCTTTTAATGATTTCGAATTCATACTGAGGAGGAACAAGTACTAAAAAGAGGAATGCAGGACCGCTGTTGTTTGGATGAAAATGTCTGTTTGGATGTTTCATGAAAAAAAATTAAAACTACAACTACTAAGCAAGTGTTGCCAGTTAGCCAGTTTTCATGCAATCGACTAAGATTCATCAAGAGAAGACGGAGCATAGTTTACTCGTGTCTCTTTTGTTCGAACTGGCAACATTTTTTTTCTACGATACTGTTTTCCAATGGAAGTAAAATTTACTCATGTATTCCGAAAGCAGGGATATATACTTAAAGAACCTTCACCAGGTGTTTCAGCTTCATATTTGGGTTCTATTTGATATACATGATTCTTCAAAAATAAAAATAAAATAACCGGTTTATATCAGTCGTGCAAAGTTCGCAAAGTTTGAGGTCTGTGCGTCCGCAGCATCGGTTGGGGTAGGCTGCTGAACATCCCTTGCATGGAATCTGTGGAATAAATAACAAGAAAATGTTAGTAGGCTTTTATTACTACGGTTGTATTTGCATGTGAAGATGCAATCCCAACCTGATGTTATGGTGAGGGGTGGAACTGGTCAGACAGATGACGGTAAATGACCAAGTATAAGGCAACAAATTTTGAGTGAGCACTGAAACAACTAAAGGATGAGATACTCGCAAAGATGAACTTTTATCATGCTATGCTTGTTCTTCCCACCAAGGTTCATCCCAATCACTCCACTTTAAGCGTGTCATAAAATTTCCGGTCCCCTCTTCAACTCCCCTCAAAATTCATTGGATCCGGTCTGGACTTTCCAAATATCCTGTTTCATTAAGATCCAATCACCTGTTCCAAAGTTTGACATTGCTCAACATTCCGGATTCCGCTTCCCTCCACTCCCCCCACGATGGTCGCATTTGGAAGTGACTATTTCTAAGTAGTTTGGTAGGGTCCCTGATATGCCTGTCAAGTTTTGTCGTCCTAGCACATTTGGAAGCATCTTTACTCGGTATCCCTGGAATTTTGGAACCCTCCCTCCAACTCCGCGTACAGTGCTCGGATCTGGTCCGGTCTTGTCAACTATGTATGTAAGGCTTCTGCTTGCTCTCCCGAATAACTTTCATCTCGATCCGTCCACTCTGAACATGTCAAACAATTTCCGCCCCCCCCCCCTCTCCACAACTCATCCATAAATCACTGGATTCATTCCGGACTTGAATTTTGATATCTGAGACACGAGGTCCTTCCAGTTTTCAAGTTTCATTAAGATCCGATACCCCGTTCAAAAGTTGTACAGATGTCAATATTCAGGATTCCCCCTCCCTCCACTCACCCCACGGTGGTCGGATTGGGGAAGTGACTATTTCCAGGCTAGTTGGTCGGGTCGTTGATATGCTGCCAAGTCTCATCGTACTAGCACTTCTGAAAGTACCCTAACACGAGAACAGTGGCCTGACCAACTGACAGACAGACCGAACAGTGGTCGGTATATGGCACTTCAGCGAAGCTGCAAGTGCCATAAAAACAAACAGAGATGGTTTATTTCCTAAAGGTAGATCACTAGATGATGCAATACTTTCTTCCAGAAGCAATATAAAACCCTTGGGAACCTCTTAGATCACTTTGTTAACTTACAGCAACAGTATCAAATATTCACCGGACCGGTAGCTCCACGTTTCCACGGAGTCGTGTAAGTACACACAACGGGAAACCCATCCACCCCATCGGTGAAACTAGACAAGTTTCTAGTCAGACTGATGAGGTCACTTTTAAATTCTGGAGCAAGTTACAGACAGAACTGAACCTTCTCTTATTTCCAGGAAATAAGGAAATTCCACGTTACCAAGAAAACCGCAGAAGGCAAGCATTGACGCCGTATCTTCGTTTACGAGCTTTAGGAAAGACTTCACCTTACAGGCATTCTAAAAGGACTTGAAAGTTATCAAGAATTATGGCAAATCAAACTCCAAATCAGTAAGCTAAATCCTAGAAGTTTTCAATATCGACTCCACCTTTTTCATTCGATGGGTCTTTTCTATTAGTAGCAGGAAGGGGCAGCAAGTTTCATTTCGCAAAGGCTAGCCGAACGAACTTTGAGCAAAACTGGCAAAATTGTCTACAGCGTCACAAAATGATTCCTTGTTTTTGGGATCCCAACACGTAAGTAAAGGGACTTCCAAAAAGTTGTCCGTCTGTCAGCACGATAACTCTCGAAGGGGTTCAGATATTTTCTTCAAACTTGGCATGAGGATCCGTTGGGTCAAACTACAGCTCAAATTCGTGGATGAGCCCTGCATCCCCATACTTAGGGGTGGGGGAGGGGTTTGAAATTAAGGGGCGAATTATTTTTTTTCAACAAATATACAAAGAGTTCGTCCGGAACCAAGTTTTATTTGAAGATGATTCAATATTCGATTTAGGGGTTGAATCCGTAAATGACAATCGTTTTCTACCCAGACATGTAGTTTGCCCGGAATCCGGTCAAAAGCGTGGAATGTTTTATCTGAAGTTCTCGCCGTACAAGGAGTTCGTCCAGAGTCCGGCCAAACCGGGTATTTTTTTTGTTTTTATCTAAAGTTGATCAGAGATTCGATGCAGGAGTAAAGAGATATGCTGAATTCGTTCGGAGCGTTAGTTTTTTGTCGGATAAGTAGTTCACCGGAATCCAGCAGATACCTCATATTTCGTGTAAGTAATGTTCATTTCGTCAAAGAGATATGACGTATATTGATAAACACATGCTAAATCAATATCTGAATATGGTTTCCTCAGACGACATTGGCATTAATCTGCTTCTAAATCTTAACTGTAAAAATGTTCAGGAAGTCTGGCAAAGTTAGATATCTATCTACAAGATGCAATTGTGTAGATCAGATATTACATTGTTGGGATCCAATCGAAACCTTTGGTCTTGTTACAAATGTCACGACGAAGATGGTTTTTCAGCATTGTAGGTAGGAAAACAGGTATAGGTTCAAGGGTTCAAGGTTCAAGGTTTTATTATTTACAACAAAACAAAATAACTAAATATCAGGAAGTTACCCGGCAGAGAGGGACTCAACAAATGCTCGGGCAACATACAAAGAAGAGAAGAAAATTCAACCAATAACAGATTAAGAGCGCGCCTATATCATAACAGCGTGAACAACAAGAAGAAAGAAAAACATGAAAAACAATAAGAGATTATAAAGCAACTTACCACGTCAGATCGAAGACTCAATAACCATCAAAATATAAAAAATATATAACCATGGGCAAAGAATCAGAGAATCAGGACTGAACAAACCAGAGGCCAAACCACCTTTTCCAACACTCCTCATTAATACAAATCCAACAATTTAGTTTTAAACCTTTTTTTTAGTAAAGGAAGAGAAAGGCGAACAATATCTTTATCTTCTAATAAATTATAAAATTTAACTATATGTTTTTTGTTTTGTTTTCAAGTAAACAGTGATCATCAAACAACTGAACTATAACCATCAACTTTACTTTGCAGGAGAAAGAAAGGAAGTACTATAGACCTGAACTGCAATTCGCTACTAATAGATGCTACTAACAAACTTAAAACAAAACTTGAAAACTCACAACTATCTAACTCACTAGGACTTCTACACAAACAACAAGTATGACAAGACAGCACACAACCGAAATCCTTAAGATAAGTCATATGAATTTCCAGCCTCCAACCGCGAACCAAATGAATATGAAAACCCTAAGCCTAATTAGTTAAGTGGAGGTTTTCATTTTCATAAACCCATAAAATACTCCCGAATATCATATCATTTGGCAGGTTATCCCATATTCGTAGAAAGGGTCGCCTCTGCCCCCACCCGTCGATTCACCCACCCGTCAATACGCCCAATACAAAAATCTGTCGATGAAGCAAGAATCTCCTAACATATGGCTGGCTCCACTGGTTTAAGTTGGTGCCGACCGGTGTCGGGATAGGGTATTCAGAAGGTGCCGGGGAGTCGGTAACCTCTCAGTTCTAAAACATGTGTCCACGTCTCGGGAAATTTTTTGAAAATTGTTCTTATCTAGAACAAAAAATTTACATAAAAAAAGCCCGTGCCAGGCTCGAGGCCAAACACCTTTTCATCGAATTAGTTCGGCTTTGGCTTAACGTCCCAGGTGGGATTAGAAGAGGCATTCAACCACTAATCTGGAAGCCCAGATAAAGAAAACTAGAAGGAGCTTATTGCTGTTCTCTGGCTGTTTTTCGTGACCCTGATGTTGTTTCGGTGGTATTTCTGTGTATTTGTATAATGAGGTTAAAAAAAAGCTACGATATCAGCCAAAAAATTCTAAAAAAACACTTTAAATTTTCTTATTGATTTCATAAGATTTTTTTTGTTATTTGGACCAAAATGTGTTTTTTTCGAAGATTTTTCAATAGCAGAAAGAGAACATCAGGTAATTATCTATTTGAGATTTTCATAAAAACGAAGTTCGCTACCCGCATAAATTCAATCCGAAATAAGATCGAAAATGCTTCCGAGTCTTCTGTTTCTCTAATTGTCTGGGGCCCAAGTATCAGAAATGTGAAAAGTAGCTTTCAGGTCGGGGGGGGGGGGGGAGCGGACTTGACGATGAATTCTAGGTAAATCGACCACGCTGATTTCGAATCTGGGCGGGATACAGGGATCAGACATGTATTAAAGATGTTATGCACCAAAACTCAAATTCGGATGTTTAGGCGTTCCAGATCATGTTTTTACCGCGGACCGAAGACTATTGTCAGCTAGCCGGCTATGGTGATTCCAGCTCTCACTCATAAATATCCTTTAGAAGCAAAGAAAAAGTTTATTTAGGTAATGACCCTTTAATCAAGTCTTAAGGTGAAAAAAAAAACATCTTCGCAGAAGTTGGTCCTGTGAACTTTCATATTTAGTCACAATAAAGCAAGGCTTCGAAATCCTCTTCTTCCTGGTCTATTACATTCACATTGACACATTTCCTCCCACATTCGCACAGTCAATCACAAGATCTCTCGGTTGCAGCACATGACATTTTTTGCTGCAAGATTTCTTGCATGAACAAAAAACACCGGCCACACTGTCTGGCAAACATGGCCCATCAGTTGCAACTGCTTTTTTCCCCCATCTATCTCATCGGACCATCCGTAGTCCAATGGGTTCAAATAGACAGGTCTTGGGTTGTGAGCTTGCACCCAAACGGAAAATTGCAAAAATGCCCGCAGTCAGTGAAAATTAAATGACCCGTCAGTGGGTGGCAGCCACTTGAGCTCTTTTTTTGCTTTGGAAAAGATGTATGCGGAGATCGTTCAGTGAAGTGATATCAGTTGGATCTTTGCCGCAAGAGGAGATGACGAGTCTAGTCAAAAAAAGGTACGAAATCGCCAGGAAGGTCCAAAATTCCATCCATCACCCTGTCTTTGACTCTTTCAGACAATTCACGCAATTCGTAGCAGATTCCCGATTTCAGCGCAGCCGAAATAACACTCTTTTTGCCCCGTCCAAATCGCATCCCATGACTGAATGTGTCAAAGCAACCGATCCCAAAAACTGATGAGGCAATTTTTTCACAGGCTCATGAATGGGTAGCACATAGTCGGGAAACTGAACAAAAAGCTGAAGTTCAGTGTCACTGTCATAAAACACCGAATCGGTGATTTTCGTAAAGCTTCCAGAAGAATGACGACAGTATCAGTGTATTTAGCCTGGACAACTACTCGCTCTGATCCAGTAGCGAAGCAGAAAGCAGCGTGGACAACAACTCGAGTGCCTGCCTCCTCGTGTGTGCTGCTTAGATGGCTTTCCACTTCACCATAATCCCACAGTCCTCCCACACTTCACTTTCATTCTGTCTTGGAAGCTACCGGATAAAAAAACGGAAATCCCAGTCGAGTTTCGTGTTCTTTCTATACATTCAAATAAAGCCTTTATGAAACTCGTCTTGCTCTTCGAGCTCTTTGACACAGATTCCCAGTCTTGCACCACTGTCGTCTTGGTAAAGCTGAAATCTGGACCCTTGCTTCTCGCACCACGATTTTCCTGGCATACACCAGCGTCTTTCAGAGCAATATAGTTTCCGCTTGAATCCGTCACTCCAACAAGAGCTGTAAGCTCATATGGCACTTGCATGGGTTAAGATGTTTTTGATTGATCAAAAGTAAGTTTCGACTTTGCGGTTGAGATGCGCAATCTTATGGAGCTGTAACTTCATTCGTACGCAAGACCCTTGAGGGAAAAATGCTGATGGGCATCATGACAATGCATATATTGCTTAAAAGTATTTTTTTTACTTTGCGGTCAAGATTTGTACTTTAAGGAATAATCGGATTTGGGAAGTAGCAATTTCTAAGCTAATATTATTGAATCTCCAATATTCCAACGAAGTTTCATCGTCCTGGCACATCTGGAAGTACCTTAACGCGCGATCACTGGAATCCCAGACCCCCCCCCCCTCTCCAACTCCACCCACAATACCCGGAGCCAATCCGGTTCTGTAAATGGTTAATTCAGAGCATCTGTTTGTCATTCCCACGAAGTTCGATCCAGATCACACAAGTATAAGCGGGTCAAGTATTTTCAGACTTCCCCCCAATAATTCCCGGATTCGGTCCGGAAATGAAAAAGATCACCAGAGAAAAATGTCCTCTGTGCAATTATTAAATTTCACTCGAATCCTATCACCCGTTCCAAAGTTCCACATGACTCAATATTCCGGATTCCCCTCCCTCAACCCCCCCCCCCAAGATTAACATATCGAGGATTCTTGTTTATTCCAAATCAGTTTGACCGGGTCCCTGATATGCCTTCCAAGTTTCGTCGTGAAAATCCCCAAAAAACGGAAATCAGGCCCCCCCCCCCCCTCAAGTGTCCAGATCCAGTCAAATTGTGTAAAATATTTACATGGATCAGATGTTTGGTCTTCCCAGCAAGTTTCACTCCGATACCATCATTCTAACCGTTTCTCGAGATTTCCGCCCCCCCCCCCAGCTCCCCCACGGTGCCCGTACCAATCCGATTAAGTAAATGATTTATTTAGAGCATCTGTTTGTTTCTTCCCACAAAGTTCCATCCCCATCTCTCCATTCTAAGCGGGTCACGTATTTCACCCCCCCCCCCCCAATAGTTGCCGGATCCAGTCCGGATATGAAAAAGATCACCGGAAAAATGTCCTCTGTTCAGTTCTTAAATTTTACTCGAATCCAATCACCCATTCCAAAGTTACGCATGACTGAAAATTCCGGATTCCTCTCCCTCCACTCCCCCCACCATTATCAGATCGACAATTTTTTTTTATTTTAAAGTCAGTTTTATCGGGTCCCTTATATGCCTGCCAAGTTTCATTCGTAATATAGGTCATAATTCAAATATTGAAGTTTGAATTGAGATTCTGAAAATTATGTTGTTTGTAGATATCGTGGTTGCGTGTTTGCTGGAGATAGCTTTTATCAGTTGAGTACAGTTGGAGTTGATATGTATAAATCGACAATTTTTTTTATTTTAAAGTCAGTTTGATCGTGTCCCTGATATGCCTGCCAAGTTTCATCGTGAAAATCCCCAAAACCAACATCACTGGAATTCCAGAAAACCCCCTCCCCCCCCCATAAGTGTCAGGTTTGTAAATAATACACATAGGAAGGTGAATGAGATACTATATGTAGAATTTGAAATGGATGAAATTTTGTAGTGATAAATAAAATGAAAAAATGATTTATAAAGAAAAAATTGTATAACAAGAAGATAGAAAATAAAAAATAAATTTAAGGGAATGTTGAATTTATTTTATTTAATGTTATTTTTGAGTTTTGAAAATAGTATAGGATTGTTTTAATAATGTTAAGTTTAAGTTTTTTGTTAGTTAAGTTTTTTAATGTTAAGTTTAAATTAAAAGTAGGAAATTAAAAATTTAATTTTTTTTTAAGATTTTTGAGCAATTCTAGTTTAATTTTTAGAGATGAGAAAAAATTGACTATAATTTTGAATATTCACTTAATCAATCTTACATATTTGTGAAAGAATGATCAAGTGAAATTTCATTGTATATTTAAGAATTAAGTGAGGGTTTTCATTCTTTTTTTGTTGTTGTTGTTGTTTTGTTGGTTCTTATGGGTCAAAGACGGGAACTTGTTTTAAGTAAATATGTTGAATTTTATGCCACTGGTGGAAAGGAACCCTATGGACGAAGGGATCCTCGAAACTGGAAGTGCGATTGGATTTTTATCAGAAGTTTTTTGGTAGAAGTACCTGGTTTGACCCATTAAATTTAAAGTTAATTGCTCAAAAATTAAGTTAAGGAATTAAAAAATAGATAAAATTAGAATTTGTAATATAGGGCATAATTCAAATATTGAAGTTTGAATTTGAGATTCTGAAAATTATGTTGTTTGTAGATATCGTGGTTGCGTGTTTGCTGGAGATAGCTTTTATCAGTTGAGTACGGTTGGAGTTGATATGTATAGTGGTGAAGGATTGCGCGTTTGTAGATAAGAAAAAAAAATAGTATAAAAATTATTGAAGAAAATATGATTTAGTAAGAATTTTAGAATAAATGATTAGAAGATAAAATGTGGATTTTCAATTTGAAATTTATAAAATAGTTCAGTACTTGAAATAAAGATTATTGTTTTTTAGTTGTAATTTGTAGTAAAAAAAAAAAAAAAGTGAAGGAGAAGAGGACCTTATGCTTCAGGCTTGTAAATGAGCCGTTACATTGACTATGCCCGTTAATTCTTTGTCTGTATTCCGGTTGTGTCTTTTTGGTCGCTAAATCATTGTTTTTGCCTATAATTGTTTCCTAGCCGGAATCGCAACAGTCTTTCTTTTCCCCGTGTCAATTTCTTAGCACAGTATTTAGTACTTATCAGGAATGGAACGCCTAAGATTGTTGAATCTAGAACCCAATGATGTCAAAGGTGGTTAACTAGGCTCATTAAAGAAATTTTTATCTTCCTCTCCTACAGTATATACAGTAATAATAACAATAATAATGATAATACAAAGCATTAGAAAAGGCTTTCGACTCTAAATAAATCTGTTCTTATAACTCTGAGAAATGTGATATATCTTATTATTAAAGTTTCATTGAAATTAAAAGATTATAGTGCAAAAATTGCAATCTGAGATACAGGCATTTCTAATTCATAAAGAATGCTCTTGGAAAGTGAAAGTAAGGTAAAGACGGTCGGGTACTATCTTTATAAAAAGTTACTTCGAAGTCACGCTCTTACTTGTGCTCCCCGTAACCTTTTGACAAGCTGGTATGGTGAAAGTGACTGAAACGTAACTATAGTAACTTTGGGGTCGAGCTGGAACGAACACCATAATCCTGCACTGTCTTACCCTCTAAAGCTTATCGTGGTGAGATAGGCCTAGGGAGTTGTGACTTCCACATCGTTACGTCCTAATGATATGATCTTCCATTAAACAACTTGCTAAATCTAACCTAACATTTGTTACAAGCTATGTTCCTAGCCTTTAGTGCGTCAGAGCTTTCTGATCAACTGTCGTCGCTGCGACCTTTCTGAAGTGGTGTCCACACTAGACGGACGGTGGTAGCTTCACTTACCTATTTTTAGCAAGTTGGGTGAACGCGTGATCAAATACCGTTGCTATGATTGTCATGCGGATCGACAGCCGAAGAGACAAGCAACGAAACTAGCGTTGACATAACGATGACAACGAGATCTCGGCCACAAACATGAACAGGTATTTAAACTCTCAAACGACTTCGGTAGCCAAGTAGTTTGATGAACATAGAAGAGCATAGTGTTGTACAAGAAAAAATTCCGACGGGCTGCGGTAGTTTGCAGGTTGTCTGTTCGGAAAACTTACGCCAAGTGACCATAGTTCAACTTGAGCAACTAGTAGTTAGCTAAAGAACTTTATCTTTTCCTTTCAACTAAACAAGTGTCAGTCACGGAAAAATACGTTTCGACGGGGCCCGGAAAGTCGAACGATTTATCAACCTGGGAGGTCGACGGCCGAACAGAATTCCTGAAGCGAGTCCGTACTTTATAGAAAAAGCTAAGCTTGGTGACCGAACTGTAACAAGAACCACTAGTGGATAACTAGGACTTCCGTCTCTTTGTATCAACTAAACGAAGGATGGAGCATGTACGCAATATCTTTTTCACAGCTTTATATGCTTCCATCGGGCTGTCTGAACTAAGTTTAAACGCGTTTCTTACTATCTCTTGGTTTTGCAAAGTCAACGGATGGACTTTTATAAACATACTACTCATGTCCCAGTGCGCCCTCACATGCCTGACAGGCCTGAGCGTCGGCGTAGATATCGCCGCAATTTGGGTACATGGAAGCACCATCTGCCAAATTATATCGACTGTAAACGGAATGTTTGCAACATTAACTTTCTCGCTCCAAATGCTGACCAGCTTGACGAGATATCTGTTCATAAAAAAATCATCAATTGCCTTCCTAACGCAGAGCAAACCACTTCTGGCCTCTTTCGTCTTTATTTTGCTCACATTCTTTCTCTCGGTTTTTCGCACAGTATCCGCTACTTTTTCTGGGACAAGTTCGGCTTACTCCTTGTGTCAGGGAGAGCTGCCAACATTTTCCTGGCAAGGTGCATTGGTGAGATTCGTAGTCGTATCTTCAACTACTACTATTGGCCTGGTTTACAACTTGATGATTTACAAGGAGCTTAAGTTAGTAGGAAGACCAAGACAAGTTCAGTACAGCTTCGCTGACGCAAGGACGTCAACTTTAGTTTCAGTGATATCGATAGTCATATACTATGTGGGGACCCTGGCTCGTGTACTATTTAGTTACTTCCAAAGTCTCGACGGGATTAATGAAGCAGGACCAATATTTAATCTGTACCTTCACATCATCGGACTGATCCAAGGACTTATTTATGTTGTTGCTAACAGAAGGCTGAACGTCAAAGTCAATGTAGCTAAGGACGATTTTAAGGACATGTTTGCAATCGGTGTAAAGGCTACAGCCGCTCCAGCTCTTCAGAAGTCTTGGGATCCTGAACAACAGCAAGATCCAGTCCTTCCGTTTGATCATCGTTTAAGTTTGGACGATCAGAGTGATGTGGACGAAGGCTGCGATGACACGGTGGTCCACCACGAGCTACCAACCTATGTTCTTTCCCCGAACAAGGAGAACATGGTTCAAACGGAGAAAGCAACTTGTTTGATGGCTGGGCAAAACTCGACAAAGGTAGCAAACTCAGCTGAGGAGCAAGATCCACCGACCACAGACATAATTTGCGACGAGAATAAGCAAGAAATGGGGGAAGAAAGCAAAGGCGGAGCAGCTCAGTTCTTGCTCAGTAAAAACTCCTCGACGGAAGTAGCAAAGTTGCCACGATCCATTTTCGAAGGTTTAAGATTTGGAACCTTACCAAACCAAGTCCAAGACTATTCACTACCGGTAGATCTTGGAACGTGGGTTGACGACGCAAGAGACATGGACAATTAGAAACCGGTTTGGTTAGAATGCATGGCTTGATTAGAGAAGAGAAAATCTCGTAAAAATAACAAAAAAACATTCACACTGTGTCAGAAATAAATTTGCAGAGCACCAGTCTTGGGCTCATCTATCTTGAATATTATGTTCCCTTTCAATTTGCATGTTTCCCAGGAGAAATCACGGTTAGGACAGTAGAATCCAGCAATATTGAATGGTGTCATTTCTATAGCTCATGGTACATTGTCACATCAATTCGATGGTGACGAAAAGCAATCCCGAGCGCTCCAAAACGCTATGGAATTATGGTAGCGTTCTGCGGATTTGTTCTCTGTTCAATCGTTATGATTCTTAGTCTTGTTTTCGTCCCAATTGCCACAGTGATAAGAAAATTAGCACCTGATTATTTTCGTATCGCGACTGCCACGATAGTTACAATCCACTTATGGCGGTTGGTAGCATCTTAAGTGGAAACAACTATCGGTTCAGCAGGGACTCCCGTAAGAGTGGTGACGTATGTCCCCGCTGCTATTATTTGCAATCCAGAGATTGTTATAACCACCACAATAATCAGCTGTCTCCTCCGCTTATCGTCATAAATTATAAGAACTGTCTGGAACTGACTCTATATAGGCTGAGAGAAGACGTATATTCTTCTTCTTCTTCGCAGATTTTTCTTTAGCATATATTCTTTTGTATTTTTTGTCTCTTAAATATAGCTGTGTCTTCTGCCAGTCCGTCTAGTTAACACAAAAGCAGTTGAATTATTTGTGGTTAGATTAGAGATATTGAATTAAGTGAATGTTTAAGATAAAATACAAATATGAGAAACATAGATTAGGACTTGTTGTTGCTTGGACAATTTAACGTGTTCCTGCTACTGCGTCATACAGAAGTTAGGGCAGAGCAAGCCACTTGGAAAATCTCAGCTAAACTGAGCAGGAAAAAAGGAGACCGTTGGTAGAAGGCAATCCAGGGTCGTTTTAGGACAAGGGGTGAGGAAAGTTGATTTTATTTCCTTCTGTTTTCCTTCAACTTTTGCACTGTCTGAATTATCTGGGTTCTTCGGATCCCAAAACGTAAGTGGAGGGATACCCATGACGTCGAAAAGTTGTCCGTCTGTCCGTCTGTTGGAACTATAACTCTCGAAGAGAGTGAGATATTTTGATGAAACTAAGTAAGTAAGTAAGTAAGTAATTTATTTATGACCCACCATTTTGAAAAGGCGGAGTAAATGAAGAAAATAAAGAAAATAAACAAAACACATAAACAAGCCGAAAAAGTGCTTAATTTTCAATCTTCGGTCAGGAAGCAGTGGACGACCATGATTTTTTAAAGCGACGAGGAAACATCCAAAAGGGTCACACTTGCATCTTGAATTTTGAATTTCTCCGTCAATATATGGTTATGACATAATTTCGACAAGTGGAGCAGGTGTTTCGCATATAACTTGGTGTGAAAACGCTTTGGGTCAAGTACGTAGAAGGGATCTGTAGCCCTATATTTAGGGGTGGGGGAGGGGGTCCAAATTAAAGGGCAAACAAAATATTTTCAAACAGCTAATGTGATAGTCGATTATGAGGTAAGAAGACATGCTGAACACGAATATGCAAAACATTGTCTAGACCGACAAGTGGTTCGCCGGAAATCCGGAAAAAACAGGAAGGTTGGTTAAAAGTAAAGTTTCATTTGAAGTTGATTAAATGTTCGATTTAGGGGTAAGACGACATGCTGAATACAAAGGTGAAAACCATTTTCTCGCTGGAAGAGTAGTTTGTCCGGAAACCGGCAAAAACAGGAAATTTGGTTAAAAGTAAAAGTTTCCTTTGAAGTTGATTAAATGTTCGATTTAGGGGTAAGTAGACATGCTGAACACTTATGTAAAAGCATTTTCCACCCGTACAACTAGTTCGCCCGGAATCCGGCCGAAACCGGAATTTTTTTTAGAAGCTAAAGTTTTATTTGAAATTGGTTAGATGTTCTTTATAGGAATAAGAAGATACCGTACGCTGAATTCGATTCTGATTTTTTTTTTTTTTGCTGGATAAGTAGTTCGCTCGGAATTCGGCCGAAACCGGAAACTTGGCAGAAGTACAGCAGGAAGTTTTGGTCAGTATCGTAAAAATAGATATGGCTTATAGACAGGGTTCCCGGGTGGCTAAAATACCAGCCGGATAATACCGGCTAAAAGGTGATTTCTGCCAGTATGGTTAAAATCAAGTGGCATGGATAAAATCAAATAACTGGTTAAAATCAAATTTCTAACTGCTACTATAACTCGGCTATTCTAAGACTATCATACTTCTTTCAGGTATTAAAGAAACCTAGAAGAACTCAAACAAGCTTAATTAACTGATCCCAGGGATCTCGTATCTAGAGTACTTCTTTATTCGAAAACAATCTGTAAAACTTCTTTGTTGCATTTCTCAAAGATTTTTTTTTGGCTGCTTGAAAAGTGGATACGACTTGATCCTGTCAACCCCAAACCGGTTTTCTGGACTAGAGTAGGCGAGCTAATTAGTCCAGGTCAACCCTGGTTGAAAAATAGTCGGAAAACAACGAAGAAATAACAGTAAAGATTGATACATAGAAAAGATCAATGCGATTTGATTTTAGCCAGTCTTAGCCGGCGAAAATCGATTTTTATGGCTCTTGCCCTTCGGCCAAGTGCCATATAGCGATCGCAATTAGAGTCCGTCGGTCTGTCGGTCGGTCTGTCCAAGTTTTGCTAGTTCGGGCACTTCCACATAAGCTAGGACGATGAAACTTGGCGGGCATATCAGGGACCCCAAATGAATAAGTTGGAAATAGTCAGTTCCCAGATCGGAGGGGGAGTGGAGGGATTCCCGGATTCTTGAGGTATTTATAACTTTTGAACGGGTGATCGGATCTTAATGAAACCTGATATTTGGAAAGACACCGTGTCTCAAACGATCCATCCGGCGACTTTGGTGGGAGCTAGAGGGGGGAGCCGGAAATCTTGGGAAACGTTTAGAGTGGAGGGATAGGGATGAAACTTGGTGGGAAGAACAAGCACAAGTTCTAAATACATAGTTTGACATAATCGGATCAGATTCGGGCACTGTGGGGGAGCTGGGGGGGGGGGGGACCTCTGGAATCTGGTGATCCCGTGAGTTCGGTACTTCCTGACGTACTAGTACGATGAAACTTCAGAGGAGTATCACCGACCCGAACAGGCTGACTTGAGAATAGTAGTCTGCTCGATCTAACCATCACCATCACTCGTTTTTCTGGATCCGACCATCTTTGGAGAGTTGAGGGTAGGGGAATCCAGAAATCATTGGCTTCCGTAAGCTGGGAACAGGTGGTCCGATTCGAGTGAAACTTTATGGGTGATAAGAACTGATCACCTAGACAAGCAAAACATGCGGCCACGGCTGGAAGAGTTGGAGGGGGGGGGGGGGGGTAACATCCACAAAACCAACCGGATGGACAGAAAGGGATGCAAGTTGGACAGTACCGAGTTTATTCGGCCTTGATTTGTTATTTGGCGTCTGGATCTAATCCGGATGGGTATAGGGGGGGGGGGTGAAGCTGGAATCCGATATTTGCAGACAGGCCATGCTCCGATTCCAGTCAAACTAAATGAACGGGAACGGACATGTCAGATATGCGACTTTAACGAGTCTGAGTCGTATTCAGCCACAGCAAGGGGAGTTGGAAGGGGAGTCCCGGAAATGATGTGGCTCGCATAGGGGTCAAACAAGTGAAGCGATTCGAATAAAACTTCGAGTGTAGAGAGAGTGTAGGGTTCGAACTGGATCCGACCACGGTGGGGGAGGGGGGAGAGTTACCGAAAGTTCTCATGACGCTCAGATATGAATGAAGCTTAATATGCGGTAAGAGAAAATACTTCAGGTAATCCATTTAGGAGTCCGAATCAGATTCGGTCACGGTAGGGGGAGTTGGAGGGGGTCCGGTACCGGAAATCGTGTGGAACGTCTAGGGACCAAACAAGTGGATCTACTGAGTTGAAACTTGGAAGGTAAAATACTCATTTGCCCCAGATGATCCGAGGCGATGTCGGTAATGCTCAGACTTGAGTAAAACTAGATATCCTGTTCATGGGTCCGAATCAAATTTTTGGATGGCAGGGTATTTTGTGTCCTTCTCATCTTCTTTCGTGTATCACCTACTCGTAGCAAGCGCCATATGTACTATTAGCTCTTGTTATTAATAAAAGCCGATTAAAGCCGCCGGTACGGTAAAAATCAATTTTTGCCGGCAAAAACGGAACCCTGCTTATAGAGGTAAATGTGAATTTGATGTTCTCTAATGATTAGCCTGGCGAAGACTCGATCTGGCGAAGACAGGACCATACCGTAAAAAGTTTTACGACACTTTCCTCGAAATTCGACAATTTTGCCCATTCGCAATCTCCATTTGACGCAGACACTTTGTTTCCGTGGTAAATAAAAATTTGTTTCAACAGTTATGGCAAAGCAGTTTTGCTCATTTCAACATATTCTGTTAACGTTTTCCCTCGACCCCAAGCACTTTTTCAATCACACGACAGTTTTACAAAGTGTATAACACTTTATTTCCGGGGCAACTCAACGTTTCTGCGATTCAGCAATTTCGAATAACAGTCTTTGTTGATTCAACACTTTCTATTAATGTTTTCCCTGGTTTCCCAGCGTTCTCGGTTGTGCGACGCTTTTGGGAAAAGTGAGGAAAAGTATATAACACATTCCCGTGGTAAATAAACGTTTCTACGTTTCAACAGTTGTGGCAAAGCAGTTTTTGCTCATTTCAACACTTTCTATTAACGTTTTCCTAGGTTCCCCAGCGTTTTCGGTTGTGCAACACTTTTAGAAAAAGTGAGGAAAAGTGAATAACACTTTATTTCAGTGACAATTCAACATATCTTGGTTTCAACGCTTCCTGACTAGTGGTTTTTAACCACAGCGACACTTTCTGTCAACATTTTTACCCGTATGATTCCGAAAGTGATGCACGCTGCAGCGAAAGTGGAAGTATTATACCGACAGTAGCAGTTTCATATAATAATAGACCCAGAGAAACATTTCTAACGCCTCGTTAGAAGGAACCTAAATGGACCAGTTCAGAGCCCAATAGTCTCAATGAAGTCTAACGTCCTTGTCAGCCGCAACCATAGCCTATATCATCAATCATCAAGTGGCAGTATATCCCAAAGAATCATATCATCGCTTCAAGGGTTAGTTAAAAAGTTATTGCGTTGATCAAGTCTTAAAATAAAAGGGCTCAGAACGTGAAAACTTAATTGCAAAGGTAAGACGGGAACATAGGAATATTCATGTAGATACCAATTGATGCTGAAACTGCCTCCATCGTGTTTCCATCTCAGCCGGTCTCCAAACACGAAAACTGCGTTCTCTTTGTATGCTGCTTTGCAAAAATTTCCAACGGTTGCATCCCTTCCACCAAAGCAGCTTCCGACCTGAAGAGGGTTACCTAGAAAAAACAAGAGCTGTAAGCTCATATGGCACTTTCACGGGTTGAGATGTATTGTTTGATCAAAAGTACTTTTCGACTGTACGGTTAAGATGCGCACTTTAAGGTTTAAGGTAAAGTATTTTATTTTTGAACTTGGCTGTAATGATACGCACTTTAAAGGCGCTAGAAATTCATCTGTAAGCAAAACCCTTGAGGAAAAAATTATAATGTGCTCATGGGGATCATGACAATGCATATTTTGATTAAAAGTATTTTTCTTAATTTGCGGTCATGGTTCGCACTTTAAGAAATGGTCGGATTTGGAAAGTGGCGATTTCTAAGCCAATCTTATCGAATTTCTAATATTCCATTTAATTTTCATCGTCCTAGCACATCTGGAAGTACCTTTACTCGCAATCACCGGAATTCCGGACCCCCCCCCCCCCCCTCAAACTCCCCCCCAAAGTCGCCAGAGCCTATCCAATTCTGTAAATGATTTATCCGGAGCATCTGTCTGTTATTCCCACAAAATTCCATCCTGATCTCTTCAGTCTAAGCCGGTCACGTATTCCCCCCCCCCCAAACCGGATCCGGTTTGGACACGAACAAGATCACCAGACATGTACTCTGTTCAATTACAGAATTTCACTCAAATCCGATCACCCGTTCCAAAGTTACGCATGCCTCAATATTCCTGATTCCCCCTCCCTCTGCTCCCCCCGTTACTACCGGAGTAGTATAGAAAGGGGGCTGCCACTCCACCCAACCCCCAATAAAAGAAACCCCTATTTACATGAAATTTACCAGTTTTAACATATATTATATCAAATAAAATTCCTTTTCCAAAAAAATATATTTTCCTAATTAAAAAATAAAGGCATACAGAAATGAACATATTACCCTTTAATCTCAATAAACGAGTGATATAGCCTATGTACTATAAAAAAATAAAGATATCCTATTATAGTTCTAAATCCACATATTTTTCTTTGTTCTTGTTTTCCCGTACGATCGGTGGCAAAACTAAATTTTTCTTTAAAAGCAACTCGTTAGCAATATCATTATATTTCTGAGTTATAAACAAATCACATGGTTTGTCATTATGAGTATGACTACAACCAACAACCCGCCCCGAAAAAAAACCCGCTAGGTGTCACAGCGGTCACATAGTATTTTCTTGCATGACAAAACTGTTGGCAAGAACCTACGTTTGGGGCCTGATCTTCAAAAAAACTCCTCAGGTGAGCGAGTTTTGTTACTTTTCTCGTATTTTTTCGCTCTTGGAATCAAATAAATCCTCAATCATTGAGTTTTAATTCCTAAAATTAACGGTGACATCTGTCTTGGATTTTTCCTCTGTAATCAGAGGTTTTTTCTTGTGTGAAATTGGACCGAAAGATGGCGTGCAGAACTACTTGTTTGGCCAGTGGATGACCTTTAAGTGGTGCATATGGTGGCCGTATTACGTCATTAATTGTTCATCATTTTCAAATAGTTTTGAACTTTTTTTTCCTGCCTTGCCCCTCTTTATAGGTTGGCAATGGCAGATTGAAAGACCAAGGCGGCCCCCCTCTTGGCTCCCTGACTGACGCCGTTGCATAGCCACTCACTCCCCAGTTTGACACTTTGACCGATTTCGACTACAGACCCGCCTTTGACAACTCTTCCAAGAATGAGCCTGAAGATGAAAAAGAAGACTGAGAATCTCTGCCCAGTATGTAAAGAGAGGGTAGCAAGTAACTCGTTGCAGTGTTGCGAGTGTAAGCAATATGTCCACTCGAAGTGCAGTGACATTTCCATCAGACAGAGACTGGAAGATATCAAGAAAGGGATAAACTGGTGCTGCAGTGCTTGCCGTAAGTTGCAATCTAACGTGTCGCGAAACCTGACAGATACACCAACAAGTGTGCTAAAGCTCACCTATTTGACACCAGAACTGACGATGCGAAAAAGGAACTTTCATAGCAAGCAGAACGGCAACGTATTGTCGAGTTCGGAACTACCCCTAATGGAGGAGCAATTTCTTCCAGTGATTTAAGGATGGATTATTCGAGGATGACAGCAAGATTAGAAGAGCGCGAATCTATTATCAGTGAGCAACAAAAAATTATCGCGCACCTTACCACGGTTGTAGCTGAATCAAACTTGCTAATGCGTGACGTTGTGTACCGTGATGAGCTTCGTTAAAGGAAGAGTTTTTCTGACAGTTCTACGCAGACACAAGAATCTTCGTTCTCTGTTAAACAAAATGCATCCGTAGCAACCCAGACGGATGGTTCGATCAGGCAGCCGCAAATTAACACGCAAACAGAATCACGGGCTTCTACGGATTTCAGCTTGAACGATGGCAAAATTGTCGTCTGGTCTCGACAGAAAGCTGCCGAATCCTGCATGCGTTTTCTGGGATGCCTGACTGAGGACGGGTTTTTTTCTGCAGATGCAAGGGCAAAGACTACTACCAACCCGAAGGAACGACTATCTTCAAATACCTCAAGGTCAATTACTGACCCTCACGAGACCACCACAGTTCGGAAGATTTCGCGACTAACCCCTTCACCAACTGAAAACGGTATGTCTGTCAATGCCGGTACCGACGAGACCCGTCCCCATCTCTGTACTGAGGTGAAACTACAGCAGCTAAATCTACCGAAAAAACCGTGTGATGTAATCTCATCTGTTGCGGAAATGATAACAGCTCAAAATCCGCCTACCCTCCCTCTTCAGACCCCACGATCTAGCCTAACAGAACACAAAACTGGATGTGTTTACTACAAAAAAGGACACTGTAAACGTGGGTCAGGCTGCAGATTTCTCCACTCAACAAGTCGACCATCGATCTGTTCAGAGCACATGAGACCATCAGGTTGCTCGCTCCAGGCTGACGCCTGTCCTCATTTGCACCCTGAAAAATGCAAAAGGAATGCCTCAGGAAATTGCAGAGCTGGCGACAAATGCCGTTACTTCCACCTACCCACTATGGTTCACACGAACAGAGACACCAACCACTATAAAACAGACAAAGAAACAACTACAGCCTCATATTGGCGCCCATGGGAGGGCGTCAGTCAGCAGGTGTCCCCACGGAGTGAACATACAACAGAAGAATGTCGTTTCTTCCAGAGAGGAGAGTGCAGGTACGGAGATAGATGCAATTTCAGCCACCAGGTGAATCCCCAAGCAGCTACGTCACGCACTCCCGCCTCACCAAAAAACGAGAAGCGCGGCCGAAGGAACAGACATACAATAATCTATTTCAACTCAAAATACAGACGCCGAGGCAGACCACAAAGCTAAGGGAAACAGTGACCCCAGACCACTACCAAACCGATGACACCATACCGAATAATATCACACAAACAGAGACGCACAATGGTGCTCTTCAGAGTATTCTTGAGTATCACCGTTCGACCCCTATCCCATCACCTCTACCTCTACCACACGGATATTCAAACAACTACCGTCAATTTAAAGGTAATTCATACCTACCATCAACCTTCTCGGCGCCCTTTCATCCCGTTGCTGATGACACTCAACCTGAAAGAAGATCATTTAACCAGCATTCAGACCATCATTCCTTGCAGCCCTATAAGGGTAGATCCTTCTTCTCGAAGAGATCCACAAAAGCCAAAACCAGCGCAGGGCGGGTTTCCGAAAATTGCTCTTGCCAATGTCCGCTCAGCAGGAAATAAGCTGGAGGAGATAAACAAATTTCTGCTTGACTGGAATGTTGACGTTTTCTGCTTGACAGAGACGTGGCAGGCCAACCCAGACCTAATCCAAATCGATGGTTACAATACAGTTATTTTACCACGAGTCAACCAGGAAGGGGAATACACATCTCACGGAGGAGGAGTGGGTTTTATCAGCAAAAGTTCTATCCCAGCTCGGATTCTTAATCCACCGGTTCCCAAGGACCCGCTGTTCGAAGTTCTTTGGATATAGACAAAACCTAAATACCTACCTCGTCTGGTGTCTTCACTAGTTTTCTGTGTTGTTTACTACCCTCCTAGAGGACCATACAGAAAGAAGCTAATGGAGTACTTACAGCACGGCATTGACCACATTAGGATCAAGTACCCTCATGCTGGGATCTGCGTATGTGGCGACTTCAATGACATGAAAGCTAGCTGGCTATCGAGATCACTATCGCTTAAACAAGTCGTGACTCGCCCGACGCGTGAGAACAAGATACTAGATCTTGTATTCACATCTATACCGGAGCACTACAAGATTCCTCGTACGCTAGCACCTCTCGGGAAAAGCGACCATCAAGTCGTCCTGTGGGAGCCGTGCACTCATGTTGCGCAGCAAATTAAGAAAACGATTACCTACAGGCCGAAATCGGAGCGACAAGTCCTTCTATTCAAGCAAGTACTACAGTAAAAAAACTGGACTCGGCTGTACCGCATGGACAACTCGAACAACATGGCTAAGCACTTTCTGACCGAGATTAAAGCGCTTTACGACGAAATTTTTCATGAGAAAACTGCTATTATCAAGCCCAAAGCTAAGCCCTGGATGACCACAGAGCTTGAGCGACTTATCGACTCGCGCGATCTAATTTATGAACTAGAAGGATCATCTCGACAATGGAAAAACCTCTGCAATTTCATAGTAAAGAAAACAAAAGAAGCAAAGAGAGATTATGGCAAAGAGTGCATCGACAAAATCTTAATTTCTGACCCACGGAAGTTCCATCAGACAATCCGGTCAATGACCGGGAAGAAAACGAACGAGAGTGAAATTAAGAACGAGGACGGGGATGCTATTACCACAGACGAAATAAATGAGCACTTTTCAAAAGTGTGCAGAACTTACCCTGGTTTAGAGTCTCTTCCCGACCTACCGCCATTATCTGAGATCCCCACGGTCGAAGTTACACATGTGACCGAAGCCCTGCAGAGACTAAACCCAACCAAAGCAGCCTTTCACGGAGAAATACCGCCAAGTCTTGCCAAACTATGCGCCGAAGAGATTGCGGCGCCGCTGGCAGCAATATTCAATCAAAGTCTTATTGAAGGACAGTTTCCTGAATGCTTCAAGACAGCGCACGTAACGCCTATCCCGAAGAAGAAACAGCCAGCCAGCATCAACGAGCTACGACCAATCTCAAATACTTCGTTGTTCTCCAAACTACTTGAAGGCTTCATCTATAAAAAGCTCTTTGAGGAGATACAACAAAAACTCGACCCCCAACAATATGGATTCCGCCCTGGATGCAGTACCAATCACTATTTGGTACAGCTTCTCGATGAAGTTCTGTCACACCTTGAAAATGACGGAGCTTTCGTCGACACCATTATTGCTGACTTTGTGAAAGCGTTCGACCTCTTGGACCACAAAACTGTTCTACAAGAAGCGGCTAAAATGGGAGCAAGTCAGCACTCATTGTGCATGCTGGCTGGTTTTCTCTCTGGCCGCTTCCAAAGAGTCATACTAAAGAACGTCATCTCGGAGGTGAAAGCGATAACTTGCGGAGCGCCTCAAGGAACTAAGCTAGGACCGCTGGTCTTCCTGATCGTGATCAACCGACTCCTTCAAGACATCAAAAACAAATACAAATTTGCTGATGATCTTTCAATCAATGTACTCCGCAAGTTAAGCGACCCGACAGGCGAAGATCCTCTGGTTTCGAGGATTGAAACACTGACAAGTGATGCCGAGGATGTCAAGCTAACGCTCAGCACAGAGAAGAGCTCCATCCTCAGGTTTTGCTTCCTGAAAAGAGAAGTACCGTGTATCCAGAGCCTTGGTCTATCTACAGTAAACTCGGTAAAAATCCTTGGCATTCACATTGACAGCGACTTGAGCTGGAAAACCCAAGTAAACAATATAATCAAGAAAGGCGGGTTACTTCTTCAACTATTTGCGGTGGTTCGACGATTCTCCCAGGACCGGAAGGTTCTCTTAACAGTGTACAAGACACACATTCGGCCCAACCTTGAATATGCCTGTCCGGTATGGCATGCAGCATTATCACAGGATCAGACGGACAAGCTTGAGGCACTACAAAAGAGGGTCTGCAAGATCCTCTTGGGTAGCCAGTATAACGACTACGAGTCAAGTCTAGAAACGCTAAGACTGCAAACGCTTTCCAGCCGCAGGCACTGCCTACTGATGGACTTTGGCAAGAAATGTCTTGCTTCCCCGTTACATCGAAGCATTCTGCCAGACTTCACGGACAAAATAGTTACAAAAAGTCGCCCAAATACAAGACTCAAATCAAAGCTGAGTGAAGTGGAGCAGCTTCAAAAGCCTCCTTGCAGGACAAGCCGCTATGAGAAGTCGTTTGTGCCTTATTTCGTTCAAAATTTTAATGAAAACAAGCTCAGAGAAATTGACTGCTGACTGAATTAAATTGTAAATATAAAATCTGAGTAATTGTAAATATATTTTTGATTTAGTTTATTTATTTATAACTGTCATTATTTCTGCTTAATCTCAATTGTGTATGTTGTGTGTTTTGTATCATTGTCTTCTTTGTGACGCGTCCAAACTATCTTATAATGATATTGGCAAAATAAATTGATTGATTGATTGATTGATTGAACTTATCACCATATTTTGTTTTAGCAATTCTCATTTTATATACATTATATTTCTTTCCTAATACCAATGCTTCTTTTTTTATTGTCTCATTGTATTTGTTTATTCTGATTATATTCAAGACTTCCTTCGTGGACTCCATTTATTAGCAAATGATTTTATTAAATAAAAATCCCAACTCACAAACTCACATACATATTTTTATTGATAATATCTATTGTAGCTTTTCTTTCATAATATAGAACACAGTGACATTATACGGTACAGGTTGAGCGTCTTTCAATGTTAAAGTTATTTAAATATCAGCAGTTGTTCCATTATATATACTTGATTCTCTCTAATCGATACTTATCATATCATCAGATTAAAATCTCCTAGACGTACATAACAATTTTACCTCTAGTACTGATAAAGCTCTTAGGGCAACAAAAAACAGGAAATCTCATTGCGCATTAGATGACGTAAGTTTTCACATCACAAAACATTTCGTTGCGGAGATTTTGCAGGCCCCGTTTGCGTAGTGGTCTAAAATTTTGCAAATCTTAGATTAACCACTGAATCAACGATATCGCGAGATCGAATACCACCATCAACTTGAGGTTAATGGTGAGCTATGGCGAACAAAAAAAACTCAGAGGGTTTCCCCTCCTCACGGGGCACCCCAGACACCAAAAAAAAAAGAAGACGAGAAATAAACATCTTCAATCTTCAGAGTCTGGGGTGGGAGGTTTTGCAAAATTTTTTATATTTTTTATAATTTCTCTTGACTGTTTATAGACTTATTAAAATATGTATAACCATTCAGACGGACTTGTTTCATGTATTTTTCGCGAGGAAAAAATCTAAACGTTTTACGCATTTCGGTTTCACGCTGAATTACCTCCTCAATTGTTAATTGCCCGCATTTTAGCAACGAAAGCAGCTCAGTATAGAAATTGTAGTTAGTTCTATATTCTGCTTTTCCATCAGCAATGCTTAACTGCTTTTCAATTATTTCAATAATGACAGCACCCAGACTTAACCATGCAAGAGGTAATAGAAGAAACGCGCTTAATCCGGCCGTGGAGAAGACAAATTTGGATAAAAGTAAACAATTACTATCATTATTGTAATACTTGTAGCTTCGTCGATACACAAACATTTTCTTTTCTAATCCTTCCATTTATAACATAATTAAATTGTTTACAAAATTATTTGTTGATGGGCAAGAGCTATAATTACAGCTTTAAGAAACCGGCTCCAGACTAAATGACTTCGAAACACTGACGCCATCTAGGTAGCTTTTACAATATGATTTTCTTGATCTTTTGCGTTAAAGTTGAAAATATAGATAGCGTCTACCTCAACATTGACGCCATCTAGGTAACTTTTACAATATGATTTTCTCAATCTATTGCGTCAAAGTTCGAAATATAGATAGCGTTACCTTGTGTAATTCATACCGATCAAATGATTTTCTTCACATCTAAGTTTTCTCAATCGAGACACGTTTTAGACGTTTTAAAAGGAATAAATCTAACAACGAATCGATTATACAAAGGTTACCGCAATACACGTATAATATTCTACGAAGAGACGAAAGGATCCATAATAAGAACAGACCATCCGATTATAAGCCAGAACCAAAATTAAGAAGAATTCTGGAAGATGAGATACAAGAAAGTAATATCACTATTACAAAAATAAAACAAGAGAAAACAAAAATAAAGGAAAAAGATACAAGCGAATTGAAAAGATTTCTAAAAACCAAAACCTATCAATTACCGGAAACCGAGATGAAGTACTAAAAAGGGTTAGAGACAAGTATAAGAATATTATTGAAAAACATGAAGAATCTATACAGAAAAATTTAAAATTCATAAGAACTCAAGTAGAAAGGAGTGATCACAATAAAGAAAAAGTAATCGATTTATCCACTCTCTTTATAAATAAGAAACAAATCAAAGAAGAAAAATCTATTCCTGATTATTTGTTTAGAACGGAAGAAGAACAACAACCTACTATTTTTAGCGAAAGTGAAAATATGTATACTGTAAATTTTTCAATTCAAAGTAATGGAGTTGATGAACATACTCTTATTAATTTTACTTTCGTAGATTTACAACGAAGAATGAATGAAAGTTATCAGTACAGAGTTGAGTTCGTAATTCGTGTTATTTTCCATCGACAGGAAAATGGTGAAGAAGTAGAAGTATTTTACAATAGTATTTCTTGGATTCTGAATAAAAATAGTGTACTTCTTCATAGTCGTCTAGATGATAATAACAAAAGACTTAGTTCTTTAAGTAATACCCCTTAATCAGAACTACAATTCCGACGATACGAAAGAATTGATTAGAGGGGATGACTCGAATAGAATCCTACATGGGTGGAACGTTTAAAACACTACCGGATTTCGTAAAAAGAAAAAAGCGTGTATAAATATAAAAAATAAAGATCAGAACTGTTTCCTCCATCTTAGCAAATCTATATCCAACTTAGGATCGTATTGATAGACTCTCAAATTAAAAACAATATGGAAACGAATTTGATTTCAAAGAAATAACCAACTTCCCAATGGATGCAAAAGATATACACAAATTTGAAAATAGATAAAACATTAAGATGTGTTTATTTCAAAATGAAAAAGAGAAAATTATCAGAAGTCGTATACTTCAAAGTACAATCAGTGGGAAAACAGCTAAACATGCTATTAATTTATTGTATTTCGATAATCATTAAGTACTGGTAAAGGATCTGAGCAAATGAGTCAGTTCTCAAGTCTCTACAAGACAAAAGAAAACGTACCTCTGCACTTATTGTGGAAGGCATTTCATAAAGGAAGAAAACTTTGAAAAACATGAAGGTAAAAAGAATTGCAAAGATTCTGATATAATAATGCCTCCTGAAGATTCAAGTATACAATATAAAAATATTGCAAAACAAATGAAAGTACCTTATTGCAAAATAGCAGACTTTGAGTCTTATATTGAAGAATACAATCAAGTACACGTTAAGAAAACAATAAAAGTGGCTTAACAGAAGCCATTTGCATACGGATTTCAGGTATCCTATTCTTTTGATTCAAACCAGAAAAAATACTATGATTATTTCGGTGAAGATGCTGCAGGACATTTTGTTAAACCATTACAGATGTATCCACAGATATTGCAAACAAATATGAAAACCGACAAAGAAACCACAGTTATACCAATGCGGAAATTTAGAAAAATGGAATAAACTAATTAAAAAGACTTGTCATATCTGTAAAACTGAAATTACTGGAAATCCCCACTTTGATCACGACCATATGACAGAAGAAGAAGAGGATTTGCTCATGCTGACTATAATATGAAATAAAGGATTCCCAAGCATATCCCGGTGGTAATGCATAATTTATCAAAATATGATTCTCATTTATTTGTAAGAGAATTGATACCTGATAATGGAATTTTCATATCATTCTCGAAATCAATAAGTATTGGAAAGACGGATACGGAAATAAAATATGAGATCCGGTTTATAGATTCAATTAGATTTATGGCTTCATCTTTAGACAAACTATCCGCAAATTTAACAAAATGTGATTGCAAAGTATCCTGTAATCATCTCAGAAAGAATTTTAAGTTCACATCTAACAATTTCAAATACGATGATGAATTCAAAGAAATAATTAAAAAAGGGGTATATCCCTACGAATTCGTAGATAGTTTCGATAAAATTAATTGTACAAAGTTACCACCAATAGAAAGCTTTTATTCTAGGTTGACAGGGAAAAGTATTGACAAAAGTGATTATAAAAGAGCGGTCTTTATATGGAAACAATTTAACTGTGAAACATTACTTGATTATACCAAGTCCTAAATGAAAAGTGATGTTTTAATATTGTCGGATGTTGTAGAGAATTTCAGAAATGTTTGTATACATAATTCTGATTTGGATCTACTTCATTACTTCTCAGCTCCTGGATTAACATGGGATGCTTTCCTAAAACATTCTAAAGTAGAATTACTGTTATTCTCGAAAGAAGACATGTATACATTCATTGAAAAGGGGATAAGAGGTGGTGTATCGCAATGTATAAAGAGATACGCAAAAGCTAATACTAAATATATGAGCGATTATAATAAGAATCATCCAACTAATTATTTAATATATTTGAATAAAAATAATGTAGATGGGTGGGCAGTGTCACAAAATTTACCAGCGAATGATTTCCAATTCATTTCAGTACCGGATAATTTGAAAGAAAGGAATGAATACGAATCATTTGAGTATTACAGCCATCTAAAAAATCATATTAAGTCGGTGATTAAGTTAAAGAATGTGGGTGCTATATATAATGTCGATTTTGAATATCCAAAAGAACTATACGAATTACACAAAGATTTACCATTAGCACCCGAATATTTTAATGGTAAGCTTTGTACCACATTATTAGATTAGCATAACTATGTAGTTCACCACAGGAATCTAGAATTATATTTGCAAAAAGGTTTGATATTGAAAAGAGTACACAGAATACTAGGATTCACTGAAAGTGCTTAGTTAAAAGGATATATAGTTCACAACACAGCCCTTCGTACTAAAGGTACAAATGACTTTGAAAAGGATTTCTTTAAGCTTATGAATAATGCTTGCTTTGGAAAAACTATGGAAAACTTAAGGAAGCGAGTGGATATGGAAATTATAACTGATAAGTAAACAAGAGAAAAAATAACAAAGAAACCCAACTTTAAATCTGAAATAATATTCAGTGAAAACTTTTCAGTAGCAAGAATGTCAAAGGAAAAGATAAAATTAGACAAACCCCCTATACATCGGTTTTGCTGTATTAGAACTACCAAATTTACTGATGTATGAATTCCATTATGATTATATGAAGCCTAAATATGGAGATAAAATTGATTTGTGTTATATGGATACTGATAACTTTATATATGATATCAGAACCGAAGATTTTTATCAAGATATCAAACAGGATTTGAATGAGAGATTTGATACGTCTGTTTATGAAAAAGATGATCCATACGGATTTCCTAATGTAAATAAGAAAGTTATAGGAATGATGAAAGATGAATTAGGTGGACAGGTTATGACAGAGTTTGTTGGATTAAGATCAAAAGTATATGCTTATTTAAAGGATTATCAGATCAATCAAAAGCTAGCAAAAAACAAAAAGGAATAAAGACGAATATAGTTAAAGATAAAATTACGATTCAAAACTATAAGGATGTACTGTTTGTAAATATCGAAAACCTTTCCGTAACCCAGTATAATTTACGATCATACAAACACAATATGCCTAGAAGAAGAGAATAAAAAAGCTTTAGATCCTAAGGATGATAAAAGGATAAAATCAAGCGATAAATTTACAACTTTGCTTCTAGTTTATAAACATTAAAATTTCAAGTATATAGTTAAACATTTCAAGTATATAGTTAAACAGTTCAAGTATATAGTTAAACAATTCAAGTATATAGTTAAACAGTTCAAGTATATAGTTAAACAATTCAAGTATATAGTTAAACTGTTCAAGTATATAGTTATACTTGCATTTCAAGTATATAGTTAAAAGATCAAGTATGTAGTTTAAAAAAATCAAGTATATAGTTAAACAATTTAAGTATGAAGTTGGTGAATCTTATAATAAAAATTGTTGCTTAATAAAGAGTGAAAAGTCTCCGATCAAAGTGTATGACTTTGGTGAAAAGAATAGTTATCAGAATAAATACAAACTTGCTCCTCAATTGCGATTTAGATTATTAATTTGTGGAAGTTCTGGAACAAGAAAAACCAATCTACTCTTGAACTTAAGTTATGACTACATGTGTTTCAACCGAATTTACTTGTATGCAAAAGATCTTGAAGAAGATAAATATAAAGACCTTATTACGCTGGTTTGTACCCGATTCTCAGGAAAAAAGACACCAGTCGAATGCGGTCATATTTTTTCAAATACCTCCGTCTTCTTCTGTACCTTCCTCGTCGCATTCGAAATCACCGAATCATGGAGAAGTTTTTTGTCTTGGACCCAACTGTCAAGCTAAAAGAAATAAGTGGACATCTTCTACCACCATCTAAACGCATATCTGCCCATTGCCCAATGCGCCTGCTAATGCAGTAAATTCATTGTTTATCTTTTGTTGTTGTTGTAGATTTTGTTTACCCTATGTATTTGTTGTCAAGCGCTCATTTACCTTTTTTTTATGTACTGTGCAAATGCCTTATTACAAGGCTGCATGTAATAAATTCATTCATTCATTCATTCATAGACAATTTAAACACTTTGTAATCGAATTGTAAAGCGACTATTTTATCAGTATGTAATGACCTGAATGATATTATTGATGTTGACGACCTAGACCTTAAATACCAAAACTTGATAATCTTTTATGATCTTGTGGCTGAAAAATACGAAAGGAAAATGGAAAACTTATTCATAAGAGGAAGAAAGAAAAATGCCTCAATTGTTTATTTGTCACAGAGCTCTCAGAAAACCCCAAAGGTGGTTAGACTTCAATGAAATTATTTCGCATTCTTTCAATGCCCTAATCCAAAAGAAATAAAATTAATCAGACTAAATCATGTATCTAATATAGACAATGAGAACTTCCTGAAACAATTTGAGGTTGCAATCAAAGGTAACGGATTTTTCTGTATTGATTTAAAAAGTAAAGATAAAGATTTGATTTATAAGAAATTTCTAAAAAAGTTTACTAGATAATTTCGTTATGTTATCAATGAATAAATTCGGTGGTGTTGGAAAAAAGCTTAGTAACGAATCGAATGAAAAGAGAGTTACTAATGACAACGGTAATATTAACCTACAAGATAAGAGAATTGTTAATATAGGGGATGCGAAAGCAGACCAGGATGCGATTAGTTTCAGATCCATGACTGTTATTTTGAATCAATTTAAAGAAGAAATTACCGCAGAACAAGTGGGGGCAAATGAGTATTTTAGAGAAGATATCAACAGATTAACTGCTGGACGTTATTCTCCTGATAATTTATTTGTAAGGATTAAAGATAAAGGATTATTTGTAAAAGAAATAATTCGTGTTAATGAGAAAGAAATTGACGCTGAGAACAAATTGAGAAAAATGTTCAAAACCCTAGAAACAAAAATGATGATGTTAATTTAGCAACGTTAACTACGAATCTTTTAGATTATGACAAAAAGCTTCTTGGTCAACACACCCATAACAAAATAATTGAAGCAAAGATTGCTGACCAACAAATCCATATCAATAATATTGAAAGAGGAGTAGTAAATATTTTAAAAAGGCTTCTAGATCTAAAACCTGTTGACAAACGATTCGTTTCCAGAATAGAAAAATGATGGCTAGTAAATAAATTTTATAAGATAAATTTATTCTCTAATAAACGGATGGAACATTTGAATATACAGTTTATTTATCAAGTCTACAAAAAGCGAAGCTGAAGAATTGTTTTGACGCGAAACAAAAGTATCAGATTCGTGTTAGTCATAATAAACAGAATGAAAGAGAACCAGTAAAACTACTTTTACGCAAACGACAGATTGATAAAATTGAAAAACTTAAAAGTAATGACAAAGGTTGTGATATTGATATATCATACAAACAGATGAGGGAAGTGACTCAAAAAGTGGATTACTTACATTTTTAATACCGCTAGCAATTACACTTGGCAAGGCAGCTTTAACAAGCGGCGTTGCTGCTTTAGGTACATTTGCAGGTAAGAAAATAGCGGATAAAATAGCCAACACAGGTATAGCGCTAAAACTTCCTGGAACACAGAGAGTTGTGAGTAATGGTGTACGTGGTAGACCTAACAAGGAAAAAAATGGGGTAATTCAAAAAGAAGTAAAAGTAATGTAGGACCTATAACTAATTTTGATATTATGGATGAACTAGGAAATCTGCCGAATTTAGAGGTGTTTTCTCTATAGATACGCTACCCAAACAGAAAAATAGTATAGAATGTGGTGTAATTAATTATGATAAACGTGGAATGCCTGGAACTCACTGGGTTGCATATTTTAATCTACCTGATAGTCACTATGTGGAATTTTTCGATTCTTTCGGTATTCCACCAGGAAAAGAAATAATTAAATATCTAAAAACTGCCTATGCAAAAAGGTAATTGTGTTATTTGTCGATCGATGAAATCTTAACGCAGAAAAAGAAATATTAATTACGTATTATTCTAACTATTCAGGTGTTGATGATATTTACAGAAAATTAAATGAAAATGAAGTGAACGTTTCTAAAGATAAAATAAAAAAGGTTTTGCAAAATGAGAAAGTGTATACTTTACATAAAACATCGTATCACAATTTTGAAAGGAGGCGAGTCTTTGTTCACTTTGCTGATGAACAATGGCAAGCTGATCTTGTTGATATGCAGAAATTTAAAAAAGAAAACAATAAGACAAATTACATTCTAACTATTATTGATTGCTTTAGTAAATATGCTTGGTGTTACCCTTTGAAAGATAAAACTGGTGGTGAAATAATAAACATATTGAGTATTATATTTAAAGAAAGAATTCCTATAAAGCTACAAACTGATAAAGGTAAAGAATTTGTAATGAGAAATGTTCAAACTTTTTTGAAAAATAATAACATTGAGTGGTTTACAGCTGAAAGTGAATCAAAAGCACAAATCGTTGAACGATTCAACAGAACGTTGAAAGAAAAGCTATGGAAACATTTTACTCACAACAAAACAAATAGATGGATTGATATTTTACCTGTATTCGTTGATCATTATAATAACTCGTACCACCGCTCACTACAAATGAAACCAGTTGATGCTAGTAAAAAGGTAAATCAGAGAAAGGTTATTAAGGCTCTGTTTCCTCCAGATTTAATACAAGGTGATTACAAAGTCACAGGAAATTACAAAGTAGGAGATTTGGTTAGAATTAAAAAAGAAAAAAGGATTTTTGATAAGGGATATTTACCTAATTACACGAAAGAAGTATTCCAGATAGCAACCGTTAGACCTACCACCCCTATTACCTTTGAAATATCTGACAGAAATGGGGAATTAATTCGAGGTGGATTTTATGAAAAAGAACTTTCAAAAATATTGTTAAATAAAATTCGTTGTATATAAATGGATTCAAGACGCATGAGTGATATGTTATCAGGTCATTAAGGCAGTCATTAAGGTCTATTAAGGCAGAGAAATTCAAAGAAAAAAAGTTCAACAATATGAGATGGAGAAAGCAGGATTTCGGGAATATGCTTCAAAATTAAACGCTCCAGTTGTTATGGCAGAAAAAGAAAACACTGAAATGATCACAAATAAACTACAGGAAGGTGATGATAGTTCAAGAAGACGGTTCCTCAGATTAGGTGAAACGTATAAAACAGCTTTACAAAGACAACAATACTCAGCGTCCAGTTTCAGAAGAAGCGAATCGAGCACCAAATCCTGCTTTAGTTTCAGAAGAAGCGAATCGAGCAACAAATCCTGCTATAGAACCCAATCCAGAACAATCATATGACGTAAATATTAACTTGAGTATCAATGTAGAATTATTAAATCAAATTAATTTAAAACATAAAGAAGACTGGAATGGCATTGATAATTATTTTAAAATGCCCTATTATTACCTTAAGCATCTTAAGGAAATAGATGATGCTCTGGATCATTTAACAACTATAAGTCAAAGTTATGGTGGTCTGAAAAGTAAAAGTATTCTAGTAGGTATGATAAAAAAATTGATTGTATAAAAGATTACAAGAATAGATTAAAAGCTGTTCAATCTAACATGTAATTAGTCAGACAGCAAGGAACTGGTATACAGATGAATCAGGATGAAATGAATAAAAAATGATACACTTTGATAGGTAGTAGAGTAAATGGGAATACATCTAATGAAATAAAATTTATACAAAGAAACAATATAATTTATTGTATAAAAAATATTTCTAATAAATGGTGCTGTTAAACATTGAAGGTAATCAAAGTATCATTGATACATCATTTAGTCAGCCTATCGAATTGAATCGTCATTGCGATTATGAAATAGGTTTGAATCAATGCACTTTGTGGTATTCGTGGCATAATAGAAGTCATAAATTTGAAAATAATACATTTCAGTATAGGAAATCTGAAGAGGAGGAATGGGTTAATGTTACAATTCCTAATGGGATGTACAATGATGATTGTTTCAATTATTTTTTCTGTCAGTACTTTGATACTCCAAAAGATAAATGACCTGTTGTAATTTCATCAAATCCGGCATCTATGAGATTTGTAATGTTATTACAAGAAAAGTACGCATTTAGATTTAATAGCGACTTGTGTTAGATTTTAGGATTTGAGAAGGAAAGTGAGATTTCTAGGAAAATCAATGAAGGTACAAAACTTCCGAATATTACAAGAAGAGTTGATAAAATTCAAACTCACTGCTCTCTTGTAAACAGTTCTGTAGTAAACAAAAGTAAATCAGACGTAATTTGGACATTTGTTCCGAATACAGAACCAGGTTGTAAAATTGTTGAAAATCCAAGACAACTCATTTATCTTCCTATCAATACGAAAGAGTATATTTATTCCTTGAGAATCATAATTACTGATCAATTAGGAAGACCGATTGATCTGAATGGAGATAACGTTGGATACGTATTGGATTTCAGAAAAGTTTAAAGGATTATTGAAATAAATTTATTTACTTATAAATGTTGATTAATAATAAGCGATTACTTTAAAAAGCAGTGCAGAAATTCAATTGGTAGTATATTCAAAAACATTGCCAATTCTCAGTTATTCTAAACCTCTGGAAAACAAATAAAAGATGGCGCATTATCGATGTATAATAGAATCATTAAACCGAGATTTGAGTTGTTGAAAAACAGAACAATAGAATATGGGCAAGAATTGATTGATGTAAACAAGAAAGAATTAATTGATGTCATTCAAAACAAAAAAATCTATGAAGGATCTTCTAAGTGCAAATAAAAGAATTTTAAATCAAAGAAGTCAAGACTTGTTCAAAACGTTAATAACTGGAAGTGGTTTGAAGATTCTGTAATAATTTTATTTAATAATTTCCTTCTGATATAAATGGCAGAAAATAAAATTATTAGTCCGCAATGGAACATATTTGACGAGCCGCTTGTTGATGATACAGTGGTAAAATATGAATTTGAAGAAATTCGAGTAACAGATGTGAATATATCTAATAAATCAGAGTTTGAATTCGAAACAAAGAAATTATATTCCTGGTTCAACCCAAGTGAAAGTTATCTTGATGTTAGTGTAAGAATAGTAAAGGAAAATGGGACTAATATAGCTGCAACCGATGTTGCTACTTTAACGAATGATTGATTTAATTTATTCAGTACCGCTGAGTACGTAATAAACGATGAACTGGTCGAAAAAATTAATCATGTGGGTATTACAACTACTGTTACGAAGTTGAATGAATACTCTTATGATTTTGCTAAAAGTGCAGCAAGAAATAATTCTGGTATAAAGATTATAATCAAGGGAAAGAAATCAATCCTGTAGTTGCTTCGTTTACTCCAATTGCAGCAGTAGCAGGGACTGGAACAGTCAGTTTGAGAAAAGATATAATCGGAAAAAGAAAAAAGGAAATAATCGAACAAAAAGCAGTAAATTAGTAAATATGTACTTACCATTATCAGAATTGTTTGGATTTTTGAAAGGAAACAAACGATTCTTCAGAGGTGCATCGCATAAAATATTTCCAAGAAATGATGATTATAAGAAATGGAAATACTAATTTGAAAGTAGTAATCGAGCATTTATCCTGGAAGATCCCTATTGTAGCTCCTAGTAATGAAATGATGAGTGAAATGGAAATGGGGTTTTCAAAGGATAGAAAGCATAATCTGATGTGGGAAGCATGTAATACTTATAAAAGCGATGTTAGTCAAAATAAGGAACACGCTTGGAAAGTTATTTCTGAGAGAAACAATCCAACAAAAGTAGCTGTAATGTTACAGAAAAATGAAAAGCATAACAATCAATTAATGAATAATATGGTGTTTGATCATATGAATTTAATAGACATAGAACTTAGAATTAATTTTGATAAATATCCTGAAGAACCACTGAAATGTGATTTTAGCGATGAGAAATGCAAATACTCAAATTTCTACAATAGATTCATACATATGGGTTATAAACAATTAGCGTTTGATACTGGTACTGTTGTTAGTATAGAAGAATTTAAAGAAGTGTATCCGCTATTCTTTTTCGACGTCTCCAAACACGCATCAAGTATATATAATGGAACAAGTGCTGATATTGAAAGAAGTTTAACACTGAAAGACGCTCAGCCTGTACCGTATAATCTTTACTGTGTTCAATATTATGAAAGAAAAGCTTCATTAGATAGTATCAATAAAAATATGTATGTGAGTTTGTGAGTTTGGATTTTTATTTAATAAAATCATCTGCTAATAAATGTAGTCCACAAAGGAAGTCTTGAATACAATTAGAATAAACAAATACAATGAGACAATCAAAAAAGAATCATTGGTATTTGGAAAGAAATATAATGTATATACAATGAGAATTGCTAAAACAAAATATGGTGATAAGTTGGTTAAGGTCATCAATAATAATGACAAACCATGTGATTTGTTCATAACTCAGAAATATAATGCTATTGCTAACGAGTTGCTTTTAAAGAAAAATCTAGTTTTGCAACCGATTGTACGGTAAAACAAGAACAAAGAAACATTTGGATTTATAACTGTTTACTCAGTAGTAGTGTATAGGATATCGTTATTTTTGTATAGTATATATATCAATAGATTATTGAGGTTATAGGGTAATATGTTCATTTCTGGAGGTCTTTATTTTTTAATTAGGAAAATAGATTTTTTTTTGAAAAGGGGATTAATTTGATATAATATATGTTAAAATTGGTAAATTTTATGTAATTATGAGTTTATTTTATTGGGGTGGGTCTGGTCTGGGATCGGCGTTCTTAAATATTCACTTGCATCTTGGATTTTGAATTTATCCGTCAATGCAAGAATAAATAAGGGAAGAATTGAGAACTCACACAACCTTGATGTCAGCATCTTGAATATTTTTTTGGTCCGCTATTATTTACCGGGGGTGGAGCCTGGGTGGAGCTTCGCGCGTTACCTTTTGCAGTATTAAGTGTTACCTCCAAGGAAAAGTTATGAAGCAGTCAGAAAAGGCGGGAAATTCAAAAAGTGCTGATTCTGAGGATAATACAAATGGAAACGACTTTTCAATCTCGGGTCAGATTTGCAATATGATGCTTATGTTATCACGACCCTTCCCAAAGACGGTAAAGCCCAAGGGAATGCGGCGTTTGATGACTCAGGGGAGCAATTAAGCAACTTGAACGCTGAAGCATAGAGCGTGTTCCACCCTACTTACCGTAGTTACTACGCATGACGTCACAAATTCTGGATTTTTGCCGTCAAGGCTGGAACGATCTTTCTATTTTCCAGCGGGATATCATGCCACGGGCGAATCCGACCAATCACGTTACAGAGATGCTTAGTTACTACGCTTACCATGTTCCCGAGCATGGTTAGCAAATAGTAACAATTAGTTACTATTCCGAGAAGGTTGGAACGGTCAGCGTAGTAACTTTTCGTGAGGATGGAACGGATATAGTAACTAATAGTTACTATTGGTACGAGGGTGGAAAATGCTCATAGACCTAACAAGCAAGCATTTAGTACAGATTCAATAGGATCAGTGTGATCATTGTAAATTTTTTTTGGTCAGGACTGTAAAGAATCGCATCTAGAACAGGTATTAAACTTGGACAATTTAAGGTATTTAGTTGTCGAAATTTACTCAATGAGTTATTATATTTTGTTTTTAAGTTGTACTGTCTGCAAAAAAATTAGTTCACATCACTTTCTCGTGTAGTTGCGAAACACAGTAGGCTGTAAACATTTCCTAATTTTAAATTAACGATTGCTGATTGTAAGATATCTTTTAAGACGTCTCAGTTTGTGGAAACGGCTTATTATTCTTGGTACAAAATGTGTATCATTATCTCGGATAGTTGCACTTTACATCTGGCTAAATTTGTCGCTGTCTATGCTAATAACAGTCCGCTTTTTCATCATCTTTTTTTACATTATTCTGTTTTTGCATGATTCAAATTCGAATTTTGGGCATAGCTGACTAACTATACCCAAAGAGTTGTTAAGTTTTGTTTCAAGTTGTACACTCTACACACAATTTAGTTCACAGCATTTCTAGGATAGTTAACAGTTGGTAAAACAGTCGGGTTGAAGTATTTCCTAATTTTAAATTAATGACTGATTATGGAAATAGACAACTATACGATATAAAACGTCTACATTTGAGATACAACTCATTATTGTTGGTCCAAATGTATATCATTATCTTGGGTAGTTGGCTAAATGTTTCATTATCTATCCTATTAAAACTCTTTTCTTTCATCACCATGAACCTGCCAGCCATGGAGATTACATGAATATTTGTCTGTGAAAAAAAAGAAGAAGTAAATCTTACTTCCAACTTTTCCAGAGACGGATATTCTACCTGACTTTCTAAGCCTAGAGTAAAAATTTGGAAGTATGCCCCGTCTTTCTTTAAACTTGTAATATTCAGTCCAAATCAGTCCTTTTCTGCCTGATTGTACATCACTTCTATCATCTCACTGTACTTTAGCTCCTTATCTCGTCTTTTAAACTAGTGGTAGCTGCGATTTAATTGTAGAGCATACGGCAAAATGTCGGCCTTTTTCTGTATAATTTGAATTCGGCGCATTTCTTGACACGGAGAACGGCGATCAGAAAAACCAGCGCCAATAATTACTCTGTGGTAAAGGCGCCTATTAGGCTCCACCGCGATACTTGAGAATCGGGCAGAAAGACACGTCGGATGATTCAAGTCTTCTCAATTCTTCCCTTATTTATTCTTGGTCAATGTATGGTTATGACTCGATTTCAAAAATCATGGACAGCAGGGCCCAACCAGCGCACGACGTCGTCCACTGCTTCCTGCCCGAAGATTGACAATTCAGTATCTTTTTCTGTGTGTTTCTGTGTTGTTTTTATGGCACTTGCCCTTAGGCCAAGTGCCATATAGCGATCGCAATTTCTGTCCGTCCGTCGGTCTGTCGATGTCCAGATTTTGCTAGTTCGGGCACTTCCAGATAAGCTAGGACGATAAAACTTGGCAAGCGTATCAGGGACCCCAAATGATTAAGTTGGAAATAGTCCGAGCACAGTGGGGGGAGTGGAGGGAGGGGGAATCCGGAATCTTGAGGTATTTTTAACTTTCGAACGGGTGATCGGATCTCGATGAAACTAGATATTTGGAAAGACCTCATGCCTCAACCGACCCACTTAAAATCCGGACCGGATCCGGTGACTTTTGGGGGGAGCTGGAGGGGGCAACCGGAAATCTTGGGAAACGCTATGAGTGGAGGGATCGAGATGAAACTTGGTGGGAAGACACCTAGCAAACACTAGATACATCATTGACATAACCGAGCCGATTCGGGCACTGTGGGGGGGGGAGTGGAGGGAGGGGGAATCCGGAATCTTGAGGTATTTATAACTTTTATGGGTGATCGGATCTCGATGGAACTTGATATTTGGAAAGACCTCATGCCTCAGACGACGTACTTAAAATCCGGACCGGATCCGGTGACTTTTGGGGGGAGCTGGAGGGGGCAACCGGAAATCTTGGGAAACCCTATGAGTGGAGGGATCAAGATGAAACTTGGTGGGAAGACACCTAGCAAACAGTAGATACATCATTGACATAACCGAGCCGATTCGGGTACTGTGGGGGGAGTGGAGGGAGGGGGAATCCGGAATCTTGAGGTATTTATAACTTTTGAACGGGTGACCGGATCTCGATGAAACTTGATATTTGGAAAAACCTCATGCCTTAGACGACCCACTTAAAATCCGGAACGGATCCGGTGACTTTTGGGGGGAGCTGGAGGAGGCAACCGGAAATCTTGGGAAACGCTATGAGTGGAGGGGTCGAGATGAAACTTGGTGGGAAGACACCTAGTAAACACTAGATACATCATTGACATGACCGAGCCGATTCGGGCACTGTCGGGGGAGTGGAGGGAGGGGAATCCAGAATTTTGAGGTATTTATAACTTTTTAACGGGTGACCAGATCTCGATGAAACTTGATATTTGGAACGACCTCATGCCTCAGACGACCCACTTAAAATCCGGACCGGATCCGGTGACTTTTGGGGGGGCTGGAGGGGGCATCCGGAAATCTTGGGAAACGCTATGAGTGGAGGGATCGAGATGAAACTTGGTGGGAAGACACCTAGGAAACACTAGATACATCATTGACATGACCGAGCCGATTCGGGTACTGTGGGGGGAGCGGAGGGAGGGGGAATCCGGAATCTTGAGATATTTATAACTTTTGAACGGGTGACCAGATCTCGATGAAACTTGATATTTTGAAAGACCACATGCCTCAGACGACCCTCTTAAAATCCGGACCGGATCCGGTGACTTTTGGGGGGAGCTGGAGGGGAGAATCGGAAATATTGGAAAACGCTATGAGTGGAGGGATCGAGATGAAACTTGGTGGGAAGACACCTAGCAAACACTAGATATATCATTGACATAACCGAGAAGTGCCTACTCGTAACAAGTGCCATATGAGCTCGTAGCTCTTGTTTTTCTTTATTTTCTTCATTTACTCCGCCTTTTCAAAATGGCGGGTCATAAATAAATTACTTACTTACTTACTTACTGAAAAGATCACTGCATTTCAAATTTTGGCATAACAGAAGGCTGTTTCTTATTATCTGATATCGCCGGCTTAAAATACAAACATTTGAAATGAATTGTATCTGTTTTTTCTAGTTATCCAGGACTCAGTAACTAATAGTTGATGACTTTTTTTCAGTCTAAAGACTACACCACTACACCCCCACTAAAATCTGTGGAATTGAAAATCTGAAATAAATTTTTTGTTATGTGAAATTGAACAAGTCGAGCCAGTCAGAACCAATTCGTCAGAAAGACTTTCCTACTGGCTCAAAATAGTTCAGAGTGAAACGAAACGAAAATGATTTCTACTCACAGTAAATTACCTTATTTCTGGTGTTACCAGCCAGGCCCGTATCCAGGAATTTATTTCGGGGGGGGGGGGGGGGGGGGGGGGTGCGTTTCGGGGGGGGGGGGGGGGGGGTGCCTCCTGGTCGGACCAAAAAAACACAAAAAACACATATATCAGAGGGAAAAGCCCTTTCGGGGGGGGGGGGGGTGACTGCCCCTACCCCCTGGATACGGCATTGTTACCAGCCCATGATAAACTTTCTGTCATGTCATGACTTGAGGATGATCGGGGTTCTCGAAAATTAGTACCTTAGTACATTGCACTGACACATAGGGCGGCCATTACACAGAGGGTATGGTCACAACTGACACAGAGGGTATGGTCACAGCCCACACGTTGAACAATACCCAGTATTGGTGCTGTATTCCTAAAGCTGTGCTCCAAATAGCATCACCATCACTCAAAGGGGAACTCTTTGAGATTAAGTAAGTAAGTAAGTAAGTAATTTATTTATAACCCGCCGTTTTCAGAAAGCGGAGTAAATGAAGAAAATAAATAAAACACATAAACATACACAAAAAGACACTTAATTTCAATCGTCGGCCAGGAAGCAGTGTAGAAGGTCGATCGCTGGTTGGGTTCTGTTGTCGATGATTTTTGATAGTGACGAAGAAACATCCAAAAGGGTAACACTTGCATCTTGAATTTTGAACTTCTCCGTCAAAGTATAAGTTGGCAATCGACTTGAGGAGCTGCGGTTTTGCTGTACTTTAGAAGCTAGGAATGGTTAAGAACAATTTGTAAAATCTTTTTGAGATCAATTCAATTTATTTGCGGGATAAAACCGATTCGGAAAAAACACATTTATTTTACTAGCAAGTAGTGAACTGAAAGACAGAGGTGCACCTCAGCCGGGATTGGAAACCAAAAGCTTTGGCATTCTGCGCAATTTCTCAGCATGGGCGTCCCGAGATGGGGGGTGCAGCCCCCCTCCAGAAGGACGGTGGACAAAAATTCCGGTAAATTTTGAGTGGCGCGGCTTCACCGCACCAGTCAAAATTTGTCAAAGTCACCTGCACTTGATGATTTGTATGAGGTCTACCGGATTACTGCTCGGGAACCTACCGGAATTTTGCTCAGGGCATCTAGAGGAATCTTTCTCAAGGAATCTGCCGGAACTTGTCTGAGGGGATTTACTGGAGGCTGGATCAGGGGATCTACCGGACTTTGCCCCACCGAATCTACTTGAATTTCTGAATCTACCGGAATTTTGCTCAGAGAATCTTCCGGAAGTTTGCTCATGGAATTTACCGCAATGTTGCTCAGGGAATCTACTGAAAATTCTCTCAGGGAATCTACCGGAATTTCGCTATGGGAATCTACCGGAATTTTGCTCCGGGAATCTACCAGATTTTTTCTCTGGGAATCTACCGGAATTTTGCTCAAGGCATCTACTGAAATCTGGCTCAAGGAAGCAAGGAACTTCTCAGTCAATTTATTGGAGGCTGTATCAGGGGATGTACCGGACTTTACCCCATGGAATCTACTAGAATTTTGGAATCTACCGGAATTTTAGTCAGAGAATCAACCGTAACTTTTCTCAGAGAATCTACCGGAACTTTTCTCAGAGAATCTACCGGAATTTTGCTCAGGGAACCTGCCGAAATTGTATTCCGGGCCTCTACCAAAATCTTGCTCAAGGAATCTACTGGAACTTGTTTCAGGGAATCTACTGGAGGCTGGATCAGAGGGTCTATCGGTTTTTGTCCCACGGAATCTACTAGTTGGAGTCTACCGGAATTTTGCTCAGGAAATCTACCAGAAGTTTGCTCAGAGGATCTACCGGAATTTTGCTCAGGTAATCTGCCGGAATTTTGCTCAGGAAATCTACCGAAATTTTGATGAGGGAATCTACCGAAGTCTTTCTCAAGGAATTTATTGAAACTTGTCTCGGAGAATTTACTAGACGCTGGGTCGGGGAATCTACCGGAATTTGCTCCACGGAATTAACCAGAATTTGGCTCAGGGAATCTACCGGAATTTTGTTGCTTACCGGATAAGTGTAGACTCACAGCTTATTAGGATGACCCCGGCACACAACTTACCAGAGTGATTCTTGTAGACAGACAACATAGCGTACCTGAACATTCGTCGTGTGATTCCTAAGTTTCTGTAGCTTTCAAGAATTAGGCAACCTACTGAAGCCCATAATTTACAACTACAAATATTGTTCCAGGAATAGTTTCACGGTACCGTCTACCGCAGTTTCGACAGCTTTCTCGACTCCTCACCGGTGATAAGCCGAGAAGAATTTAAAGACGAGTTAGACATGTTCCGACATATGATCTCAAAGGCGCCAGGAGAGACTCGAAACAGACAAAAAGAAATATTTGAAGTTTTTAGCGGATTGAAACATGTCTTCACAAGTATGGAAAGCTTTTTTTTTTTTTTTAAAGAGTACTGTCTATAAAATATACATTTAAAAGCACGTACAAATGGTCAAAGGCTATTTAAAATTACCAGCAAGAGAACTGACACACTTCCCTCATACCGTTTCTGATTTCGACAAGAGCTCTGTCGGTAATCAGCAAATTTCTTGTCTGGAAATGGAAATTTTGTGTCGGTGCGGAGATTATACTGACAAAAGCCTTGTCGAGAATTCAAGCCGATGATCGGTTTGAGATCCTGATTTCGGTTGTTTTTTATTTTTCGATATGGTGACTGGGAAAAGTCTTTTCGGTAAAATAGGAACTCGCTTTATCGTTCTGTTTACATCTGGAATGGATCGTTGGATCAATCGTGTTGTTAAATTTGGTGACATATTGGTGACAATGGTTTCTGGAAAAAGCTTTAAAAAGCTTTTAAGCTGGCCAAGACAATCCCTGCTACCTCAGCAAAAGGGGAAAGACGTTTTAGCAAGATGAGTGTTGGTTAAGGCCACTTGCTGACCAGCATCTGTTTCTAATCGCATTTGAAACCGATCTAGTTGAAGAATGTGAAATTGGACGTGTTGTGAACAAATTGAAAACGTGATGAAAAAAGTGTAGGGTGGGTTGAAGGTCGAGGACTTTTTACTCTGAACTGACAATCTTAAAGTTTAACCGAATAGGTCTAAAGCCCAACACGTCTAATAACATGTCACTTTATTCCCTTAAATATTCCTTAAAACTCAATAAAAATGCGTTACTTCGTTTCTCCGTTATCCCGGGATAGTCGATTTCAGAGAATGAACTTATTCTTTCGGACTTGTGATACCTTGTGATAGCTTGTCCCTCTAGGGTTGAAAAACAGAGTCTTCAACTGACCGTTGACCTGAACGGTCGCAAATACCGGTTAACTTTTTGTTTGTGAAACCGTTGAAAGCCGTTACTGAAAGTCTGCGTTTGTGGAATGGCGCCAAGTGAAGGAAATGACGAGATGTCAGTTACTCTGGTTTATCAGCCAGTTCTGAATTTTTTTCAGAAAAGTCTAGACTCGGGAGTCGATACAAATTCCGTCAAAAAGTTTGCTGCGGAGTTCTTCACTGTTGATGCGATTGTCGCTGCGAAAAAGTTTCTGTGGGCTCTTGCCTTTCCTAGTGAGCTCCCCCCGAGACGAAATGCCCAGGCCAATCATCTGGGTGATATTGTTGATGCTTTCCGGCGGTGTGATGACTTGGACGTTGCTGTTCCGGATTTCGTCATACGATTTCCGAGCAAAGTTCCAGTCGTCCCAGCTGTTGCCATATCCGTATTGACTAGCAAGCTAAGCGCTGTTGCTAATGATCTCCGTTTTATTGCTGAAGCAGTTTCTACTCTTGATCGCTTCACTGCTATTTCCACTCGTGCCGAGGCTTTGACAGCCATCCCTTGCTCACCACCTTCTGATACGCACACTGTCGTTGTTAGTAATATCCCGTCCGATCTTCTTATCATTGATTCAAGGACGCAACACATTGACACCGTTGAAGGTAACGAAGGGATCACCAATGTCAGAGCGAATACTCAAAGAAATCGTCTCATTGTCCACACTTCAAGTGCTTCTTATGCCGAGGTTGTTGAGCGGTCAATCACAAAGGGATTGCCAGAGGGTACTACTGCCAAAATTATCTCTCCTAAATTTTTTGGTGTTGTCAGGAGTGTTCCAGTCACCATTACGGCCGACGCCTTGAAATCCCTGATTCCTGATGCTTGTGAAGTCCTGCCTATTTCGGGCTCTCGTTCTTTCAAAATCGGGTTTAAAAGTCAAGTTGGCCTCCTTATAGCTATGAAAATCGGGGTAAAAATCGGGTATGAAGTTTTTCGTGTTCATGAATTCCACCGAATGCCCAAGCGCTGCTTTCGCTGTCAATCCCCAAACCACGGTGTAGCCAAATGCCCGCATCCGTCTGATTCTCCTGATTCTCCAAAATGCGCTCGTTGTGCTGGTTGCCACAGTTACAGCAAAGATTCGCCTTGCTCACTGCCTCCAAAGTGTGCCAATTGCGACGGTTGTCATGTTTCTTTTAGCCTCAGATGCAGCGTTATGAGGAAAGCCGTGGGTCTTGGCAAATAATGGTTTTTCAGGAAAAGAAATTTCGCTGTGTGTCATTAAATGTAAATGGCATAAAGGACAAAGATCTTCTACTTGATGATTTGCTAGGCAGCTCCGACATTCTTTATCTCCAAGAGCATCTGCTATCCGCCCCCAGTAGCGAAAGTTTGCGCAGATCTCCTGATCATTTTGTGTTCATCCAGCCGGCAATGAAAACTAGAGGTCGTCCTTCCGGTGGGTTGGCCATTTTTCTTCGAGCCAGCGAGTGCTCAGCACCACCAAAACTGTTCCAGTCTGGACGTTACGCTCTTGCCGTTCAGCTGGACAATATTGTTCTTGTTAACATTTATTTACCTTGCGACCGGCGGAACATTGCATCACATAGTTCATTTGCTAAGGCTTGTCAGAAAATCAGAACACTTTTGTCAGACATTTCACGGAAAGGAATGAAATGGGCTCTTGTTGGGGATATCAACACTGATCTTCTGACTTCCTCTGTACGGACTGATTTATTTTTCGATTCTTTACCGGTAGCTCACAGCCTCATTGAGAAATCTCTACCCTTTTCATATATACATAATCGTGGCGCTAATGTTTCCAACCTTGATCATTTGATTGTTTCTGAAACATGTCTTATTGACGGTATTGTTGAGGTTGATGAGGAGAAAATTGAGGACGACCATTTGCCTCTGTCTTTCTGTTTGGTTATCCCTGTTTCTCGAATCAGTTGTCCAAATCCCAAGAAGGCCTGGATCCAAAAGCGTAACTGGAATCGTATAGATGCTGTGCTCTACATTTCTACGTTAACTAATCTTCTCTCGCTTTTAAAAGTTCCTTTTCACCTTCTTCAGACTGGTATAGCAGCTACTACTTCGTCCGTTGATATTAATTGTTATTATAGCGAGCTTGTCCATTGCTTGAAATTGGCAGCCGATACTGCTGTACCGACTGAGAGAATTCGAGTTGGTACAAGGAAACCTATTTGGAAAGTCAGTCCTGAAGTTAAGAAGGCAAAAAACACGGCAAAATTTTGGCTAACAATCTGGATTGCTTGTGGACGTCCAGGGAATGATACTGTCTTTAATCTAAAAGCTAAAACGAAGTGTGAATACAAATCTTCACTTAAAAATGCTCGTTTGAATGGCTTAGATGCTCCCAGTGACAAAAAAGCGTGGCAAAAGGTCCTTCGTACAGATAAAGGTTCAGCTGTACCTCCTTCCACGCTAACGATGGCTGACTGGACCAGCCACTACCGTGGTCTATTCAGTAGTTGCAAAAACCAGATTCAGCAGCACTTTGAAAATTTACTTCTTAAATACCTACCAAGGAAGATATTTCAACCATTTGTTCTTCCCGTTACTTGTTCTTCCATCGAAATTGCTTTCCGAAAATTAAGAAGAACTGGTTCTACAGATTGTGATGGCCTTAGTGCCGATTTTTTCAAAACTGAGTGTCCAGCTTTAACACAACACCTTCAGCTGCTATTTCAAATTTGTTTATGCCAGGGTTTGGTTCCGAATAGTTTCCTCTTGGGTACTATAACATCGGTGATTAAGCGAGGGAAAGACGCGGACCTTTGCAAAAGCTATCGGCCAATTACAGTTTCTTGTACCATTAGCAAAATCCTGGAATACGTCCTTCTTCCTGAAATAGTTGAAAAATGTCGCTTTGGTTCAATGCAGTTTGGATTCCGTTCGAGCGCCAGTTGTGCGCACGCTCATCACATATTGACAAAAATGATGAAACAGGCTACCCGCGACAAGTCTGCTATACATATATGTTCTATAGATATAGCTAGTGCTTTTGACAATATAACGCACTCTCAGGCCCTATTTTCTCTCATTACTTCTGGCGTGAATCTGTCTGTTGTCTATCTGTTAAAATTTTGGTATGGTCATTCTTCAGTAAGGTTCAGATGGCAAGGTAGCTTGTCAGAGATTATTCCAGTCCGAACTGGTGTTCGTCAAGGGGGAGTCTTATCTCCCTACATCTTCAAATCGGCCATATCTTCTTGTCTTGATTCTTTGCATCCTGCTTACTTTTATAAAGACCACGCCTTCAGCTACATAGCTTACGCGGACGACTTGCTCTTAGTAAGCCGTACCCGATCCACACTCACCAAAAATGTCTGTAAGCTGTCGTCGGAACTTCTCAAAATCGGTCTTGAAGTTAACCTCTCAAAATGTGAGTACCTGCATTTCAACCCTTCGTCAAATCGTTTGAATGCTAAAGCTTCTATCTCTCTTGGATCGTTCGTCGTCAGATCAACAGAATCTCTACGATGGCTTGGCATAACATTCAAATCCTCGTTGTCAAAATTTTGCTCTTCGGTTGTTCAAGAAGTTTCTAGATCAATCCGTACCGCTTATGGGCGCATCGTCCCCAACCGGGGGCGCTATACTCGTAAAGCTTTGGGAAAGTTGTACAGCACCTTCTGCGCTCCTTCTATACTATTTCGTTCTGGTATCACTCATGTTCTGCGAAAGTTATTTTAAATATGCAAAGCACCTGCTCCACTTGTCGAAATTATGCCATAACCATACTTTGACGGAGAAGTTCAAAATTCAAGATGCAAGTGTTACCCTTTTGGATGTTTCTTCTTCGCTATCAAAAATCATTGACAACAGAACCCAACCAGCGCACGACCTTCTACACTGCTTCCTGGCCGACGATTGAAATTAAGTGTCTTTGTGTGTATGTTTATGTGTTTTATTTACTTTCTTCCTTTACTCCGCTTTCTGAAAACGGCGGGTTATAAATAAATTACTTACTTACTTACTTATATTCCCGAACTAGTAACGTAAGCCATTGCCGAAAAATGAAATAAAAATATCAGATTCATTTCCAGACATATCCTAAAATCATTTTCTTATTTGATAGTGCATAACGGATACGTCAGCTCAATTTTATTAGAGCTATATTTCGGCCCTTCTTGGCAACAAAATTTGTGGGAAAACGTTCGTTTTCCCACAAATTCGTTTTTCCACCTTGAACGGCTGTGAGCCTGGAGAGAACCCTAGCCAAGAAGGACCGAAATATAGCTCTAATAAAATTCAGCTGACGTATCGGTTTTTCACTATCAAATATGATTCACAGTCAGCTTGGGCTGAAGGAATATTTAAAATCATTTTCCTACTTTTCTACAGGCTTAACTTCTCCGATGTCGTATCTTCAGCTCTGAAAAGGCAGGCCTTTGTTTGAATTCAAATTCTCCGCGTCTGGGTGAATTCTGGTTTGCCATATATGCAAGCATCCCACGCTCTGAACGTTATTACATAAACTACATAATCCCTCAGATGTGTTCCGAATATTTCAGTATTCAAATATCAGAATGAAAAATAAGGTGCCTTTCCAGTAAATCTTTAACGAGCCAATTTGTGTTATTTGTAACACATAATAGAAGTGAGAACACAACAGTATTTCTGTAGAGATGGTCATTACGGAGGCATTTCCGGTAAATCGTGAAAAAAATTCTGGTAAAACTTCGAAAAATTCCGGTAAAATTCTGAAGCTGCAACCCCCCCCCCCCCCCCCCCCTATCAGGAAGGTAACAGGACGCCCCTGTTTCTCACACGAAGGACATTTGAACCCAAGACCTTTTTCTTTGCCTGTTTTATTTGTCACAGTAAAATTCATCTACTTTTACCGTGATCATTATTTTTTTTTATTAATACAAATGTAGAATTAACTAAAACAAAATGAAGGTAAATAAAAGTCAAAATAAACTGGGGCCCTTGACAGACTAACTGTATCACCTGAATAATAATAAAAAATCGATACGAAGGCATTCCCCATGTTCTCGTTGTTTTCCGTACGGACAGTCCCCAGGAAGTGACTCTCGCTATCATCGTTTTTACCCTTGATTCCCCAAGGGGTCCTGGGGCAACGGCAAGAGTAAGACTTAGTCGACGATGAGAATAGTCGCGCTTTTTAATGTGATACAGTAACATTATGTCAAGTGCTGTTTTTCCAGTTACTGATTTATTAGTATTCAGTATTCATTCAGCACTCGATCAGTGCGGTTGAAATCACGACCGCAGATCGGATTGGATAAGTTGAGCGAATTGTTTACCGACATTGGATCTCGCCCACGGACTGATTTTGGACTTAGTGCAAATTGCAATGAAAATCTCAACTAAGCTGTGAGTACGTAAGCTTATTGATGGAGTCTGACAAGGTGATTGTATCCGAGCTACTCTGCTTTATGAACAATAAAGTTGACAATACTGTAAAGGATGTGATCCTAAAAATTTGCCACGATTTTTATGAATTGGATGAAATAAATGAGGCAAAATCACGCCTTCGGTCTGTGCTGACCGACGCGCAGCGAAGAAAGTATTCCGAATCTTTTTCGACTGTACGAAGAATTAAGATGTTCGCTCTTGAAGATATTTTTAGCATTGTCAGCGAAATTGACAGATCAAACATTCAGTTTTGTGCCGCGAACCTGGGTCGTTTACCACCGCTTAGCATGCAACATTTTGACATTGCTTCAGTGCTAACTTCATATGAGCTTTTGCGAACGCAGATTAACGATCTGAAATCGAGTATTGAAACGATCAGAAATACCGCCGTGACTCGTGACGAGCTAGCGGCAAATAAAATTGCGGGTGCTGACTCAGGTCCGTCCCTATGTTCTGGGAATCATTTACCAAGGTCCACGTCTACAGGCACCGTTTATAATGATGCGGTTGATGAAAGCGCTGTTGAAAGTGAGGACCATGTGATCCAGTTACCTCAACTACCCAATTTAGCTACCACAATTCCCAGTGGTGAGAATGGTAGCACAAGCAATCGTAGGAGTTTCGCCGACGTGGCCGCGCGTCCTCCCATAAAACGTTCTGGAAGTCGTGCTAGTAACAAGCCCCAGGGCCCTGGCGCTGCGGTTATCGTTGCTATTTCAAATGGTGGCCTTGTTGGCGTCAGGTCTGCCTTGCAAGGTCAGTCTAGGAAGCTATTTGTCGCCCGTTTGGATGCTGGGACTGATGCCCAGGCTCTCGGAAACGCTCTTGCGAGAAAACTCAACCATAGAGGAAGTGCTTTAGTGTGTGAGCGGATTCCTAATACTCGCGGGTCTACCAGTGCTTCCTTTAAGGTGGTTATCCCTGCCAACTACTACGATACAGTAATGCGTCCAGACTTCTGGCCTAGCGGGGTTCTTGTGCGCAAATTCTATGAGCGACCTCAGGGATCTGGAAATGTGCAGCAGGCCGATTAGAGTATGTTCATATAATTGCCGATCCGTGCGCTCTAGTCGACACGAGATCAGTAATCTGTGTAGTACGTCCGATATTATATTCCTGCAAGAGATCTGGCTGTTGCAGTGTGATCTCCCCCTGTTACAAAGCATTGATTCCTCGTTCTACGGAGCAGGTGTCACCCCCGTAAATGACTCGGAGCTGCTTACCGGTAGGCCTTACGGTGGCGTTGCTGTATTGTGGAGAAAAGAGCTGGGGCCATGCTGCGATATCGTAGATTTCCATGACGACCGCATGATTGGATTTAAGATCGGTCCTCAAGGGGATGCCCTGCTTTATGCAAACGTATACTTACCTACGTGCTGCTCGGGAAATGTGTCTGAATTTGAAGATTGTCTCAGCAGGATTCACTCTATCGTTGAGTCTGAACAGTTTGATTACCTTTGTGTCCTCGGTGATTTTAATTCCAATGCTAGTCGCTGCTGTTCTCCTGACTTCTTTGGTGAGCTGCAATCTTTTGCTCAAAGCAATGACCTGTGTCTGATTGATGTGCAAAGGCTTCCAGCTAATTCATATACTTACGTGAGTGAAAGTCAACTAGGCTTGGTATCGTGGTTAGACCACGTCCTAGTGTCCAGTCCGCTTGTGCCCCTTATAAGCGAGATGTGGATAGAGTATGAGTTTGGTCCCGACCATTTACCGTTGAGGTTTGTAGTGAATATGCCGCCCAGTGGGCTGTATGATAATGTGGTATGTGCTCCGAAAGTAGTAATGCCAGCGACGAATTGGGATGTCTGCACAGAAGAAGATACCCTGAGCTACTTAGTGGCCACGCAAAATCAGCTCAATCAAATTGACCTTAGCCTGCCCTGTTTCTCTTGTGACGGTCGGAATTGTGACATAATCACACATCGGGCTGAAATTTCTAGCCTATATGCATTGTTTGTGAGTATTCTTATTTTTGCCGCTTCTAGTACTATCCCGTCGAAGGTAACAGCTCAAAATCGTAGAAAGTCCAACTTTCCAGGTTGGAATCGTCACCTGAAGTCTCTTTATGGGAGTTCAAGAAGTGCTTTTTTACAATGGGTTCATATGGGTAGGCCTCTTCTTGGGCCTGTACTAGAAGCTATGAAGTTCGCACGACGTTGTTTTAAAACAAGGCTCAAGCAATGTAGATCTCATTGCGAAAGTCTGAGATTTGATGCGATGGCAAAATCATTATTAATGGGTAAAGTAAAAGATTTTTGGTCTCGTGTTCGGTCAGTATTTAATGTGCCACAAGTCCTCCCTCAGACCATGGATGGGTATTCCGGGGATGAGGCCATTTGTGAGTTGTGGAGAAGCAAATTTGAGGCTCTTTTTTCTTCAGTAGGCAGTGATTGCTCTGAGTATCATGTACTGCCCTCGTCTGGCATGATCAGACCCGTAACTGAGATGGATGTTAGTACTATCATACGAAAGTTAGATACTGCTAAATCGGGGGGAGCAGACGGTGTGTCTGCTAAGCACCTCAAATTTGCTTCTGAAAGAAAGTGTGCAGTATTATGTGCCCTGTTCAATGCGTTTATTGTGCACGGGTTTGTTCCGGATTCCCTAATGTCAGTAAATTTGGTTCCAATTTTGAAAAATCGTGCTGGTCTTTTAACCAGTTCTGATAATTATCGTCCCATAGCTCTTGCTACTGTGATTTCAAAAATATTTGAGAGATGTTTGGCTGACATCCTGCGTGAATTTCTACAGACTTCATCGTTCCAGTTTGGGTTTAAACGTTATTGTGGTGTAGAATTTGCTATTTTTCTACTTCGTTTTATTGTGGAGTATTTCCTACAATATTCTTCACCCGTGTTTGCTTGTTTCATAGACTCGAGTAAAGCTTTTGATCGGGTAAACCATAAGACGATGCTTGATATACTCCGTGCTAGGAGTGTACCAGCATGCTACCTCAAACTTCTATCTTATTGGTTCCGGAACCAGAAGTTCAGAATAAGGTGGGGTACGACTGTAAGTAATGAGTTTGGCCTTCTGAACGGCCTTCGGCAGGGTGGGGTTCTGTCCCCATTGCTTTACTCGGTTTATATTGACGCTTTGTCTGCCCGTCTGTCTTCGTGTATGGTTGGATGCTACATTGCCGGAAGATGTATGAACCACCTGCTTTTTGCAGACGACCTAGTGGTACTGTCGCCTACGTGTTATGGATTGAATAAGCTTCTTAAAATTTGTGACAGTTTTGCGTCACAACATGACATTCTTTTTAATACAAAGACAACTCATGTGATGTTGTTTCGCAAAGCTGGTATTCGTGTTGCTAAAAATGATGTGCACCTGTCAGGTCGAATACTATGTTATGTCGATGAGTTCCGTTATTTAGGATTCACGTTCAAGTCTAACCTGAATGATGACCTTCATGTTAAAGAGTTGATATCGGGGCTATGCAAACGTGCAAACGTTTTAATTCGTAAGTTCAGCAAGGCTGACCTTGATGTACGCGTTCAGCTGTTTAGAACGTACTGCTATCATCTTTTTGCTTTAGCATTGGTAACTAATGCTACCGCTAAAAGTCTTAGCAACGCTAAAATAAGTTATAACCGTGTGTTCCGGCGTTTGTTTAAGCTACCATATATCTGTAGTGTTTCTTCGGCGCTCGTTTCGAGAAGATGCCTCACTTTTGAGGAAATTCGCCGTAAGGCTAGAGCGGCACTTCTGTGCCGTCTTTTTGGATTCAAAGATTGAGGTTATAAAATTTGCCACTGTGCCAATTTTTCATTGCCTGCCTGTATGGCAGTCTCTTCTTGCTGCAACGCAACAGCAGGAACAGACTGCATGATTTTGTTGTTGTTGTTGTTTTCTTTTCTGTGTGTTTTCTTTTTCGTTTATGGCTATTTGCTGAATTAAAAGTATTCATTCATTATTTAAATAGGCTTGAAAACAAGCACAAAATGCGAAACTTCGTTGTTACCATATTCCCGACTTGTCCATTTTCACAAGTGAATTTTCAATTTCAGATTTGTTCCCCTCTATGTGATTATACCCATATTCCTAAATCTTTAATAACTAGAACGACGAAAAATCCCAAAAAACATTTATATAAATATTAAAAGAAAGATAGTAAAATGGTCTTTGTCATTTTGAATGGATATAAATACTCAAACAACATTTCTGGTTTGTCTGTTAACTGTACAAAGTCTATATCCACCTTAACATTCTACTATCAAGAATTAATCCTGGATTCCACCTTCTTTCCCCCACACACATGATCGGATATTGTAAAAGAAGATTTCGTTGAGCAATGGGTGGGATCCTGTATATATGCGTGCCAAATTGTATCCAGCAAAATTGCAAAATCAGGACGGAAGGAAGGACAGACCCAGATACATCTTGATAGCAATATGGCACTTGAGACTTGCAACATGAGCAGTATAAATCATTCTTGTTAGATTGTTGATGTTCGACAAGTGTTCTGACGCACGACAGAATCGCATGAATGTCCAAGTCGCAAAGCAGATACAACAGGAAGCTGAGTCTTTATGTCAAAATAATTGTACGAACTTATGTGTCCTGTAAGTAAGCTGGTGTCTTTGTAAGAAAACAAATCAGGAAGATTCGTCTTCCTTTCTATGTATCCTTAACAATATATCAGAGCTCAACAAGGGCATAGGACGATGCATAGGCCTATCAAATCCCAAAGCCGGATCCCAAATCGCAGGCTGAATCTCATCAGTAGTACCAACCAAGATTGAAAACAAAGCAGAAAGGTTGAATCAACATGTCAGGTTACCCCATGATCGACACGCTAAACCACTTGATCAAGTAATTATAAGCTAGAAAAACCCTGGTCCGTCCTGGTCTTCCCGAATTCCAGCCGGATCTTGGTCCGACGACAATAACAAGCAAGATATACTGCTTCAGCATTTTTTGTTACCCCTATTTTGACACTTTAATCGACTGCGGACAAAACTTTTACTTTAACAAATTTCTGTTTTTTGTCAGATAAGACACACTATACTTGTCCGGCTAGAAACAAATTTCAGACAGATTTATCAAGTTTTTTAGTCCAGTACCAAATCTCTAGCCAACTTCAGATAGCCTACACACTTTTCCTTGGACATTATCCAGTTTTGGCCGGAAACCGGAAAATATGATTCCTATTCAGCTTTTATTTCGGTAGATATTTCGTCGTTTATTGCAGGTTTATTTCTTCTGTTTTCACTTTCATGACCACCAAGTACTAAAAACGACGACTTGTCACCTATTTTCGCTTTCATGACAACCAAGTACTAAAAATGGGAATGCAGGATCCCTGTTTTCAATACTTTCGGTTTCATACCCAGGAGGAATACGTACTAAAAACGGGAATGCAGGACCCATGTTCTACTCAGGAGGACTAAGTACTAAAATCGTGAATGCCCCTTCCCTGTTCTCTAGCACCTATTTTCGCTGTCATGACAACCAAGTACTAAAAACGGGAATTCAGGATCCCTTTTTTCAATACTTTCGGTTTCATACTCAGGAGGAATACGTACTAAAAACGGGAATGCAGGACCCATGTTCTACTCAGGAGGACCAAGTACTAAAATCGTGAATGCCCGTTTCCAGTTCTTTAGCACTGGGTTCCATTTTAATCAGAAGCCAGTATGTTTGGCGGTGCAAAACGGATAAGTCAGCTACATTTTAAAAATATGTTATTTAAATGATTTATATAGTGATCAGTGTATTTTTAAATATGTTAGTTAAATGATTTTTTAATTTTTAGTGATGTTTTTAGTTGAATGTGTTAATGATGGGAGCAGCCCCTTGCAGTCGTGGGCGTTTTTTTTTTTTTTTTTTTTTACCGTTTCCAGTAAAGTATTTAAGTTTGAAGAGTTTGAATGTATATTTCAGTAGCCGGAAGGGAAGATTAAATTTTGTATATATATTGAAATAAATTTTCTGGTTTATTGTGTTGTCTTTTGTCCTTGTGTTTGTGCTAGTAAATAGCTGGGGTTGATGACTTGGTGTGTGAAGGTGTTGAGGATCTTTATTTTTTTTATTTAAGTGTTTATTTTTTAATAGTTTATATTTAGTTGTTTAAAGAAAATGTAGTTAAAGAAATTTTTAAAAGATCCAAATGAGAGAATTAATTTCCAAATATTACGGGCGAAAAATCGTAAATAAAATATGGGTTAATTTAAAAAGTTAGATGACGTGAATAGTTAAAATTGGGTAAAAATATATTAAAAGTAACGTCACTGAGGGATGGAGGAGTAGCCAAAAAAAGTACGAAATATGATTTCTTAGCTTTTCAGTAATATAAAAATAAGTTAAATTACAAAAGATGCTACGGGAAAAAAAAAAAAAAAAAAAAAATTATAGCTGTATTTCGACCCTTCTTGGCAAGGGTCCTCTTCAGGATCAAGCCGCTCAAGCTGGAAAATTAGCTGACTGTGAATCATGTTTGGCGGTGCAAAACGGATAAGTCAGCTACATTTTATTAGAGCTATATTTCGGCCCTTCTTGGCAAGGGTCCTCTTCAGGCTCAAGTCGCTCAAGCTGGAAAATTAACTTGTGGGAAAACAATTAGAGATCCTTCCTTAAATATCTGATTTTACGAAGTCAGCTACACTTTATTACAGCTATATTTCGGCCCTTCTTGGCAAGGGTCCTCTTCAGGCTCAAGCTTGAAAATTAACTTGTGGGAAAACAATTAGAGATCCTTCCTTAAATATCTGATTTTACGAACTTCTTCTCTAAAAATTGGTGGAAGTTAAAGCTGGTGCTGTGATTCCATTCTGGACACGGCTGCTGTTTTCGCTGTTCGATTGGGTCTTCGAAAGGTTAGAGATTCTTCTGAAGTTTGATTTTGGAGTCACCTGTCTCTTCTTCTTCTTCTTTCCAGCTAAGATGGATCCGTTTTGCACTGCCAAACATGATTCGTAGTCAGCTTGGGCCGAAGGACTATCTACAGAAGCCAGTATTAACAAGAGCTGAAAGCTCATCTGGTACTGGTAAGAACAGTTAGCATGTTTTGTCAGATACGGTTTGCAGTTGTCAAGGCCGCATCTCTCTCCCGATATTCATTTCATCAGAAAATCGACTTGATCTACTAAATCTGAAATAGTTACTCCATTCGCTGATAACTGTTTCTGGCAGATTCGCACATTTGGAAGTACCCCAGCTTGTGATGAACAGAATTGTGGAAAATCCTCAAGGACAACTGTTTCGGAAATTCAGTTTCTAATCCGGACCAGATTCGATACCTGTGGGGGGGGGGGGGGGGTGCTGGAAGGGGGCACCGGAAATTTCCTGAAACGCTTCCACATAAGCTAGGACAACAAAACTGGGAAGGCAGATGAGGGAACCGACCGGGTTAACTTGGAAATAATCACTTCCCCCATCTAGCCATCACGGGGGGAGTGGAGGGATGGAGAATCCAGAAACTAGAATCATACGTAAATTTGGAACGGGTGACCGGACATGCATGAAACTTGACAAGAGTGAAGAACAGTGTCTCAGATTTTCAATTTCAAATCTGTCCCGAATCTAATAACTGGGGGTGGGGGTAGAGGGGGGCCGGAAATCTTTTGAAACGCTTATGCTCGAGGGATCGGGATGGAACTTGAAGGGAAGAGCGAGCATTAACCCTAGATACTTCATTGACAAAATAGGACCGGATCGTGTCGCAGTGGAGGGTGTCGGAGGGTGTTTCTTGGATTTCCGCGATGATCATCAGTTAGGGCACTTCCAGATGCCCAGCATCTAGTGACATCCATAACTTTAGAACGGGTGATCGGACGTGAATGAAACTTGAGAAGTGTCAGGAACAAGTGCCTCAGATTATCAATTTCAAGTTCGGAACGAATCCAATAACTGGGGGGGGGGGGGCGGGAGCTGGAGGGGGGGTCAAGAAACCTCGTGAAACGCTTAGAGTCGAGAGATTGGGATGGGACTTGGAGGAAAGAACAACCACAAGCCTCGGCATAAGCCGTAGAGACAATACTGACAAAACAGGACCGGATCGTGTCACAGTTGGGGGAGTTTGAGAGGGTTTTCCACAATTCTGGTCATCACAAGCTGGGGTACTTCCAAATGTGCTATTCCCATGAACTTGGCAGGCTGTGCTATGACCATGAAACTTGGCAGGCATGTTAGGGTTTCAGATTGGCTTAAAAATAGTCCCTCCCCCGGTCCAATTATCGTTGTGGGAGAAACAGTTATCAGTGATTGGAGTAACTATTTCAGATTTAGTAGATCAAGTCGATTTTCTGATGAAATGAATATCGGGAGAGCGATGCGGCCTTGACAACTGCAAACCGTATCTGACAAAACATGCTAACTGTTCTTACAAGTGCCATATGAGCTTTCAGCTCTTGTTAATACTGGCTTCTGTAGATAGTCCTTCGGCCCAAGCTGACTGCGAATCATGTTTGGCAGTGCAAAACGGATAAGTCAAGTATCCATCTTAGCTGGAAAGAAGAAGAAGAAGATACAGGTGACTCCAAAATCAAAATTCAGAAGAATCTCTAACCTTTCGAAGACCCAATCGAACAGCAAAAACAGCAGCCGTGTCCAGAATGGAATCACAGCACCAGCTTTAACTTCCACCAATTTTTAAAGAAGAAGTTCGTAAAATCAGATATTGAAGGAAGGATCTCTAATTGTTTTCCCACAAGTTAATTTTCCAGCTTGAGCGACTTGAGCCTGAAGAGGACCCTTGCGAAGAAGGGCCGAAATATAGCTCTAATAAGATGTAGCTGACTTATCCGTTTTGCACCGCCAAACATGATTCACAGTCAGCTTGGGCCGAAGGAATATCCATAACCACAGTACGGAACTTCAAACCGCCCATACATGCCGCCAACAAGTATCCATCTTAGCTGAAAAGAAGAAGAAGAAGAAGAGACAGGTGAATCCAAATCAAAATGCAGAAGAATCTCTAACCTTTCGAAGACCCAATCGAATAGCGAAAACAGCAGCCGTGTCCAGAATGGAATCACAGCACCAGCTTTAACTTCCACCAATTTTTAGAGAAGAAGTTCGTAAAATCAGATATTTAAGGAAGGATCTCTAATTGTTTTCCCACAAGTTAATTTTCAAGCTTGAGCCTGAAGAGGACCCTTGCCAAGAAGGGCCGAAATATAGCTGTAATAAAGTGTAGCTGACTTATCCGTTTTGCACCGCCAAAAATACTGGCTTCTGATTAAAATGGAACCCAGTGCTAAAGAACTGGAAACGGGCATTCACGATTTTAGTACTTGGTCCTCCTGAGTAGAACATGGGTCCTGCATTCCCGTTTTTAGTACGTATTCCTCCTGAGTATGAAACCGAAAGTATTGAAAAAAGGGATCCTGAATTCCCGTTTTTAGTACTTGGTTGTCATGAAAGTGAAAACAAGTGCCAAAGAACATGGGTCCTGAATTCCCGTTTTTAGTAAAAAGGACGGTGCAGCGTTCCCTCTTTTAGTAATTTTCCTCCTGGTGTAATTTTCCCGATTTTAGTACGTTGTTCCCGTTTTGAGTACGCGTTCCCTTTCTTAAATATGCGTTCCTCCTGCAACGTGTCGTTCCGTTCCGTTCCCGTTTTTAGTCGATCCCAAATTTCTCAACGCATCCAGTGCGTTAAAACACAATATTTTGCATCGATTTTGCAAGATTTGTGTCGTATGCAGGGGCGTCGCTAGCCAAATCTCAAGGGTGGAGCGGTGGCAGGACGCCTGCCGGTGCCCTATTATACCACTCGTTTCAGCTTTTCGTCGCATATGTAATAATAAAACTCATGATACCTGCAAGCGATGAAGACTGAAGAAGCCTAGTCCTATCTCCAAGCCCAGTGGCGGTTTGAAGGGCTTGGGCATTGGAATTGACTACATCAAAATATACGACTGGCAGAGGTCCGGCGTCATACCAGTAAGAAACAATAGCCAAGAAACACAGCACCACATGCGGTTAATGTGAACATCATTCTTAATAAGAGGAAGTCACTTCCGTAATAGCCCGATCCGCAGTAGTTACTACTGACTGCCTATCAGACGGAATGAAAATGAGCCCCGCAGTCGAAATTTCTAAAGTAAACTATGACTTTTTTCGAGCACAACAATACTTCCCTTTATCTCCCTCCATTCTATCAGAAATATTCCCCGTCTGGGGTAAAATCTGTGACTTTATCCTAGTTTAGTTTTTAGCAAGTCAACCGCTTAATAGTTTTATGTAACGGTTGGTTTGTACAACCAAGAACAAATAACGAGTAAGAACAATGGTCTCTCGTCCATGCACCGACTAAACATGTTCCGACAACAATGAGCGGAGGTGGACCCATTTCTTGGTCGCCCGTGTATACTCGTTGGTCTCCGACTCTCCGCCGTTACACACTTGAAGTCATTTACGAAGAAAACAACGTAGCCACTAGTGAGGCGGATGTTCTGGCCTGTTCACACGGGAAGGAAACAGCGTTGATTGTGTTTGAGTAGACGCTGGCGTCTGATTAGTAAATATTAGCGATGCGAAAAACAAAAAGCGAACTTGACGATGGTCATTCATAATCGCTTTTGTTACACCATGACCATACGTATGAAGATTGAAATCCCTTGTGACATTCCTTTTTATGTCTCTCGGGAGAACCATACAATGCAAACCGGGATTTGAAGCACACTCACTGAAGTCATGACCCATTGAGTTTCAGCATCTCTAGTATTAACTTTGTCAGACGAGTGTAAACTAAGAGTAACGTAATTAAGGCTTTCGAGGATTACTGAAATTACCGAAATGGTAGAATAGCATGGAATAGTCAAAATAATACCAGTAGGTGAGTGTATATTTTGTGTTTTTTCTTCTTTTTTTCCGAAATGTATAATGGTATACATTTCGATTTAGTGAGTTAGATTTCGATTCAGTAGTTAATTGAAAGACGAAAGTTCACCTCAACTTGGTCTTTCTCGTTCGTCTTTTAGTTCACTACTTACAAATAATTCGATGTCAAAGGTGTATTTTCCCATCAAAGAAAGTCTTTGGTTTTCGTACTGAGGCCTTGCCACATGGGTTCTAGTTTGTCTAGGACCCACATAGAAGTCCTAGTTTTTTTTTTTAATTCAATTCAAAACTGTTTCTGGATAGTTTGTCAGAGTAGAAGCCTATTCCATCTGCGTAATATTTGTTCATTTCCACTTAGCCTATTAAACCTGAAACACGACCTTTTTTTTTTAAAGAATCTGCCTGTTTTCATCTGGTATTCTCATATGAGAGCAAACTAGACCTACGTTGCCAGGGCAACGTGAAGTGTTGCGGCAACCTTTGTCTGGCTTCGCCGACTAAAGTGTTGCGAGAGCAACACTTTGGTTTTGTTTCTTCGCTGTTGGTTAAATGCTGAAATTGTCAACTTATCGAAGCTTTTAAAACGGTATGTTCTAAAAAGAATAATCACATGATCAAAAGCTGTTCTTTTGCGTTGTAAAACCAACAACAAAACAATATCGGAAGAAGGGATTAAATTGACTTGGCGGTCAGTTGAACTTTATCCTTTTCAATCGTAGATATCGTGACGGATGAAAACTTAGAACAATATCTTATATAATCTAGTTGGTATTATAAAGCTATCCGTAACGTTTCAGGATTAAAATACCATAGATGACACTATTAATTATTACAAAACTACCTTATTGTTTTAGATTACCGTATCGTTTGTACCCGTTGTGTAAACAGTTAATCCTCGGTTATAGCGATAGACCATCGATACAAACTTTCTTACCGTCATATTTACAGATATCGAATACAATTTGCACCAATTTTCAAAAATTTCTAGCCCCTCGTGAACCGATTCTTACTTACAAGTCCCTCTCCCGTGATTGACATCAAATTCATCGGAACAAATAATGGATACACCAGCTATTAAAAGTTGCAAACCCCTCATCGCTGAAGATGATTATAGCATAAAAGCCGTTTTGGCTTTTTGGGAACAAAATTGTTCTTACCATCTAATACACCTGATACAAATAACAGGTATACCAACTAGCAAAAGCTGCAAACTCCTCATTGCCGAAGATGATTATGAGCTAACAGTCGACTGTTGCTTACAGTCGACTGTTGCTTACAAGTCCCTTACATGTCTCACAATTGGTATCGCCTATTTTTGGTTTCAGTGTGTATAAATATTCTTTGAGACGAGGACCCTTGCCAAGAAGGGCCGAAATATCGCTTATGAAGAATCTTAGCTGATGTATCCGTTGAAAACATTGCTGGAATAAATGTTTCAGTGTGTACCTTACTCCTGAAGTTGTCAACCCCTTGAAACTTTCAAACTGGTTTATCTCATGAAGGATTTTTGTTCAAAAAAATGGATGACATATACTTTGATCAGCTCATCAAGGGCATCGATTGCCCTAACCACAACAAAAGAATATCGGAAAAAGGGACTAAATTGACTTTGCAGTCAGTTGAACTTTATCCTTTTCAATCGTAGACATCGTGACGGATGAAAACTTGGGACAATATCCTATATAATCTAGTTGGTATTATAAAGCTATCCGTAACTTTTCAGGATTAAAATACCATAGATGACACTATTAATTATTACGAAACTACCTTGTTTTACATTATCGTTTGTACCCGTTGCGAAAACAGTAAATCCTAGGATACAGCGAGAGACCATCGATACAAACTTTCTTACCGTCAGTTTTACATAAATTGAATACAATGTGCAACAATTTGCGCAAATTTCTAGCCCCTCGTGCACCGATTCTACTGACAAGTCCCTTTCCCGTGATAGACATCAAGTTCACCGGATAAAAATAATGGGTACACCGGCTAGCAAAAGTTGCAAACCCCTCATCGCTGAAGATTTTTGTAGCATAACAGCCTATTATTACTGACAAGTCCCTTGCATGTCTTACAATTGGGAACCTAATTGTTCTTACCATCAAATGACAGGTACGCCAACTAGCGAAAGCTGCAAACCCCTCATTGCCGAAGATGATTATGAGCTAACACTCGACTGCCACGTACAAGTCCCCTACATGTCTCACAACTGGTATCACCTATTTTTGGTTTCAGTGCGTACCTTACTACTGAAGTTGTCAACCCCTTGAAACTTTCAAACTGGTGTATCTCATGAAGGAATTTGTGTACCAAAAAATGGATGACATATACTTTGATCAGCTCATCAGCGGCTATCGATTGCCGTCGAAAAAAAAAATTCTATCGGTCTTAGTTCCAAAGTTGACTTTTTTGCCGTAGGCCAACTTTCTAACGTCACCACTTAGAAAAGAGCAAAGGATAAGCTCTAGTTTCTTTAGCAATGAGAGAACTTCAAAAGTTTAAGAGGTACATCTGATACCATTTCTCTACTGCAAACCCAAGTGCAAAAAAACGAATGATAAACTCAGCTGAAATCGCGTACACAAATGGAACCAAATTGTTCTTACCATCGAATACACCGGAAACAAATAACAGGTACACCAACTAGCAAAAGCTGCAAGGCCCTCATTACCGAAGATGATTATGAGCTAACAGTCGACTGTTGCTTAAAAGTCCCCTACATGGCTCATAACTGCTATCGCCTATTTTTGGTTTCAATGTACCTTACTACTGAAGTTGTCAACCCCTTTGAAATTTTCAAACTGGTGTATCTCATGAAGGAATTTTTGTACCAAAAAATGGATGGCATATACTTTGATCAGCTCATCAGTGGCTATCGATTGCCGTCGAAAAAAAAATTCTACCTGTCTTAGTTCAAAAGTTGACTTTTTTGCCGTAGGCCAACTTTCTAACGTCACGACTTAGAAAGGAGCAAAGGATAAGCTCTAGTTTCTTTAGCAATGAGATAACTTTTAAAGTTTAAGGGGCACATCTGATACCGTTACTCTACCGCAAACCCAAGTGCAAAAAAAAAAAATTGTAAACTCAGCTGGAATCGTCGCAGACATGGACAGAAACAATAGATGGCAGCACTTTCGGACCCGTTTGAAAAAGCCACTTTTTTGTCTCTGTAGATTTTTCTATTTATCACTCAAAGAAGATATGTTGGCTGTGGGGCCGGGTAACTGCCGCATATATTTAACACTTATAGATTTTAGTCCATCTTCAATTTGAAACTGGTGCCTGCCTGCTAGCGTGCTAGAACGGAGCTTTCCACTCGAAAGCAGAAACATGGTTTGATGAAACGAAAGGTTCGCTACACAACTTGAGATGGTCCTCTCCGACATAGGCTATACAACTCCACTTCACTTCGCAAACCGTAGGCCCTGGCTCGAGGACAAGCAAAAACCATCCTTATTGGCCACAGGCAAGAGTTCTACGGAGCTTTCCAAAATGTAATGCCATATTCATCAATCCGGCCTAAGGTCCACACTTTCCGTAAAAACCGCACAGGTTAGACCCTTCCCAGTTACCAGGAATAAAATGAAATCGGAGTCATAGGAAAAAAAAAAAAAAAAAAAAAAAAAAACGAGGACAAAACCAAAGTGTTGCTCTCGCAACACAATACCTGGAATGAAATTTATCTCTTCTTGTTCTGGATATTGACACCACGTAATTGAATTGACCCCGAAAAGATACAATTTACGTTACCATGTACCTTACGTTACCTGTATACGGCCTTTGGGTTTTTCAATAAGATATATATACAGTTTGTCGTACTTTTAACTAAATTTGACACATTTGTAAAATTTGCTTTGCATCAGATGGCAGTTTCTGTATATTTTGATATTCAGCGGAATTTTCTTGTTGAGCCGGCAACCGCTGTTTCAGCGCCCGCCCAGCCCAGTGGGAACAGGCTTATCACTGCTGCCTCCATTCGATTTTTCTTCCTCAGTGGTTTACTGCGTTACACCTTCTCTGTAGAGGTAACGACTTTTGATGTCCCGGGTAAGATCCACCTCCGCTCGTTTGCGTCGGGAGTCGACTCGTCTCAGCTTGGTTGTGTGACAGATATAGGGAGACAGCAGTTCTTGCTCTTATTTGTTCTTGGTACAACGTATAGCTCCATGACGAATTGTCCACTTGATGATTTATCAGCGGGATGATTTGTCAGTAAGTCGAATATTCTGCATTATTTGTTTCTCGGGCAAACTGCTTGTGGCAGACCGAGTCTTCATACCAGTTCCCTCGGGTTCGCTTTACGGAGTAAACTGAAGTGATAATGGCGTTCACCCCTAAGACTTTGAACTAACTAATCATCGATACAATTGCCTCCTTTACACAAAAACAGAACACTTGACACAAAAGTACTGGACCAAAGTGAAAGTAGCCCTATCTAGTGAGTGCATTATAAATAGGATGTGAGGATACATTTAGTGGTTCAGAAGGAGGGCGTAATTGCAAGATACATTTAGTACAAACAAATATCTTGGTCAAAAACTTACTAAACAAACTCTATCCCCAACTCTCTCTATTTTCGACTAGCTCTAACGCCCACGCTTTTCTCAGACAGAAATAGTTAATTTCCCTTTCCCAATCAAGGAAAAAAACCTAGACAAACTTACCGATTTGGCCACCTAAACTATCAGATGGGATAGAGATTTGCTAGGACGTTGGACAAGCAACCCTATTCGTTAAGGAACTCTAAGGGAATTCAGAAATCGGTATAAAAGGACGGATTCTGCAGTTGGGAAAGTAGTTCAGTCCAGTTCTCAGTTCAGTTCAGTTGAGCTCAGTTCTGAGTCAGTTTATTTCGGCGTAGTTCGACTCAGACAAGTGCTACTGACCTAACTCCAATGTAAGTAAATACGAAATATATGTGCTTTAATTATTGACCTACGAACTGAGTATCACCTTTGAAAAGACTCGGAGCATTAACATCCAAAACCAGTCGCCAAAAATATCATGCTCGCCCGCTACAAATAACTTCGCTACTACTTTAAATAACCCCTTCACACTACCGCAGCACCCACTTTTTTTTTATTATAATAATGACGCCGTGGAAACATATTATTCATCTAGCTTGAACACATACAGGCTTAAAGCACAATGGACACTTCTAATGCTTTACTTTGTATTAACTGCTTCACAAATAAACATTTCCGACTTCCTTTAGAAGGCGCTACGAAAATCGGTCGTTTTCTTGTTATCCCTTGTCTTTACCTCTCTGGCATTCCGGCGATCCAAATCTAGCTGGGATATCTTGGCAGGAAATTCAAAAACTCCCAGCAATGCTTGATAGGAAAGGATATATTTGAGATGTCACCAAAGTCAAGCCGCAGATGCAGTTTGCCCTGATTGTTCTAGTGTTTCATCACAAGTTCCATGGCTTAAAGTGCCTATTAAAAGTTTTTCTTTGTGGAATACTGTTGTGAAGCTTGATTAACTTGCTTTATTAAATGTACCAGAATATGCAATAAGCTTGTAAGAAATATCATAGCTACAAAAATCATTCAAAAACAAATAACCTATTCAAATCTGGATTATACAAGCTGATTTATGCATAAAATAAAGATCTACTAAGTATTATAAGAAACGTCACTTTTATCTTTGTCCAAGCTATTAAATGGTGTATGTACTGGTCCAAAAAATTACGCTTTGAACTATCACAGAGAGGAAAATGTTGAAAAAGCTTTTGATCTAGGGGGTAGGAATTGTTCCTAGGTTGTTACAGAGTGGGATTGGGGTAGTCTGATGTGCCCATTGAACTGTAAGTATATCTTACTGCGTCTGCAAGTGGGCAAACCTTGAATATGAAATTAAATTTTAGCTTCCGACCTCGAGGTTGATGTCGACACGGCCATTTAAAAAAAGGCCTATCTGAGCCAAAGGCGAAGTGAGTTATGAAAAATATCTACCGAGCGCAGTGTGGTTCATACGGGGTTCATATTTTTAAAATAGAAGTCGAGCTTGTGACTCCAATATCAAACGAGATGGAGGTGTGTTAACTGTTACGACTTTCTAAACGTAGCCATTAATTATTAATCATCAACCATGTATATCATCATAATTCCCATAGTTTCTATTATGATGATCGTGACACAGAAAGTTGGTGTGAATATCTCATGATCAACCTCTCTCGAGGCAGATATGATTTCATATTAACCTCTCTGGAGGTAGATATGAATTCATAATCTGTCCACCACGGTGTGACAATTATCGTAATATCGCTGACCGTGGGTCAGAGCGTTATCTACCTGTCCGAGAAAAGTTATACGTTAAGAAATTTCATTTCAGTCTGCAATTCAGAGTCACCTAGCCAGAGCTGAGCGAATCCGAATCCGGATTCGGACTCGGATCCAGGATTCGTCCTTTTGGTCGGATTTCAATACAGATTTGATTCGGGATTCGAATCCGCTGCATGAAGTGGTGGATTCGAAATCGGATTCGTACCTAGCCCTGGATTCGGATTCGAATTTTTCCATTGTCGGATTCGCCCATCTCTGAACCTAGTCCAGCATTGACCGCCGCCAGCCGGGAATGTTGACAGCAGGACCCAGCTGGATTATCGCTGAGGCTTATGTGTACAGCCTGAAAAGCAAACCCAGACGCGTCACAAGCCACTGCAACTCAGCTTTAAATATTTGTCTCAGCTTCGGGCAAAATAAAATATAAATGTGACAAGGAATGAACATCGTAATGGCTGCAAGCATTTGGAAGAAAGCCAACATTACGATTCCGTAAGTATTCAAGAATTCTAGGGTCATCTGAATAAAAACTAGACGACACACTAAAAAAAGAAAAACTAACGAAGCTGTGACTACATTTTCAGCTGCAGCTACTAAACGAAGTGGTCTGTTTCTCCCTTCGAAAACGCATTGGCTCAGCAGCGCGTACGTTAACCTTTGTGTTGGCTTTAAATCGTAAACTGTTTTCCGTGCTATACAATTCAAAATTATTATTGTTATCAGATAGATCGTGGAATAGGCCAGTTGAAACTCAGTAGCTAATGGGTCGTAATGATATATCCTAACCCTTTTTACAATCATGTAGAACATAGCGACTGGTTTCGGCACGTACATACCCATACTAACATTTAAGGAAAATAAGCACAACAAACCCCCGGTGATGTAACCAGTCAGTTCCTCGTTCAGCCGAACAACAATGCTCGGCTTGCAAATATACAAAAACCGAAAAACTGCCATAGCGAATGTGAGCAACATTGTCATCGTGTAGTACTGTCGGGTTGTCCATTCGATAGTTAATCCATAGTAAGCAGAATACTGATCTTTGTCTAACACCAACCACAATACCATGGCGGGTATCATGACTACTGTACCCAAGAAGCTTACAAAAGACTGAACATGCATTAGAAGATTCACTATAGTTCCGTTGTATGGAACAAAACGATATTTCCGCAGGAAAAATGTGTTGACGTACAGGCCGAACATAAGCAGGATAAAGTATGGTAGAGCCAGTAGTCTCAGAAGTTGCGTTGGCCGATAGTAGTCTGCTGTGCAGTCACTCATTGCAGTTTGAAGATGTTCAAGGCCGCTGTGAAATAAAAGTATGAATCTCCTGGTATCACACTGAAAATTGCTAATATAGCTTTTCTAAGCCTGCCTATTATTGGTGAGACCGTATATTCTCCTCCCCCCCCCCCCCCCCCCCCTCCAGAAAAAAAACATGATCAACGAGACAAATGACATAACAAAAAACTCTAGCATCAGAAAAACAATAATGCTTACGAGGAGGCGACAGACGAGTATTTCCCGTTTTCGACAGCTTTCTTTCGAGAAAATACAATTTCTGCTTAATATCTGGCAGCGAATACAGTATCAGAAGTTTCATAAGGGATAAAACAAAGATGCACGGTCTCAACATGTAAGACTTAGGATGTTGCGCTTTAAAATGTCATTCATACAAGAAGCGCCTAAACTGTCAAAAAATATCTGCCATCGCCATGATATCGGAAAAGTCTGTCGGCGATTTTTAGGCTCTTCCTGGCAATACTTAGTATGCACAATGTTTGCAAAACCCTAACGGATATCCTTCTTTGATCTGTTATGGAAGTTCTGACAACGTAGACTATTAACAAATAATTTTATAATTTCTTTGCCAAAGGCGGGAGACAACAGAAGAAATATCCAAAAACAAAAGTAAAAAGACGGCCTATCTTTAATATCCCTTTTCTTTACAACAAGATGAAACCCGGATAGAACAAGAGCTAGAAGCTCATATGGGATGCAACCCGATGAAAAATTTGTAGCCTGCGTAGTAGTATGGTAGTAGTACGAAAACGTTGCATTTAATACTATGTAATATCAAAGAATACTATCATTCAATGTGCCTCAGACGGGTTCAATCTTATGTAGCAGTATCCAGTAGAATTCTGTCTTGCCATAGAAGCATCCAGTCTTGCTAATAGTAGCATATAGTAGTATGCGGTAACACGGTAGCCTTGAAGTAGAAGCATGTAGTATCATCATTAGTACTGTATGCAACTTTTTCGTACTACTTCATAGTACTATTTTGAGAAGGCTGGGTAAGAGGATGAAAGTAGGAATTTTACAATTCGTGGGTTAATTCTGACCATTTGTTAGCAAAACCCTATAGATAAGAATGATAATGAACCCTTGGAAATCACGAGAATGTATCGTTTGGTAAAAAGTATTTTATTTTTCCACTTGGCTGTTATGATGCGCATTTTAAGGGCGCTGGAAGTTCATCTGTATTCAAAACCCTTGAGACAAAAAGGATCCTGAACTCCTTAGGATCATGAATGTATATGGTTTGGTCAAAGTGTTTTTTTTGTTGTTATTTTTTTAAATGCGCACTTTAAGGGTGCTAGAAATTCATTTCTAACCAAAACCCTTGAAGTAAAAATAGTCATGGGCTCATGGCTCAAGTTGTCCTAGCACATCTTGAAGTACCTAACCCCCCCCCCCCCCCGCCTTCCAACTCCCCCTTCAGTGCACAAATCTGATATATCTAGTAAGCATGGGCCCTGTCTTGTTTTTTTCGAAGAACAGAAACAGGGCATTTTGAGAACAGAACAGAAACAGAAACAGGTGTCGTAGAAAACAGTTAACCTGTTCTGTTTCTATTCTGTTTTTCTTTAAAAACAGAAAACAGCTGTTTTGTTGAAGAAAACAACTGTTTAGACAGCTGTTTTCTGTTTTTCCCACAGTACCTATAACAAGCCGAGTTGCATGTTTGTTTCAGGTGAATACAGTTCCCCTTCTCAGTTCTAAGAAAGGTTGTTACTAGTCAAATTACAGGAGAAATAAAAACGATACTGTTTCTAGATTAACAATACTATTTCTCGAGCGTCTTCGACACTGTGCGAGTGCATTGCATTGTTTTCGACCAAATACAAACAGACCGATAAGGTCAATTCACTGGGCAGGACGGTTGCAGTGGGGATGGGGGTTCCCGTACATCATGTAACATGGGCCTGAAGAAGACCCCCGCCAAGAAGGGCCAAAATATAGCTCTAATAAATTTCGGCTGGTGTCTGCGTTTTGCACTGTCTATACTATTTAGAAATGTCTTTTCGGTATATTATTTTAATTTCTCGATTCAAGGGATTACATATTCGAACTATCAGAAAAGGCCGATTTACTGGACAGGACGTTTGCAGTGGGGAGGGCGGCTACATAACGCGGATACATTCTGAAGATAAAACGATCATGGCGGATCACAAAATTGCACCATTTGGTCAAAAATATTGTTTGAACCTCGTGATTAAGATGTACACTTAAGGGGTTTAAGGTTTCAGCAAGAATCAAATCACTCGTTCCAGAGATATGCATGTCGCTTGATCCACGGGAACTCCCCGCCTCATCCTAACAATGGAATGCCAGACTTGAGGAAACAATCATAACACAACCAACATAAGCTCAAGTTTGTTCTGCCTTCTAGCCAAGAAATTGGTCTTAAGTCTACCCTCCCCCCAAGTTTGAGAGGAATGAAAGGCCTAAAGTAAAAAAGGAAAAACAATCTTCGTAGCCTGACTTTCATAAAAGAAAAGAGTGTGAGATTACAAGTTTTAGGGAGCCTATGCCAGCTTTCTTGCTCAGTTTTCAGAAATCTTGGTTGGCTTACCTACGCAAGCTACTAACATATATTGAGGAACAGAATTTTCCCTGGGTTCCTGATGGTACAAAAACAGAAACATCACAGATCTTATTAGAGCTAAATTGCAGCCCCTATATTAATTTTTCATTCCGTTTAAGTTCATTTTCCAGCTTGATCGGCTTGAGCCTGAAGAAGACCCTTGCCAAGAAGGGCCGAAATATAGTTCTAATATAATGCAGCTGATTTATCCTTTTTGCACTGTCAAACATAATTTGCAGTCATCTTGGGCTGAAGAAATATTTGATTCCTGAAAATAATTTTGAATACTGGTTGACCTCCTTCCTGTATGTTAAACTTTCCCCAGAAACAAAATTGTAATGCAGCAGCTTCATGGAGAAAAATTTGTTACACCCAAATTCGAGACATCTCTAAACCTGCAACTCCAGGCAGTGGTTCCAATCGAGAAGGGGGGGGGGGGGTATTTTACATGGGAAGGACTGTATTGTATTTTTATTGACATTACACAATAAGACTAGTGATATATGCTACTGGGGCATGAGACATTCTAATTGTGTAGCGAGAGCAACACTTTGTTTTGTCCTCGTTTTTTTGTTTTTGGTTTTTTTTTCTAGCCCTCCGATTTCATTGTATTCCTGGTAACTGGTAAGGGTCTAACCTGTGCAGTTTTTACGGAAGGTGTGGACCTTAGGCCGGATTGATGAATATGACAGTACATTCCGGAAAGCTCAGTAGAACTCTTGCCTGGGGCCAATAAGGATGTTTTTTGCTAGTCCTCGAGCCAGAGCCTACGCTGTGCGAAGTGAAGTGGAGTTATATAGCCCATCTCAGAGAGGACTATCTGAAGTTGTGTACCGAACCTTTCGTTTCATCAAACCTTGTTTCTGCTTTCGAGTGGAAAGCTCCGTTCTAGCAAGCAAGCAGGCAGACACCAGTTTCAAATTGAAGATGGACTAAAATCTGTAAGTGTTAAATATATGCGGCAGTTATCCAGCCCCACAACAAACATATCTTCTTTGAGTGATAAATAGAAAAATCTACAGAAACAAAAAAAGGGGCTTTTTCCCACGGGTCCGAAAGTGCTGCCATCTAATGTGTCTAGCCATGTCTGTTTGCGATTTCAGCTGAGTTTACCATTCGTTTTTTTGCACTTGGGTTTGCGGTAGAGAAATGTTATCAGGTGTGTCTCTCAAACTTTAAAAGTTCTCTCATTGCTAAAGAAACTAGAGCTTATCCTTTGCTCTTTTCTAAGTGGTGACGTTAGAAATTTGGCCTACGGCAAAAAAGTCACTTTTGAACTGACAGGTAGAAATTTTTTTTGACGGTCGATAATTTTGACAATCGATAGCCGTTCATGAGCTGATCAATAAATGTATATGTCATCCATTTTTCGCTACAAAAATTCGTTCATGAGATACACCAGTTTGAAAATTCAAGGGGTTGACAACTGCAGTAGTAAGGTACACACTGAAACCAAAAATAGGCGATACCAGCTGTGAGACATAAGGGACTTGTAAACAACAGTCGACTGTTAGCTCATAGTCATCTTCGGCAATGAGGGGTTTGCAGCTTTTGCTAGTTGGTGTACCTGTTATTTGTTTTTGGTGTATTCGATGGTAAGAACAATTTGGTTCCCAATGGTAAGATATGCAAGGGACTTGTAAGTAATAATTGGCTGTTATGCTACAATCATCTTCAGCTATGAGGGGTTTGCAACGTTTGCTAGCTGGTGTACCCATTATTTGTTTTCGGTGAACTTGATCTCTATCACGGGGGAGGGACTTGTAAGTAGGAAAAGGTTCACGAGGGGCTAGAAAGTTTCGCAAATTGGTGCACATTTTATTCGATTTCCATAAATCTGAAAGTAAGAAAGTTTGTGTCGATGGTCTATCGCTGTAACCTAGGATTAACTGTTTATGCAACGGATACAAACGACAATTTAAAACAGTTAGTTAGTTTCATAATAATTAATAGCGTAATCTATGTTATTTGAATCCTGAAAAGTTACGGGTAGCTTTATATTAGCACCTAGATTTTATAAGATTTTGTTTCAAGTGTTCATCCGTCACGATGTCTACGATTGAAAAAGATAAAAATCAATTGACTGCAAAGTCAATTTAGTCCCTTCTTCTGATATTATTTTGTTGTTGTTTGTACAACGCTGAAGAATAGCTTTTGATCATGTGATTTGTTTTTAGAACATCCCGTTTTAAAAGCTTCAATAAGTTGACAACTTCAACATTTAACCGACAGCGAATAAACAAAACCAAAGGGTTGCTCTCGCAACACTTCACATTGCTCAGGCAACGTAGTTCTAGTCTTGTTTTTTACTAGGCCACGTTTCCTATGGCCGAAAATGTGTGAATTTAAGCTGTGTTGTAGTTACCGGTCTTTTCGCCTTAATGCCCATTGGACGTGGATTAAACCCCATGAATGATGACTTGATTCAAAGACAGGGAAGACAAAATCAGCTCATTTACCTGAAAATAGTATAACCTATTAACATAATAATTATAGATTTCGGGATAACTGTGTAATTTGGAATTAATATAAATTTCATTTCAAATACTTTTTTCAAACTCAAGAAACAGACTGCAGTCACGCCAAAATAAAAATGCAGGGCTCTTTTCGGTGTGGGATGACTGAACAATTACGTTAATTATCATTTCGAACAGAAAAGCAAAAAAATTAGACGTAGATAGAAGAGACACTTTTGACCTACCTCTTTCTAATTTTTGTTTAGAGTAATCTTGGGAAGCTTGATGTACAAAAGCCATACTAGTTCACATTGGTCTGACAGATTTTGAACTGAATGACCTGAATACACATTTAGTTTGATCTAACTCAAAATACAGTCTGCTAATTGCCCCCAGTCCCCAGAGTCTAATTTTTGCCACACATATGCCAAGTGCTATCAAACAAACACGATACGATCAAGAACAATTCAAGTTTCATTAAGGTCCGATGACCCGTTCCAGAGTTCGACATACCTCAAGTCAGTGTTGCCACCGGCAGTAAAATTTTACTAGATCTAGTAAAAAATATAAAATCTAGTAAATACAGAGGATCTAGTAAAATTCATTATAATCTAGTAAAAAATCCCAATTTCTAGTAAAAAAATTTGTCCAACACAGAAGTTGTGTAATTTTTCAAAAAGTCTAAGGAAATGTACAGAGATATAAGGATCCACTCCTGCTCCTCACCCTCTGCAGCTGGCCTCATACACATGCAGAGGCCAGAGCGACAGTTCTAAATTTCGTTTGTTAACCAAACCAAGGATTAGAGCTCTTTGACCATTGTGCTAGGTCTTTAGTCCCTGATGAAAAACGAAAGAACCAACTGTTTTCAGAAATATCGACTAGTTTTAAGAGAATTCGACCTGTTTAAAGAAATAATCGAATGTCTTTAGAAAAATCTCGGCGCTTCGCGCCGGTTCATATTTTCTTTACCGATTGTCAGACATTGTTATGGGCACGCCCTCGATTTGTGACGATTCTGATCTTTATGACCCAAGTCCGTAGTCGGGTATCTTTTTGATGCTTTCTTTACGGATCAGAAGTGTGACTCAAAATTGGTGCCTCAAAACTTAACTGTCTTTCGATGTATTTCCTTATTGTTGAAGTGTAGTATGGGTTCCCAAAGCCAATGCACGTGTCGTTTTTCGAGCTAGTAAATTTTGTTAGAATCTAGTAAAAAAAAATCTTGGAATCTAGTAAACTTAATTTTGGTCGGGTGGCAACACTGCTCAAGATTCCGGATTCTCCTCCCTTCATTCCCCCACCATGATCAAATCGGAGCAACGACTGTTCTTTAGTTAAAATGGTCGAGTCCCTGATATGATTGCCAAGTTTATTCGTCCTAGCAATTGTGTAAGCGTCTTAAATCGGGATCACGGGAATTTCGGAACCCTCCCTCGAACTCCCCTCACAGTGATCGGATCCTGTCTGATCATGTCAACTATGTATCTATGGCTTGTGTTCGTTCTTCCCACCAATTTTCATCCCGATCGGTCCACTCTGAACATGTCACGTGGTTTTCGATTCCCCCCTCCAACTCCCCCCCCCCCCAATTCACGGGATCCATTCCGGACTTGAAATGTGGCATCTGAGACATGGGGTCTTTCCGAATATCAAGTTTCATTAAGATCCTATTCCCGGTTCAGAAGTTACACGTGAATATTCCGGATTCCCCCTCCCTCCACTCCCCCCACGATGGTCGGATCGAGGAAGTGACTATTTCCAAGTTAGTTTGGTCGGGTCCCTAATATGCCTGCCAAGTTTCATCGTCCTAGTACTTCCGAAAGTCCCCTAGAAAAGTGGCCTGACAACCCGACAGACCGACCGAGAGACAAACTGAAAAGTGATCGGTATATCGCACTTAAGCGAAGCTGAAAGTGCCACACAAAAAAATAGATAGTTTAGATTATTTTATTCTTCTGCTGTACCACGGTTTTTATGGCACTTGCAGCTTCAAGTGCCATATACCGATCAGTTTTCGGTATCCTGGTCTGTCTGACCGTCGGTCGGTCGATCAAGCCACTGTTTTCGAGTTCGGGTACTTCGGAAGGGCTTGGACTTTGAAACTTGGCGGGCGTATCACAGGTCCGACCAAACTATTATAAAAATAGTCAACTCCCCGAAACGACCATCATGGGATCAGGTGAAATCAGGAATCTTAAGGTATGTATAACTTTGGAATATGTGATCGGATCTTAATCATTACGGACTTTCTCGGATGTACTATTTCAAGTCTTGACCTGATCCGATGAATGGGGAGCGGGGGGGTCGGAGGTCGGAACCAGAAATCCGGTCCGGAATTCCGGTGATCGCGATTTAAGGTACTTCCAGATGTGCTAGAACGATGAAACTTAGCTTGGACATTAGATACTTGGTGGCTTAGAAATTACCACTTCTCAGATCGGACCATACCTTAAAGTATTAATCCTAACCACATTGTAAACAAAAAATACTTTTCAGCAAAAGATACATTAATTTTTACTGATCCCCATGAGCACCTGATCGTTTTTGCTTCAAGGGTTTTGCTTAAAACTGAATTTCTATCACTCTTAACGTGCGCATCTTACCAAAAAGTAAAAAAAAATACCAAGGGCCCATGATCAATTTTGCCTGAACGGTTTTGCTTTTAAGTGTATTCCTTGAAGTACGAACAGTAACTGTGAGCAAAATATACATTTTCATGATCCCTTAATTTCTAACAGATTAATTTCTAACGCCCTAAAAGTGCGAATCATCATAGACAAATCAAAAATTAAATAGTTTTTACAAACTATATATTCTCAGGATTTCCAAGGGCCCATGGTCATTCCTATCTCAAGGTTTTGCTTCCAAATGATCACAACAAACCCACGAATTGATGAATTCTACTTTCATCCTCTGACCAAGGCTTCCAAGTACCATATGATCTTCTAGCTCTTGTTTTTACTCGTTGTTTTAGTCAGAAATCGATAAATCAATGTTTTAAAATTTTCTTTTCTCCAGAAAAAAGATCGAGGGGTTCTGGCTTTTTACCAGGGGTAAACACCGGTGTTTCCGAATGCAACTGCTCAAAGTGAACACGGTCGGCACAATGATGGTAACTGGGAACTCCGTTTAATCAAAAATATCAGATAGATTTGGTGCAGCAACAATGGATACCCCGACAAAACTGAGCGGCGCTAGAGGCACTGGCTACAGCTTTGATTGATAGGCGTCTACTTCTGTCTTCGCCGTTGCTGATCGTGGAGCAGTAAGTGCAGGAACAAGCTGACCCACTCTGGAATGCGTCCAGACAGCCAATCGGCTTTGACTTTGAAAGTTTCTTCGACGCGGCTTCAGAACGATACAGATATTTGTAGAGGTAACAAAACGTGATCCGCCGCTTAGCTCCTAACTTCCGGTCGGTTACATCGGGCAGGGTACGGGGAAATATTAGACTCCGCATGGTCATATTCCAGATATAGTCAGACGGAGGTTCTATCTGATTACTTGTTCTTGATTTTATATTAAAATTGTTTTTTTTGTTATATACTTCAATCAGGAAGAGCGGGTTTGAGCTCTTCCTGACAAACCCCAGATTTGGCGATAACCTATGGTAAATACTAGAAATCGTATGCTAAATGCTGGTTCCGGCTACAGAAAAAACGGTGACCCCTCTCCCCGGACGTACCTAGGCATGCGTCCTACAAAACCTTAGCTATGCAAATCGTTTTGCACAGAGTACCCAACAATCCTTGGTTTTGGTTAGACGGACTAGGCGCTACCCATTTTAACCCTCTCTCCCCGACGTTCCCAGAAAGGTGTCTCAAAGCAAAAACTGTGACCAAGTCCCCTTTTCAGTCTTCGTCAAATTTCAGTCAAGCAAATCAGAAAACGTACTTCATTTTAAGTAATAAACGGTTTTAACAACGCCTAAGTATTTTATTTTAAAAAGTCCACTTTCACGGTTAGGGTCCGGTAAGAACTTACCTACCTTGAACTAAGATTTTCGCAGGGACTAAGATATGCGGCTAGATGGGACGACGACGGTAGCTTTGTATGACGTTTGAAGGGTACTGAAAGACGGCAATGAAATTACCATGTAGCTTTGCTGGACTTCGTACAGGGCCGTTCTAAAAGGAGAAAAGAAAGCATGATGATGTTCGCTGTTCAAACCACCCCCGAAATGCCTCTAAATTAAACTGAATTTCTGAAGGGGAGGAATTAGGAACTTCAGCATGCGATCATTTTACAACAATTGTTGTTAACTCATCGGCTGACAGATTGAGGAGCAATTTTGAAAGTTTCTGTTCTAAAATATCCTAGTCGATAAAATAACTCCGATAACGTTTAAAGTGGAATTCACACGGAGAGTTTCAAACAATTGGGAGGCAAAAATAAGCTTCGTGACGTCCAGGAGACATTTCCGTGTATGACAGACTGGGAGCGAGTCCAGCCAAATTTTATTTCCTTGCTTTTTCCCTTCTTCCATTTTCTTTATACTCCTTGGTGCCAATATCTGAAATGACCGGGTAATTCTGAACTAAACTGATTAGATTTTCTACATCCATCGTGTGAGCATTTCAAATTATTTGTCTGGAGTTGCAAAATTTTTCTGCTTCGAGCCGAATCCTGACGAAGCATTTTTTTTTACCTTTAACGCCTGGCGTGACGGAAAACGGCCAGCGTGGCAAAACGCACTTTCTGTGTTAATTTGGCTTCGTGGCTTTGTCACGGTAAAAATAGTTCGAAAATATTGTTTTCAAAATTACTCATACTTGCTTCGTGAAACTAGGCATTCTGTTGTCAGCGCTTGCCGACTCTGGCCGGGCTTCGCGCAAAAATGCTAAATTTGTCTGGAGAAAAAATTAAAAGGAATGGCCCATGACCCCGCTTGACTGGCGACGTCTCAAGCAAAAACAAAAGATAGTTTCTGGCAACCTAGAAAATGGGGATCGACTAAAAAGAAGCACCGCATGGTGCAGAAGGCACGAGTAATTGAAAGAGATTAGCCAGCAGTAGAAGTAGAAAAGTAAGTGAGAGTTCGTAACTCCAGATCCTAAAAGAAGGCACGTTTATATGACCAATTTCTTGGTCATATAACCGCAGAGCTGCTGCGAGTCTAGCAAATCCGAGTCCGAGAAAAGTCTGAGTCCTTGAAAAAGGCGTCTTGAAACCGTTTCGAGACGAGTCCAGAGTCCGAGTCCACAGCTCTGGTGGACGGACAGCTCCGTGAAAGACGAGTCCGAGACGAGTCCAAATCCTTGAAAAGGGTGTGTCGAGACGAGTCCAGAGTCCGAGTCCACCAGCTCTGTCTAAACGTGTCGTGTCTTTGTTCGAAAGAACAACAAGAAATCAAGCAATAATTCGGTCAATTTCTTTGCCAGACATCGTATGTCCAGTTTGAGCATACTCGAGAAGGGCGCAACGAGTATATAACATTAAACTACGAACGTTCAAACTAACGTTGAAACTACGTATAAACGCAGTTTCTATGTCTAAAAGGCAACTGCCAATAATTACGGTTTTAAAATCGCAGAAGCTTTAAAGCTTAACTGAAAAGGTTGCTGCTCATCTAAGGGATTTGTATTTTTTTTGTTCACCTGGGATAAGGTTATAGTGTTCAGAATGGACGCTACTTCCACGACAACCCAAAATTCGTCCAAACGTAGAGATTTTGAATTTCAACAAAAGCCTGCACTTTCGATGTGTTACGGACGGTAAGCTCGAAAAATTTGGACGCTAAGCACATATAGATACCAAAAATCCGAAAGAAAAAGTTCATTCGGTGAAATCGGTTATCTTTGGATAGCACACAAACGAAGTAAAGCATTTTTATCGGGTTTTCAGGCCTAGATAAGTAAATAATTGAAGTGTCCCTAGCCCTTCGGATTACAGCCATGTTCGATTAAACTTTAAAACACCGAAGTTTCTCCTATCAGTTGTGCTTTAGTTAAATGCGTCCAGTCCGTATCTAGTGCCCCATGTTTACGCTGTATTGTTTTGACGACTTAGGCTACCACTATTGGGGATGATAATAAATAAATACTGAAACAAATAATGTCATGACTAAATTTCATTCTTCGACATGGAATCGGAAGAGACAGAAAAAGGCAAAAAGGCAACTGAAAGTTTCTAGGAATGCTACTCACCAAGACTGACGTAAATATTTCCAGCTCGGACGTAGAAAGTTCTTGGACCAACTGAAACAAAACTTGTTGCCCTGAGCCTTTATGACCCCCTCCTTACCCGGAATCAAGGCTCAATTCACGCGTTACACAGGGACTCACTTTCTGTGACAGTATTCAGCGAGGTGTAAGCTCAATCTGTCATCCGGAATATTTCACAAGATGCTGCTACATCCCGTGACATGCTGTTACTATTGGAGACCCACATCGGGTCTATTTAGGCGTCTATAAAGACCAAAAGCTTAGCGGGGATCCCCAAAGGGACTATCTTTGTCACTAACCCACTCTACATCTGTGAAATGCGAGAATACTTTTCGGGTTCTTTGTAACAATTCATTCCGGTGGCTACATGGTCTACCTTGGAACTGTAGTGCTTCCGGGATGTTTGTCGGTGAGGGTCTTCCTTCTTTTGGGGAACTCAGGCGTCGGTCTATCTTCTCTCTTCAGACCCGGATCCTTCGGTCCAGTAATCCACTCCTTGTGATTCTCTCGGTCCCAAACATGCGACTATCCTTACCTGTGTGGATGGCGTGGGACCGTGAGCTGTATTCAGCATTTGATGTTGGGTAGCTTATTGTTTTTATATTTTTGCCCACACCCATTGTTAGTTGTTAATATTTATTGTTAGTTGTCTAGTATGGCCCAAGCTGGCCGTTTTCTTAGATTAAATAAATAAATAAATATAGACACTAGGGTTTGTTGAGTGTCGTCGGAAAGTAATGCAGAGATATAATCTGATCCTGGTCCAAAAATTTCCGGTGCCCACCGAAATCAGGCCAAACTATTCAACTTGGTGAACATGAATAGCTTCTAGTTTTCTCTCAGGCGTTTAAGCCTATAGATTGATTAAGCATTTTCTTTCCTACCCTTTACCTGGCCTTTCTATGAGTTTCCTCAGCATGGTTCCGAATTCTGCGCGAAAAGATCAACCCACGGCGAAAACCGACGCCATCTCTTGGCTCAAAATTCTTTCTGTCCCATCTTCAACATTGATATCCATCCAGTGGGGCTACAGCAAACCCACAACTGGAAAAACTGCTGCGGGAAGGTAATTTAAGGTATAATTTTATTGACGATGGTTATGGACTCAAATGGGATAAAAACCGACTGACTTGCGAGTGGAATACAAAAATTTTGCGCTTTTAATTGTAACAGATTGATAAACAAGAGCTGAAAGCTCATATGGCACTTGTAAGAACAGTTAGTATGTTTGTCAGATACGGTTTGCAGTTTTCAAGGCTGAATCTCTCTCCCGATATTCGTTTCATCAGAAAATGGGCTTGGTCTAGTAACTCTGAAATGGTTATACCACTCATTGACAACTGTTTCTTCTTCCAAACGATGATCGGATCGGGGGAGGGACTATTTTTAAGCCAATCTGGTAGAGTCCCTAACATGCCTGCTAAATTTTACGGTCATAGCACATCTTGAACTTCCCTAACTCGTGATCATCGGAATTGTGGAAAACCCCTCCAACTCCCCCCACTGTGACACGATCCGGCCCTGTTTTTTCAATAATGTATGTACGGCTAATGCGTGTTCTTCCCTCCAAGTCCAATCCCGATCTCTCGACTCTAAGCGTTTTGCGAGATTTCCAGCACCCCCTCCAGCTCCCCCCCCCCCCCCACTTGTTCTTGTCACCTGACAAGTTTCATGCACGTCTGATCACCGTTCCAAAGTTATGCAGATTCCCGATCCTTCCACTCCTCCCACGATCCGGATTGGGAAAGGAACTATTTTCAAGTAGACTTGGGAGAGTACCTAATATGTCTGTCAAGTTTCATGGTCACAGTACATCTGGAAGTACCCTAATTCGTGATCACCACGGAAATCCAAGAAACCCCACCGACACCCTCCACTGCGACACGATCCGGTCCTATTTTGTCAATAAAGTATCTAGGCTTAATGCTCGTTCTTTCCTTCAAGTTCCATCCGGTCCCCCGACCCTAAGCGTTTCAAAAGATTTCAAGTCCCCATTCTACCCCCACCCCCAGTTATCGGATCCGGGCCAGATTTGAAACTGAAAATCTGAGACACTTGTTCTTCATACTTGTCAAGTTTCATGCATGTCCATTTACCCGTTCCAAAGTTATGGATGATTCTAGTTTCCGGTTTCCCATCCCTCCACTCCCCCCGCGATGGCTGGATCGGGGAAGTGATTATTTCCAAGTGAACCTGGTCGGTTCCCTCATATGCCTTCCAAGTTTTATTGTCCTAGCTTCTATAATAAATGCACAATATTGGACCACAAAAAATGGTCTTTCTACCACACACATAATGATAACCATCTCTACTGTCACTATGAATATTCAAGACCACAAGAAACACCGCCAAACAACACCAAAATTTTCCTAGGTTTGAAATAATTCTATCTGGACTAAATCTCAGCCGATTATCCGGAACAGCTAATGTGGCGCGTAGGGAGCCAAGGAACAAAATAATAATTTTCATCTAACGCTCCAACTGTTTACTACAAATACATATAAATTAGAAAAAAAAGACCATATACAAAATAATCAGTTAAGACTTAAAATTCTTTGCTAATCAAATGTGGAAAATTTCGTCATCTCGAAAGGAAGACTTTCTGCGTGGGTTTCTCCTCGAGCAACAACGGCAACCCGGCAATCAAGTTGAAATAAATAAACTGGTGGCTTCCGATATTAATACATATGCCATTTGTTGTGCCTTTAATATTGGGCATTTAGTATAGAAGGGCATTTGGACTGGGTGGGACGAAACGATTTCCGATCAGATAAAAAAAAGTATTGACTGAAGAGCATCACTGCCCAGATGTCAAATGTCTCCTGAAACATCTCATACCCTGTACTACACAGATATAAGAAATCGATATTTTTTCAAAGACTTCAGCTTTAATTTGACATTGACTTTCGTGATGACTTTGATTGATTGATTGCGAAAAGTGGTTCAACGTTCCATCTTAAGGCTTGTTCAAGGCATCAGAGGATTCCCTACAACATTTCTTCTTGGTGAATTTGTGTTGAACAGAGGCAGGAGTGTCTGATGTCTGAAATCTTGTCTCGCGTTACCGGTGGGTCATAACATCGAGCCGATATATTTCAAGCAAAAGCAGAAGATTGGATTGCGAATAAAGGTATGATAGAACTACGATATGATAGTATGAAATTTTAAACTAATATGCTTACTCGAAAGAGAGCCAAGCGCTAAAATCCGTAAGAAGCACAAGTTTTGGAAACGATGCATTTCTGATTTCAGCTACTCTGGAACTGATGGAAATCGTTGGAAACAGTTCTTATATATCAAACAAACCACAGAAATAATCGCTTATTCTCGAGGTCATTTTATAGCCAGTTTTGTCATTTGGTACAAGACCAAAGGTTTTCGTTGGATCCGTTGCGGGAACATTTCTTGGACTTGTTTATCCCTTGTTTATCCAATTTCTCTGTACTCACGGGTTACTGAGTTTTATCGATGTTTTTTTGTTATTTTCAAAATTTCCGCTTACATCAAACTCCTGTTGCACCATTCATAAATATAAGGTTTGAAGCCAAGCTGACCATTCATTACGAGAGAAATAGTAAACCGTGGTTTTTTGTTTTTTTTTTGTTGATCAGAGACATTCTCGGGTCTGTTTTCTCTAGTGCTCTAACTGAACACATTTATGACCATCCCGATCACAATATCAGATTTGATGAAAGTAAAATAATAGGGAGAGAGACAGGTATGGAGCAGTTCATACGTGAAGCATTTGAAATAAAACAAGATCTGTAAAGCTCATATGGCACTTGCACGGTTGAGATGTAGTGTTTGATCAAAAGTACTTTTCGACTGTGCGGTTCAGATGCGCACATTAAGGGAACTAGAGAAAAGTATTTTATTGTTGAACTTGGCTGGAGTGATACGCACTTTAAAAGGCGCTAGAAATTCATCTGTAAGTAAAACCCCTGAGGCAAAAACGATAACAGGCTCTTGGGATCATTGATATAGACCGTTTGGTCAAAACTATTTTTTGTTCACTATTCGGTTAAAATGCGCACTTTAAGGGTGCTAGAATTTTTTTGTTTAGCAAAACCCTTGTGGCAGGAATGATCATGGGTTGAGATGCATCGTTTGATAAAAAGTAATTTTGGACCTTGCGGTGAAGATGCGCACTTGAATGGAGCTAGAACTTCATTTGTAAGCAAAACCCTTGAGGCAAAAATGATAATGGGCTCATGGGGATCATGAAAACGCATATTTTGCTTAAAAGTATTTTTCTTAATTTGCGGTCATGGTTGGTACTTAAAGAATGGTCGGATTTGGAAAGTAGCGATCTCTAAGGTAAGCTTATAAAATTTCTAGTATTCCAGCCAAGTTTCATCATCCATTCGTCCTAGCACATCTGGAAGTACCTTTACTCGCAATCACCGGAATTCCGGACCCCTCCCCTCAAACCCCCCACAGTCGCCAGAGCCTATCCGGTTCTGTAAATGATTTATCCGGAGCATCTGTTTGTTATTCCCACAAAGTTCCATCCCGATCTCTCCAGTCCAATTTCCGGTCACGTATTCCCCCCCCCCCCCTCCAGTTGTTGTCAGATCCGGTCCGGGCATAAACAAGATCACCAGAGACATGTCCTCTGTTCAATTACAGAATTTCACTCAAATATGATCACCCGTTCCAAAGTTACGCATGCCTCAATATTCCGAATCCCCCCTCCCCCTGCTCCCCATTACTACCGGATCGAGTAAATTTTTATTTACAAGTCAGTTGGATCGGGTCCCTGATACGCCTCCCAAGTTTCGTCGTGAAAATCCCCAGAGCCGCCATCATCGGAATTCGGGGAAACTCCCCTTCACCCCCCCCCCCCAAGTGTCCGGATCCAGTCCAAATGTGTAAACGATTTATCTGGAGCAGATGCTTGTTATTTCCAGGAAGTTTTACTCCGATCCCTCCATTCTAACCGTTTCTCGGAGTCTCCGGTCTCCCCTCCCCTCCCAACTCCCCCATAGCTGTCAAATCCAGTCCGGACTTCAAATAAAACATCAGAGATATGTCATTATTCAGGTATTAAGTTTTATTCCAATCCGTTTGCACCGTCAAATATGATTTGCAGTCAGCTTGGGCTGAAGGAACATCCATCACCGAAGTACGGAACTAATCGCCCATACATGCCACCAACAAGTATCCATCTTAGCTGGAAAGAAGAAGAGACAGGTGACTCTGAAACCAAAATGCAGAAGAATCTCTACCGTTTCGACAGCCCAATCGAACAACAAAAACAGTAGCCGAGTCCAGAACAAAATCACAGCACCAGTTTTAACTTCCACCAATTTTTAGAGAAGAAGTTCGTAAAATCAGATATTTAAGGAAGAACCTTTAATTGTTTTTCCACAAGTGTATTTTTCAGCTTGAGCCCTTAAGAGGACCCTTGCCAAGACGGGCCGAAATGTAGCTCGAATAAAAAGTAGCTGACTGATCCGTTTGGACGTCAAATATTTTCGCTGCCTATTCCCTCTCTTTTTCACCTCAAATCTGGGTCAAAACGGCCTCGTACATTTGAAACACAATCTAGGCCGTTTTCGCTCTCGTTTTTCACCTCAAATTTAGGAAAAATATACATAGGTTCGTATATTTGGAAAAGAAACTACCTCGTTTTCTCTCTCGCCTCATTTGATAGCGACTCCTCCTCGTACATTTGATACGAAAACGACCCTGCTTTCACAGTAAGAATTAAGAGGTCGAAACCAAATAATGTTCGTAAAAATCACCCTCTTAGAAAAACAAAAATTCGTGTACCATTGATCAGTGATCAAGTATAGAACTCTGTCTCAGATCCAGACAGCGGACAATCAGGTAAAGCCGGAAATTATCAGTTGTATCAGCAATGGACCTAAAATTATACTGAATATAGAAGACAAAACTAGTTTCCCCAAATTATCGATTTAGGAGTAGTAACTCTCAAAATTTTTTGGGCGATGCTTTTGCACCATCGAACAAGGTTCAAACTCGGAAGCTGGTTCTGAAATTTTTTTAACTTCACAGCACAGCAATATTTTCAAAATTATGGACTGCAGGGCTTAAATTAATGCATTTCTATGGCATGGATTTAGCACCGTTTTCGGCTAAAAAGTCGCCGAGAATGTAATAAATGTTGTCGATAACGCTCTATTTGCTCCTGAGGCGATTTATGTGTACCCGAGAGAACAGAGCTTGTCGGCGAGATTGACGCCTTTGTAGCCGAGATTTCCGCGAAAAATATGTCGCCAAGAAGTACAAAAATGTAGCCGAAAATTAACAATGTAGTTTTCGAGATTGTTATAAATGTAACCGAGAATCCCAAAAATGTTGCCCAAAAAATGTAAGAAAAGTCACCGAGATTGCAGAAAATGCAGCCGAGATTACGCAAAATGCAACCGAAAAAAAATACACTGTCCTAAGAAAAACTTGTCGCCCAGAAATACAAAAATGTAGCCGAGATTGCGACTGATGTCGCCGAGATTACAAGAAAAATACATTATCAGACTAAAAGTGTATCGCCGAGAAGTCCAAACATGTAGCCGAGATTACGCAAAATGCAACCGGGATTTTCAGAAAAAAATAACCGGAATTCCAGATTTCCAGAAAAACGGACTAAAACGTGTAGGCTATTTCCAAGAATTCAAACTCTTGTCCAAGGATGATTGAACTAAGTAAAATAAGCCCACAAGGAATGTCGCCGATACTAAACTAGAAGTATCCGAAGCGTCATGAGAATACCCGGGACTGTGCGATAGTCTGAAATACAAAGGTTACGCAAGTTTCACAAATTAAATAAAGCATACTACGTTCAAAACGTAGCAGAGATAGCATTGTAAACCGAAACCAGCATCTGTGGGAGTTTCGATGACCAACATCAGGGGTTTAATGTAAACCAGCCGATGTATACTGTTCGAATGTAAACACTTATATGTGTTTAGAGAGGTAAAGAAACTATCCAAAGCAGGATTAAATCATATATACTGGATGTTGGAAAACCCTAGCCGTGACGTCAACCTCTCTGGTCCAATAGCATGTATTGCACGACTATGTACAGCTAAATACGTCACAATCAGCAAACGTAAACATAATATAATGAATCTTTATACTAATTATACTTCAGTTCAGCGTTCAGAACCACAATCCCAATACCTATCCTTATTATATAATTAATATAATAACTAGTGAATCCACTTGAATACCGTAAATTCCATAAATATGGTTGATGGCTGTGAAATAGTGATGCTTCAAGATGCATACTAAGAATACTAAGAAGACTAAGAATATTCCGTAAATTGTGTATACCATCTCGCGTCAAAAGCTAGAACTCGCTTTCTGGCGTGGCAACACCACATAACCTTGCTTAGCCTTGCGTACGTGGCATAATCTGAATTTTGCGCCGGATTTGAATATTTGCCATCTAGTGACGAAAAACGAAGCGTGAGTGTTTCTGAAAATAGATGAAAGAAGACGTTGATCTCAGATTGTAGAGGTGGAAATCAGGAGTAATGGTAGAAAGGACAAACCTTGAAAGAATCTGTCGGCGTTACCCAACGCAAAAAGTGACAAGTCCGATGATAAAGCACCGCTGGGGATCCCGAACGCCAAAGTTCTCCCTACCAACGCCCAGGGTCGAGCGGTAGCTCCCCTTTTCCGACGAGAGAGCACGGCTGGGGATCCCGAACGCCAAAAGTTCTCCCTAGCAAAGCTCGGGGTCGGGGTTAAATTGGGGATCCCAGATAAATGCACTCTGTACACAGGCATCTCTGCTTCTACGGTCCTTCAGTCAACTCAAACGATTTGGCTTTATAACAAACGTTCTCATTATTTGCTATAAGACTTATGTGCGCCCTGCAGTTGAATACTGTTGTCCAGTATGGCACTGCGGTCTGACTCATGAACAAAATGACAGACCAGAAAACGTTCAGAAACGGGCCTGCAAAATAATACTTGGATATGAATACGTTGATTATGAAACAAGCCGAGAACAACTCGGATTACAACTCCTATCAGAACGGCGCCATGACTTAGTCATGAAATTCGGAAGGAAGTGTTTGTCAACAGAAAAGAACAGGGGATTCTGCCTGACTACGCAGTAAAAAATGGTGAACAAGCATGCACCAGAACGGCGGAATAAATGCGATGATTGATTGATTGATTGATCATTGTCAACCTTAATCAACACTATGCGATCAATGGGAAAAGGCGCGGAGAATTCAAAGTACTTGTTTCTTCAATCTGGCTGGAACCGGAAATTTGTTACAAGTTAAATTTCTATGGTACTTGCCCTTCGGCCAAGTGCCGTATAGCGATCGCAATTTCTGTCCGTCTGTCGGTCGGTCTGACCAGGTTTTGCTAGTTCGGGCACTTCCACAGAAGCTAGGACGATGAAAGTTAGCAGGCATATTAGGGACCCCAAAAGATTAAGTTGGAAATAGTCATTTTTACAAACCTACCAAGTTTCCACTTGATGAATGTTGATTCCTGTCACGGATAACGAACTTAACTCCTTGGCAATCTGAACCTAGTTGCCCAGGAACGGGATGGGTGGGTGAGGTGGAACTTCAAAAGTAGTTTCCCAGCCCTGGGACCTGCGAGTACGAGTCATTTCTTCGCTTTGTCCGACTCTGGTCAAGTTATGAACATTATTTACTGGGCAATCTGGACCCATTTGCCCCTGAACCGAGTGGGTGTGGTGGTAGGACCCCATAAAGGCACAACTAGACCCCAATACCAAAAGGTGTACCAAGTTTGAACTTACTTGCACTCGTTCACGAGTTATGACCCCCACAAAATATGGTGCAAACCAAAAACCCAAAACCGAAAGCTGAAAGCTGCTACTGCGCTCGCAAAAGTGGATTGTGCCAACGGACACTCCACTAAAAACTCAACTATTGCTTGTATTTAGTGTTGGTGACTTGGTGTGTCCTTTCGGCTTTTTTGTTAATCAACCTTGCGTCTCCGCCTTGACCCTTTGTATACTGTTAATTTGCACAGAATTTTTAATTAAAACCTTGTACCGTACCTCTATTTAATTGTTTATTACTTCGATTGATCGACATATACGTACGTATATGACAGTTGTTTCACATTTTTTTTTCTAGACCAGCATCCGGTGTCGATCTCAGCATCGTGGGGGGAGTGGAGAGGGGGAATCCGGAATCTAGAGGTATTTTTAACTTTTGAACGGGTGATCGGATCTTAATGAAACTTGATATTTATCCGAACCGGAGCCGGTGACTTTGGGGGGGATCTAGAGGGGGGAACCGGAAATCTTGGGAAACGCTTAGAGTGGAGTTTTCGGGATGAAACTTAGTAGGATAGAACAAGCATAAGTCCTAAATATGTGAATGACATAAACGGACTGGATCCGGTCACTCTGGGGGAGTTGGGAGAGGGTCCGAATTTCTAGTGATTCCGCGAGTTCGGTACTTCCTGATATGCTAGGGCGAGGAAAATTAGCAGGCTTATCAGGGATCCAAACTGATCGACTTGATAATGTAGTTTCTCCGATCCGGCCATCGTGAGGGGGATTGGAGGGATGGCGAATCCGGAATCTAGTGGCAAGCTCACCTATTGAACGGGTGGTCGGATCTAAATTAAAACTGATATTTAGAAACATCTCTTGCCTCAGACGTCCCATTTTACTCTGGACCAGATCCGGTGACATTGGGGGTAGTTGGAGGGGGAACCGGAAATCTTTGGAAACGCTTAGAGTGAAGGGATCGGGGTGAAACTTGGTGGAATACGTAGTTGACAGAACCAGACCTGGACCAGACCATTTTTCGGGGAGTTGATGGGGGGGGGGAATCCGGAAATTACTGACCTTCTTAGGTTGCGAACAAATGGTCCGATTCAAGTGAAACTTCATGGGTGATAAGAACTGATGACCTAGATATCCAAAGCATGTGTCCGAACCCCACGCGGCCATGGTTGGGGAGTTGGGGGGGGGGGGAGAAGGGTCCTAAAAATGTGTGACATGCACAAAAACCAAACGGATGAGCTGAATGGGATGCAAGTTGGACAGTACCAAGTTTATGCGGCCTAAATTTGTCATTTGGCGTCCGAACCGGATCCGACCGAAATAGGAGGTGGATGAAGCGGGAACCGGAAGTTCAAAGATATGCTCTGATTCTAGTTAAACTTGATGTGCGGGAAAAGCAAATGTTAGAGATGCGAAGCTCATGTGTCCGAGTCGTATTCGGCCACAGTGGGGGGAGTTGGAGGGTGAGTCCCGGAACTGTTGTGGCTCACATAGGGGTTAAAGTGATTTGTATGAAACTTTGAAAGTAGAGATATCGTTTGCCTTAGATGGCAGACTTTGGGGGGTAGGGGTAACGAAACTTCAGGAAAATGCTCAGATTTACTTTCCTGTTTCTCAGACCACCTAGTCGTAACAAGTGCCGTATGAGCTCGTAGCTCTTATTAATTGAAGTTGTTAGATGTTCCATATAGGGCAAAGAAGATACGTCGAGTTCGTTTTATTACTTTCTTTTATTGCCGGACAAGTAGTTCCGGAATTTGGCGGAAACCGGGAAATTGGCAGAAGTAAGGCAGGAAGCTATCGTCAACAAGGATAAAGGTTTCGATGGGATCCCAAAATTCAAATTTTTTATCCAGACAATTGAGTTTTGTCTTCGCCAGATCCAGTCTTCGCCATACTTCTGAATATTTTACCATTAACATTCAGAAACAGATTGAGGCCAAATAGCTAATCATCTGAGAAAACCAAGGTCAGATGTGGATTCAGCATGTGTGGTTACACTCACATATGTTAGTTCACACTCAATGAAATAAGACATTCCACTTTTGTTAATATGACGATCAAAATATTTCGGTAAAAGGCAATTAACGTAAGTGATATAAGTAAGTCAAATCTGTTTTGACGAAAACTTCCTGCCACTTCTGCCAATTTCCCGGTTTCGGGCCGAACTCCAGAACTACTTGTCCGGCGAAAAAAGAAATCTAAAAATCGAACTCAGGGTATCTTCTTTCTCTAATAATGAACATCTAATCAACTTCAAATAAAAATTTAACTCATAACAAATTTTACGACTCCAGCGAGATTCTGGTCGAACTATATGTCCGGGTAAAAAATGATTGTCACACACGGATTCAGTATCTCTTCTTACCCCTAAATCGGAGATCTAATCAACTAGACATACAAATTGAACTCTTAACAATTTTCCGGTTTTGGCCGGATTCCGGGCGAACTACATGTCCTGGTAGAAAATTGTTTTCACATAAGTGTTCAGCATGTCTTCTTGTCCTATATCGAACATCTAATCCTGTCCAAATAAAACTTTTAATTTTAAAAAACTTTTCGGTCTGGGCCGCATTCCGGGTGAACTACTTGTCCAATGAAAAACGGTTTTCACCATCGTGATCAGCATGTCTTCCTACCCCTGAATCAAACATTTAATCAACTTCAAATAAAACTTTTACTTCTAACAAACTTTCCGGTTTTGGCCGGATTCCGGGCGAACTACTTGTCCAATGGCAAAATGGTTTTAACCATCGTATTCAGCATGTCTTCTTACCCCACTATCACATTAGTTGTTTCAAAATATTTTTTTTGCCCCTTAATTTGATCCCCCCCCCAACACCCCAAAATGTAGGGCTAGAAATCCCATCTACGAACTAGACCTTTCCCTTGACCCAAAGAGTCCTCACACCAAGTTTCATCAAAATATCTCATTCCCTTCGAGGGTTATCTTGCGAACAGACGGACAACTTTTGCGATGTCATAAGTATCCCTCCACTTACGTTTTGGGATCCCAAAAACAGATACGACATATAGGGATAACACACATGCTGAATCCATATCTAAACATGGTTTTCGTAGATGATTAGGTATTTGGCCTTAATCTGTTCCTGAATTTTAATAGTGAAAATGTTCAAGGAGTCTGGGAAGACTGGATCTGGCGAAGACAAGACCCAATTGTCTGGATCAAATATTGAATTTCTGGAATCCCATCGAAAGCCTTGGTCTTATTTTCGGGATCCTGAAACTTAAGTGGAGGGATACCTATGACATCGAGAAAGTTGTCCGTCTGACTGTCCGTCTGTAAGCACGATAACTCTCGAAGGGAACGAGGTATTTCGATGAAACTTGGTGTGAGGACTCTTTGGGTCAAGGAAAAGGTCTAGTTCGTAGATTGACTATGTAGCTCAACATTTAGGAGTGAGGGAGGGGTTTCAAATTAAGGGGCCAACAAACTATTTTTCAACAGCTACAATGACATGCTGAACACCATGGTCTAAACCATTTTCTCTCCGGACAAGTAGTTCGTCCGAAATCTTGCAAAAACGGAAAGTTGATGAAATGTTCGATTTAGGGGTAATAAGACATGCTGAACACTTCTGTGAAAAGCATTTTCCGTCCAGACCGCTAGTTCGCCCGGAATCCGGCCAAAACCGGAGAATTTGTTAAAAGCATAAGTTTAATTTTAAGTTGATTAGATGACAGATTTAGGGGTAACAAGAGACGCTGATTCTTTATATAACAACCTTTTTTTTACCCGGATATACTATTCGTCCGGAATGCGGTTTCAACCGGAATTTTTTTTTTAAAGTTTTATTTCAAGTTGATTAGATGTCCTTTATATAAGGAGATACACTGAATTCGTCTCTGAATTTTCTTTTTTTGCTAGTAAGTAGTTTGTTCGTAATTCGGCCGAAACCGGAGATTTGGCAGAAGTAATGCAGGAAGTTTCGGTCAGTATCCTCAAAATAGAGATGGCTGATAGAGGTATATCTGAACTTGGTTTCCTCTGATCAATAGCGTGACTAAGACTGGACCTGGCGAAGACAAGACCCAATTGTCTGGATCAAATATTAAATTTTTGGGATGCCATCGAAACCTTTGGTCTTGTTATAGAAAGCGTTGTATTCTTGTGTTTCCGACCCCTATCGCGCTTGACACCTAAGTATAGGCCTATACGAATATCTCCAACGTGGCAAGAATAAAACTCGGAGCAAATTCTATTGCATGTATATCTGATTGTGAAAAAATCCGAAACCATCTGGAAATAAATTTTGACCAGTGCAGCAATCTTGTCAACGTGTATGGGTTTCTCAGAAACGCCTTTTTTTGGACAGTGTATTTTTCTGGAAATCTCGGTTAAATTTTGCGTAATCTCGGCTATGTTTTTGGAATTCTCAGCAACGCAATTTTAGTCTAATAAGGCATTTATCTTGTAATCTCGGTTGCATCAGTCGCAGTCTCGGCTAGATTCTTGTATTTCTCAGCGACAAGGCGTATCTCTCTTGCATTTTTTGGGCAACATTTTTGGGATTCTCGGTTACATTTATGACTATCTGGGAAACAACATTGATAATTTTCGGCTACATTTTAGTACTTCTCGGCGACATATTTTTCGCGGAAATCTCGGCTGCAAAGGCGTCAATCTGGGCAACAAATTGTGCTATCTCGGTTACAAATAAATCGCATCAGGAGCAAACAGAGCGTTCTCGGCGACATTTATGACATTCTCGGCGACTTTTCGCGCATTCTCGACGACTTTTTAGACAAAAACGGTGCTAAATCCATGCCATAGATTTCCGTGGCTTTTACAAATTATAGTTTTTGTTTCTGTCTTGAAACAAGCAATTAGGGAATAAGGTATAAGATAAGATAAGATAGATAAGATAAGATTTATTCCACTAAAAGCACAGAGGCCATGGGAAAAAAATAAACACAAACAAAAATAAAAAATAAAAAAAAACAAATAAATGCTAACTATTTTACATATTCCTTTACAGGAATCTTTCTCTGTGGTTCATCGAGACCGAAAGGAATCTTCCCAACTTTTCAATATCACCTAAAATATTTTACTTCCTGTTACTTTTACCAACCAATCCTCCCCCCAATTACTAACACCAAAAATTTCAACACGAAGATCTGAAAGCTCAGGACATACGCACATTACGTGAAAAATATTTTCATCCAAATGTCCACACATTGGACAAAAGTAAAGACCAGACAACACTCTTACCTTACCCAAATATCTTCTACGCATTCCTAAAGGTAGACAATCACCTTGTAAACTCATTAATAACCTCAAGTGATCTGCTGGAATTCCCGCCTTGAAATAAATATCCTCCCCCCATGTTTCTATATTGCGTAGATTGGATTTGGTTAATATAGTGATACATAAAATCGGACTGAATTGGTCTTTTCTCCTAGGTTTCTCGCAAACGTAAAGCTCGAAAGTAGTTTTTCTCTCATTAGTCTCATTATAGATATTCCTTCTGCCGGAGCTGACAGCGAGTTATATTTGACGGAGCAAAACGGATAAGTCTGCTACATATTATTAGAGCTATATTTCGGCCCTTCTTGGCAAGGGTACTCTTCAGGCTCAGGCCGCTCAAGCTGGAAAATGAACTGCCTGGAAAATGGAAAATTCTGAAAAATAAGCTGGAAAATAAGTGTTCATTTTCCAGCTTGTGCGGCTTGGGCCTGAAGGGGACGCTTGCCAAGAAGGGCCGAAATATAGCTCTAATAAAATGTAACTGACTTATCCGTTTTGCACCGTCAAATATTCTTTCGCATTGCTCGAGACCAATGCAACTGCTTGAACAATCACTATCACCTGATGGCAACTTCGCAGTGAAACTATAAGGCCGCCCTCGCACTTCACCAAAAACGAGGCGGAGGTGAAATCTCCCTAATGTTTCGCTACCATCTTCGCAGCGAAAAAAAGCCGAAGTTGAATACACCCTTGCCCTTCGCCAAATATGAGGCGGAGATAGAATCGCCCGTCTTTTGCCAGCGAAAACTCGCAGCGAAAACTAAGGTCGAAGGGAAATCCGCCTTCGCCCTTTACAAAACACGATAGCGAACGCGAGATCTCACTCTCCTTCGCCTTTATATTCGCAGCGAAAATGTGGGACGAAGTATAATTCGCCATCAATATTCGTCCTCGCTATACTTTCGCCCGCATTTCGCTACGAAAAATGTCGTTTCAAAGTGGAGACTTTCCGTACGGGGTGTAGTGATCTCGTCGACAGTTCGTTTCATCTAGGAAACTAGATTTAATCTCGGCTACAAAGTTGTAATTCTCGGCAACAAACATTGCAATCTCGGACACGCAAAAAAATCTCGGCGACACCTTTTTTCACTTGTATGTTATTTTTTTTTAAAGTCTCGGTGATATTTCATGCATTCTCGGCGACATTACGTGAAATCTCGGCGACATTCGTTCAATCTCGGCGACACTTTGTTTCATCTCGGGAACTAGAATTTTGGTTTCGAACATATATCTGGATTTCTCGGCGACACGGTTTTCAGTGGCAATCTGGGCTTAAAAGTTGTCATTCTCGGCAACAAACGTTGCAGTCTCGGATACACACAAAAAATATCGGCGACAAAAACAGCATTCTCGGCTACATTGCATGCATTCTCTGGCGACATTTCATGGGTTCTCGGCAACATTTTTACCAGTTTTGACCCAAAATGCATACCATACTGGGGTACTTCCAAATATGGTATGACCATGAAACTTGGCAGGCTGTGCCATGACCATGAAACTTGGCAGGGATATTAGGGACCCTGTCCGATTGGCTTAAAAATGTGGGAGAAACAGTTATCAGTCAGTGGAATAACCATACCATATCTGACAAACATGCTAACTGTTCTTACAAGTGCCATATGAGCGTTCAGCTCTTGTTTCTTGTTGTTGCGTTTTTCTTCTTTTTTTTACTCCGACACTAGGGCTACACGCCATCCATTGTTTCTCTTGACGGGTAATAAATAGATTGATTGATTGATAAATCCACCTTCAGTGTATTAATTTTAACAATTTCTTTAAATCTTGATTGTTCTCCAGGATTTTGTTTAGCTTTGGAATTAGAGCTCCAGACAAGTTTGGAGTCTGGCCAGAGAAGAATCAGACTCGGATTTAGCGTTTTCATATTAAAAAAAGATAAGTAGGTTACAGTTCTTTGTAATGTTTGTTGACGACAACAAAAGACGTTGAAAGTTGCTGTTTCTCTACCCGGCTCGATCTTCCGTCTACTTTGAAAAATGTTTAGTAATTCAAAGTTCAAGGTTCTTTTAATATAACCAATATATACAAAGTACTAGGTAACTCAAGGCTGAGAGTACAGCTCGAATGCAATTGAGCTACCGTTAAGCAACACTAAATATGCACAAAAATTAAAAATAAATAGTTCTCTTATCCAAAAGAAAAAAAAACGAGACAGATTAACCAATCTTGGCAGAAATAAATAAAAAACAAATCCCGTGCCGTACGATACCATTTCCATCCTCCGCGCACCATTTTGAGACACAATTAATTTTACAACTTAAAACCAAGTGAGTCAGAAGACATCTGGAGGCCTCATGGGCGAACCCCGGAGACCAACCCAATACTTAAAAAAAAAAATAAACATCCTTAAAAAAAAAACATTTTTTCATATTATTTAGATTTATAACTTTCAATCAGCACTCTTTTCAACTTCCGTCTTATAGCATCTATGCTTACATTAAAATCAATCTCATTTTTCAATCTTTCCCAATGTAGAGGAATCAAATACCTCAGGCAAAAACGCGACCTCTCTGTAACTACCTTAGGAGTCCGCAGATTATATTTACCACGGGTTTCAACTTGTGAAGATGAAGGAGAAGAAATAAGACCCATCGATGCAAAATATCTGGGGAGTTTTTCTCGTTCAAGCTTAATCTTAAACATAACACTTAAAAATTGGATACTTTGCCGAACAGGAAGAATATTATGAAGTGAAAAAAGGGTCTCTGTTGTGGATTTTAAGGGGAAGTTTGATGGCGATGGCAGAAAAGGTTTAAGGATACGAACTGCTTTATTTTGGATAATCTGTAAAGGGGTAACATTACTTTTAAAAGTGTTCAAAAAAATAATAGATGCATAATCAAAATGGGATTGCACAAGGGAAAAGTAAAGGGATTTAAGAGCGCAATATGGAAGAAGGTTTTTCAGTCTGCACATTATACCAACTCCACGGGCAGACTTTGCTCTAACCTGATTAATTTGCTCTTTCCATGACAAATTACAAAAAGGTTCCGACCATAGAGGCAAGAGATAGGATATAGTCGAGAAAGGTCGCGGTCTGGACGTGAAGGAAGCCACAGGTTGAAAACCGCATTGAGACTTGACGGAATCGTAATCAGATTGACCTTAGGACCACTACGATTCAGAGAACGGGATCTATTTCTTCTAGTAATTCATTGTACCTTTCTTCAGTAGTATTTCCATCCATTTTCGTTCCTGATATTCTTCACTTCATAAATGTGTCTTATCACTTCTATTACAGCAATACATTGATTATCACGCTTGCCACCTCTGTTCTCTTTCCGTGACGTATCGTGCGCCCGATCGTTATTTACGAGAAGCTTATTCGTCCAGACTGATTACGCAAATTTTGTAAAATTGTCATGCAAGGCAACAGATATGGAAAGAGGCTAAAAACATCGAAGCCCTGCGTACTTTTCTGTAAGCACAGCCAGGTTGTAAAGAATACATATATTTTAATTTATTACCCACCAAATGCACAAGGAGACAGTGGAGTAAAGGAAAAAAAAGCAATAACAAAACAACACAAGTAAAAATTAACATACAGAACGACATTTATACTGAATTCCTGATTGGGCCTAAAGAGTTCACAAAACATCATGTGGCCATCTATTTCAGAACATCTGAGTAGATGAACTATGGATTACGAGGTGCTTGAATCTTCGCCCACACGAAGTCTTTTGGAGGCACTGAACAGGGGAAATGCTGAATGTCAGTTTCCTCTGAATGCCGGTTCCAAGGGTAATTGCCGCGAAAGCTGCGGAGCTGTAGCTACTGTTTATTCGACATTTATATTTTCTGCGACTTTTCACTGGCTCAAGTGCCAATTACCGATCGCAATTCCGTCTGTCGGTCTGTCGGTCAGGTGGTCCGTCCCACGTTGGCGAGCTAGGGTACTTGTCAGGAATAACAGTGACCCGACCAAACTACATTGGAAATGTCAGTTTCCCGATACGACTATATGGGGGGGGGTGGAGGGAGGGGGAATCTGGGAAATTGAGTAGTGCATAACCTTCCGACGGGGGATCGGATTGGAATGAAACTTAATGACTGAATAGATGACATAGCTTTGATGTCCCATTTTAAGTCGGGGCTGGATTAGACAGTTATGGGGGAGTTGGGGAGGGGCGGATATCTAGAGAAACGGTTAGAATGCAGGGATAGGAGTGAAAATTCCTGAGAAGAACTAGCATATTCTCTACATGAACCGTTTACACAATTAGACTGGACCCGGGCACTTTTTGGTGGGGTGAAGGGGGGTTTCCCAGAATTCCGTTAATGGCCGTTTTGGGGATTTTTATGACGAAACTTGGCAGGCATATTAGGGATCCGACCAAAGTGACTTGGAGATACGAATAATTCTCACTCCAGTCATTACTGGAGGAGTGGAGGGAGGGGGAATCCGCAATATTGAGTCATACGAAACTTTAGAACGGGTGATCGGATTCAAAATAAAATGTAAGGCCTGAACTGAAAATACGTGACCCGTTTAGACTGCAGAGATCAGGATGGAACTTGGTGGGAATAAAATAAAAATGCCCTAGATAAATCATTTACAAAACTGGATTGGATCCGGGCAATGTGGGGGGAGTTAGAGAGAGAGGGGGGTGGGGAACTTTAATTTCAAAATTTAAAAATAAATGCGGCACAACATTTCATGCGCGAGTCATTAACCTACAACTAAAGTATATATACAATTGTCATAAAATAAATACAGTAATTCGAAACTCAGGTGATCGCAAGTCAAGTTACTTCTAGATGTGCTAGGATGATGAAGCATGGCTGGAAATTAGACATTCGACAAGATTGGACTAGAAGTCGTCACTTCCAACATCCCACCGTTCTTTAAAGTAGGCTACTAATCTTAACCCCAAACTAAAACAATACTTTTAAGCAAACCATGCATTTTCATGGTCCCCATGAGCCCATGATCATTTTTGCCTAAAGAGCCTTATGAATTTCCAGCTTCCGTAAAGTGCGCGTCTTAACTGCGAAGTAAAAAAGTATATTAAATCAAACGATGCATTTCGGCCCATGATCACTTGATATGATTTTGCAGTCGCTGATTCTGGTTACGCGGTATTTGACCTTTGGTTAAAGCTTAACTGAAAAGATAGCTTATTTTTATTGGAATCCACTGAATTCATCAGAATATACAAAACACACGAAGGCTTTGAGTTTAAACGAAAGCGTACATTTCAGTAGCTAATGCTCAGGAAAAAGCCCCGCTATTGTATTTTCTAAATATTTAAAGCAAAGAACTACAAGCACATAGAGGCCAAGAACATCTGAGCACACAAATCCAAACGTAGTTCTCGCATTTTCGTCAAGCCTATTTAAAGTTTAACTGAAAAGCCAAATTATTTTTTGTCATTTAATCGAATATACTGAATTATTCGAGTTATGCTACGAGATTTTTTATTTTCCACTATCTGCTGTAGTTATGACATTGAGAATATCAGTGACCGTCCCCACAACATATATTTTACTATGACGTGGGAAATTTTAATGTCAACACAACGCTGCTTTTCAGTGGGCAATGGTGAGCTTGGTGAAGACTGCTTAGTGCCTCAACAACAGTTGTTGTGAAACAACCGATTATTCGTGAATAGCGGAGCAATGAAGTAACGCATTTTCAGAGGGTCTTCAACCCAATTTAAGTGAATAAATGATGGGTAACTAGATTGTCCTATCCCAGCCCTTTTCAGTTAAACTTTTGTTTAATTGACGGCCCGGGTAAGTAGACTGTCATATTTTGGCCATATTCAGTGAAGCTTTAACAGGTCACGTCCCTAGCGAGCCGAAAAAAATATCCCACCCAATAATTACAATTGCCCACTTTGTTGCACTGGGCAAGATACCATTGACCTCCGTCTAGGACAGTGACAAGAGCTTCCTTCATTGGGTTTAGCTGGAATGGCTGGTGGTGTTCTCTTCCCTGGTATCTTAAAGTCGACAAATAAAAGTGTAATCCGTGAGGTAGTTTCTTTCGTTTTGAATGCAATGAAAAGAAGAAAATAGTTTGTGTTTCATTATTAGTGTTATAAATTGTTGTTGGCGCTTCAGGAATCTGTTGTATGGCCGTATTAGGCTTTTTCCAGTAAATTATTATTATTATTATTATTATCCCATGACCACAGTTCCACCACCTTCAATTAAGGTGAAACAGGTCATGTAATGAGAAAGATACGTAAACAAATTAACACCGGGTTAGTGTAGGAAGGCGCTGCATCTGAATTCTGAATTAAGTTAACAATAAACATTTCTAATACACATTAGTATAAGGAAAACATACAAAAGCTCTATGTTATCGAAAGAAAAGAGTAGGAATGAAGGGCCCTAGTCTTAGTAATGAATGGATCTGACAGATGAGTGATAGTACTAATACTATAGGGGGGGGGCGTAGTACTAGGGCGTAGTACTAGCCCCTAGAATGGCAGCTTTGAAGCCTGTGAGAATCCCAAGACCACAACTCCATCATTTTTAACTCATCGACAATGTAGTCGGTGTTTCTTTTTCCAAGCAGAGTCTAAAAAGTGAGCAGTCTATTTGGAGCGTGTTCCACCCTTCTAAAAATAGTGACTGTTAGTTACTATGTCCGTTCCAACCTCAGGAAAAGTTACTAGCGCTGACCGTGCCAACCTTTTTGAAATAGTAACTGATGGTAACTATTTGCTTACCATGCAGGGGAGTTTCGTAACCGTGGTAACTACGAATCTCTGTAACGTGATTGGCTTGGCTGGCTTACCCCACGGAAAAAAATAAAAATACGTTCCAGCCTTGAAGCCAGGATACCAAAATTCGTGACGGCATGCGTAGTAGCTATGGTAGTAAGGTGGAACACGCTCTTGATCTTCTGTAGTGTAATGACTTCAATACCGGCTCCAGCCGTCGCCTAAGACACATCATAGAAAGGTACCATCAGGCAATATATTTAGCGGCGTAACAGAAGAAGTCGAATAAAGCAACACATTCTGCCAATTTGTTATATATCTTCTGTTCTGCCAGTTTCTTAACGACGCATACTCTAGAATTCGGGTAAATAAATTGGCCCCTCTCGCCGAAGACACAAAAAAAAGCCTATCAAAAGCCTATCAAAAAAGCCTATCATTCTACTCGAGCGTTCTGAGGTTTCCCTTGGATGGTCTGGGTAAAGGGTTTACCGCGGACTATCGGTACAGTGTACACGCCCCAGAAACCCATCTCGGCTACCATGATCAATAACTGGCAAAACTCGGCTTTTCAGTCAAGAGAGGCGTTACACTTATCTGGAACACCGATTCACAATAAGTACGCTGCGCGTCATTTCCTTGGATGGGATGGATACTTCGGCCCTCCATTCTGAGGTAAACCGGTAGCTGCAGTGCTGTAACTATTGAAGATATCCATCCTAGGCCACTGCGGTTTTGAATTAGGATCCATCCCAATATTTTTTGTGTAGTAGCGGTTATGGTAAGGTGTCTTTCCGAATTGGACTAAGCGGTTGATGGACCAGATCCCGTTGCGACGGGAAAGAGTGCGATTAGACGGTGGGTTATGCTTGATTAACAACTGAGGAATCGAATCGAAGATCGAAGGAGATCCACCTGTAAGAAGAACATGAATGCATCACGTGTCCTATGGCTTGCCCTGATTGTAGATTACCGCTTGTAAAGTGCTTAGGTACTTAAAGACCTAATCCAAACGTTCTGTTTAGCTTCTCTGACTTATCGTAAGCCACCAATTTATTTAGATTTGAACTTGATTGCAGGGTTGCTCTTTTGGCTCGAGAAAAAACCCACGCAGAACGACTTTTCGAACGATGACGAGATTCTCCACGTTTGATTAGCAAAGAATTATAAGACTTTATGTTGTATGTCTTCAGAAGTACCACACTAGTCTTGGGCTTTTACTATATTTGTATTTGTAATAAACAGTTGGAGCACTAGATGGAAATTTTTATTTTGATCCTTGGCCTGCTACGTGCCATAACGGCTATCCCGGATAATCTGCTTAGATTTAGTCAAGACCGAATAATTTCAAACCTAGGAAATGTTGTGTTTTATTTTAATTTGCTCTTTGTTTGACGGTGTTTTTTGTGGTTCTGAACATTCATAGTCACAGTAGAAATGGTTAGCAGTGTGTGTGTGGTAGAAAGACAATTTTGTGTGGTCTGCTTTAAAACTTAAAGCACAATGGACACTTCTAATGCTTTAATTTGTATTAAATGCTTCGAAAATAAACATTTTCGACTTCATTTACAAGGCGCTACGAAAATCGGCCGTTTTCTTGTTATCCATTGTCTTTACGTCTCTGGCATTTCGGCGATCTAAATCTTAGGAGCTGGGATATCGTGGCAGGAAATTCAAAAACTCTCAGCAATGCTTGATATAAAAGGATATATTTGAGATGTCACCAAACTCAAGCCGCAGATGCAGTTTACCTGATTGTTCTTGTCTTTCATCAGAAGTTCCATGGCTTAAAGTGCCTATTAAAAGTTTTTCTTTGTGGAATAGTGTTGTGAAGCTTGATTAGCTTGCTTTATAAAATGTACCAGAATATGCAATAAGCTTATAACAAATAACATAGCTACACAAATCATTCAAAAACAAATAACCTATTCAAATCTGAATTATACAAGCTGATATATGCATAAAACAAAGATCTACTAAGTATTATAAGAAACATCACTTCTATCTTTGTCAGAGCTAGTAAATTGAGCATGTACTGGCCCAAAAAATTACGCTTTGAAATATCACAGAGAGGAAACTGTTGAAAAAGCTGCTGATCTAGGGGGTAAGCATTGTTCCTAGGTTGTTACAGAGTGGAATTGGGCTAGTTTGATGTGCCCATTGAATTTTAACTGAAAAGCCAGCTTATTTTTTTTATCAGTTAACTGAATACACTGCATTTTTTGGATTGTGTCAAGGGATTTTTGTATCTTTCACTATTTGCTCTAGAATGACGTTCAGAGTATCTGCGGCTGTCCTCACAACACAAACTTCTACTATGACCACTATGACGTAGGAAAATTGAATACCAATACATCGCGGCGTTTCAGTGGCCAGTGATCTGCTTACGGAAGGCATTTTTCGTAAATCGTTTTCGTCAAGCAGACAACACAGATACAAGCGCATAGAGCATACAAATCAGACAGGGAAATTCCACTATTTGAAAATCGATTATTCTTGAATGGTGGAGCTACGATGTAACGCATTTTCGCCGGGTTTTCAAGCTTCTTGAAGTGAATAAATGCTCGGTAAATAGGTTGTCCTAACAAAGCCCTTTTTTAGTTAAACTTTAATAACGAATGTTCAGCCCAAAAGGGTATCCAAGTACTGGATGAGACGGGTCGGTCTTCGATCCTCCTTGACCCCAAGCTGACTGGGAAACATATGTTCAAGCAACGGCAAAACAGGGATAGTCAACTATGATACTTTGCCAGTGAAATGACATGATTTGATGTATATTTACACAAAAAGCCCGAGGGCCATGGTAAAACAATAACACAACAACAGAAATCTTCGCCAAATTCCAACTAGGGCTGAATAAACCGTTCTCGGTGCTTTATCGCAAGCTTAAGGCCTAACTGGTGAACTCCCGTAAAATAGTCATCCTTAATTACTTTAACCGTCCATTTCTCACAATACATTCCTTTCCAAACACTTCTTCCCTCAACCCATCCAATTCACTACATTCACACATCAGGTGCACCACATTCTCATTCATATCCCCACACATGGGGCAGTAGTAAGGACCAATCCAATTCAAACCCTTTCCCACATACCACCACCTGTCCCCTAGCGGTAAACAGTCAGCCCTCATGCTTATCACCAAGGCTAACTCCTACCGATTCAAAAATAAAACTTTCGACAATGTCTTTTTAGCATCTCTGAGTCCGTGGAACGTCCAAGAACTTGACGAAAATCGCAATGCCAAGAAATTAATAATACCTTTTTAACAACACATGCGACATCTCCTACAGCATGGCCCTGCCCCTCCGCTTTATTCCAAAGCGATCTAACCCCACACTGGTCCAAAATTTGTTGTATCTGGGTAGCCCGAGAATAACTTGATTCGTTTTTAAAGTTTAACTGAAAAGCAAACTTATTTTTGTATCATTTAGGTGAATACACTGAGTAATTTAGATTCTGCTAAGAGATTTTTTTATTTTCCACTATCTGCTCTAGTAGTGAGGTTCAGAAAATCCACTGCTGTCCTCACAGTGCAAATTCTACTATGACGCGGAATATTTGAATGTGAACACAAACGCGGCTTTTCAGTAGGCGGTGATGAGCTTGGTGAAGACTTCTTAGTGCCTGAACAAAAAAAATGTCATAAATCTTTTTCGTGAAGCATACGACACAGGTAGTAGCGCAGATCTGACAGGGAAATTCCACTATTTGAAAAATGATTTTTCGTGAATAGTGGAGCCCCGAAGTAACGCATTTTCATCGGGTCTTCAAGCCTCCTTAAGTGAATAGGTGAGGGGTGACAAGAATGTCCCATATCTGCCCTTTCCAGTTAAACTTTAATGATTCCAAAAATACTGCTTTAAGCACCCGTACTCGCGGCATTTTAATAATTCTTTCCCAGAAATTCACCATATCAACTAACCTTCTCTTTCTTAATGAAACTAAACCTCGATCTCCCCTCAACACTAATCCAATATTATGGCCGTTCTTGGCGAGGGTCGAACGTCAAGGAGTAGAAGAAACGAGCCTGAAATCAGAGCCTCGTTTTTGTTGCTTGCTGCAGCTCCACTTCTCGGCCGATTCCGGACTGAATCTTTCTACGTCCTTTTTAACACTGCAGTGCTTCCGAGGAAGACGGCAGCGCTTCTCGAGAATCACGGACTTGCTCATCGACCAAGTCCGTGCTTCCCTGAAAGGTGCTGCACGCTGCCTTTCCAACTAAGAAGAAAGTGAATCCAAAAACGCATATTGTGCTGTAGCAGCAATGCGGCAGCGCTATTGCAACAAAAACGAGGCTCAGGCTACTGCAAGGATTGCAGGGAATCAGAGCCTCGTTTTTGTTGCATGCTGCAGCTCCACCTCTCGGCCGATTCCGGACTGATTCTTTCTACATCCGTTCTTGGACAGCAGTGCTTCCGAGGAAGACGACAGCGCTTCTCGAGAATCACGGACTTGCTCACCGACCAAGTCCATGCTTCCCTGCAAGTTGCTGCAGCGCTTCCGCTTCAACCAAGAAGAAAGTTAATCCAAAAACGCATATTGTGCAAAAGCAAAGAGGAGCTGCAGCAGCGATGCGGCAGCGCTATTGCAACAAACACGAGGCTCAGATGATCGGAAAGATTGCAGATTCCTTTCATCCAGTCCATGACGTTCAACAGCCTGACGAGGATCAATGCCAAGAGAACTGCTTCACTTCCGTCAGACAACCGTCAACGGTGGATAAATAAAGCTCTTGACACAGCACCAACTTTGGCACTAGTACTACACAGATCCAAAAAAATATTTTGTTCAACGACGTCTTCTAGCCTTATGCTACTTGGCTAATAAAGTTGGTTGACTGAATGCGGACGTTGATCCAGCGTCCCATCCTAATGCTTGTTCAAGGCATCAGAAGCCGAACGTCCTCTTAAATTTGTACTTTCTTCTTGATCAACTTTTGTTGCAAGTAGGGAAGTTGTTTCTGATGTCCGAAATGTGATGTCAGAAATAGCAGAAGATCGGATTGGGAATAAAGACAGGATAGGAACTATGTAAGATGAATTTTTTACTATATAGTGTGCTTACTCGAAAGAACGCTAAGCGCTAAAATCCCTAATAAACACAATTTTATGGAACGGTGCATTTCTGATTTCAACTATTCTGGAACTGATGTAAATAATTGGAAATAATTTATATCTACCACACAAACCACATGTATAATCGTTTAATGTCAGTCAATATAAGGTCATTTTAAAGTCAGTGGTCGAGTCAGTTGTAACAAGATCAAAGGTCTTCGTTGGATATTTAGTTCCACTTTAATCCGACTTCTTAATCCAAAGAACCGTTGCTTATCTCTCCATTCATACGAGCGATACGAGCCAAGGAGTTTAGTCTGAAAATATTCTCCATTTTGAAAATTTCCGCTGACATCAAGACTTCTATTTACTATTAATCTGTAACCTAGCTTTCTAGATCGGTCGTATTATCGAAGTATAACCCTAACGTATCGGCTCAAAACAAACGAACAAAGATTGTTAGAACTAACAAATGTCTAGTGCTCCCGTGAATCAGCAAGAAAACTCATTGTCCCAACTGCAAAGTGGCAGCTTGTAAAGATGAGAAAAGTTATTTGTAATTTAGTCTTGTTGTGAGATAATTTGTATGTGTACGTGACACAAGCAGGGGTTCCTTCGACAGGCCTGAGAACGGTTTCCAAAAGAGAATAGTTTATGGCCACCAGGCCAATAAACAAAAGGGCCTTCGAACAAAAAAAAAAGCCATTTTGAAAGTGGATTAGCCACATCACATGTCGAGAGGAGACTTCTTTGGGAAACGACGAAAAAATATTAGGCAGTCCAGTTCTCAAAGTGTGTGTAAACAAACAGTAGCCCAGCTCATCTCAGCAACTTGGAAGATCTTAGTCTGCCGTCTTTACTGCCTTCTTCTAGTATACGGTCTACCACCCTTCTAGTTTGCCGTCTTCAAGATGCCGTCTACCAACAGCCATAGTCAGCCGTCTACAGACCTGCCTAAGCAAGAGACTGAGCTATCGACTTACCTGAATCCCCTCAAGACCAGTAAAGTAACAAGAGCTGACAAGAACCACATTGTTATACCTCGGAAATAAAGTCATTATAGTAGTAAGAACTAGATCGAACACCAAGCCTCCGGAACTCTCCGTAGTCACCTGAAAAGGGACTACGCTCGCTACCGCACAACCAAGAGAGTAAACCACAAAAAAAGGGAAAACCTTACAAGCTAGCTGCGCCAAGTGCTTCCATTGGCTGCACAATTCTGCGAGTGTCACAGGTTTTCGTTTCTTCGACAAAGCGAGCCAGAATCCTTTGACCGGTTCCTTGCCAGTAAATACAAAACTGAAATTGAGAAAGCGAGCGTTTTCGTTGATGAAAAGGAATCAGTTTAGTAGGAATCAAAAGTCACAGGTTTCCGTCCGAGGAAAGTGGCAAGACTGGTTGCATCAAGCCTATTTCACGTAATGCCACTCAACAAAGTCATCGTACTGTCAGAAGTTTCATAACAGATAATACGAGGATACGCGGTTTCAACAGATAATACGTAATAGATAACACTTCGGATGTTATCTATTCTGTTAGAAAACGTTATGCATAAAATATTATGCATAACAAGCTATGTTAGGAAAGGCCAAAAAAGCATCTACTGACTTTGTTCCTATCGTCATGATGTTGGAACACTCAGCAGATACGTTTTGGCGGTTTTCCGTTTTTTCCTGATTTTTTCCACAACAGATTACACCCGAAGTGTTATCTGTTACGCATTATCTCTTGAAACCTCGCATCCTCGTGTTAGTATGTTATGGAACTTAAATCTCATTCTTTGAAAAGGAAATAAGCGTGATAAGAGGAAAGAGTATTTATTTAATGTTCTTTATTTCTTTATTTTCTTACCCCACGTAATGAAAGAATGATATAGTGGATTCATGGTGGCTAGAATTGTGGCCACATTCAGGATTTTTTGTCTTAAAAGTGGCCGTTAATGGTAAATTGTTTGTTTAATTTATATATTTTTTTATGAAATTAAATCAAAATGTCATTGCCGATTGCTCGACGGCCATTTTTAAGGTAGGTTTGAGCTTAGGACATTTTCAGTGTTCAGTCGTGTGTACGAAGACACGGAAAATGTTATCAAATATTAAGAATGACATTTATAGATAGTTTGATAGAGCAGTGCATTTTGAAACCCCAAGGGCCATACACACAAGAAAAAAAAAAATATTAACCACACAAACTTCTCCTTCTTTCCAAATTTTTATTTATGTGAGTTCCTACTTGAATAAGCACAGTTGGGTTTAAAGTTAGCAGAATGCCAGGAAGAAACAAAACAACCCCATCTATAGAAATACCTCATAAATCTGAAAGCACCGGCATCTCCGCAGAAAATCGTCAAAATCTTTTTGCTCAGCCTTACAAACGGGCAACCTTTCTCGTTAGAATCTAATGTGGAGAATCGCAAATACTGTTAAGGCCCATTCACAACGGGTTTTAGCCAATACTCGGTACCAGCCAGTTCCGGAAATCGCTCTGAGACCGAGAATTAGATGGGTTTCTGCCGTTCGCAATTGATATTGGTGCCAGTTTTGGGTACCAGCTAGTCTTGGACCCAAGTTGAAATCAGTTCACCTTTTGGGGGTACTAGCCAATCAGATTACTTAGGAATATTCCGATTGACTAATGCTGAACCACGTCAGACCGAGTAACAATGACCTAAATTCAAAAATATAGATGGCACTTTACACAAGGGACTTGTACCGTGACCAATACCATAAAGAATTTTTCGAATATAATTTAGAAGTCTAGGACTCCCTTGTCGGAGCCACGTAGACAAACCAGGACCCACAAGACGGGGTCTCATGGTGAAAACCAAATAAAACCAAATATATAATTTTTAATGGGGAAAAACGCCCTTGAGATGGAAACATTTTATAAGTAGAGAACTGATAGACAAAAATGCTCCTCATCCGGGATTTGAACCCAGGCCCTCTGTTTACAAGACAGACGCTCTACCAACTGAGCTACCGAGGGGCTTGTGAACAGAGTTCGCACTCTGCGGGCCTGGGTTCAAATCCCGGCTGAGGAGCATTTTTGTCTATCAGTTCACTACTTATAAAATGACCTATATTCACTTTCGGTTTTCAAGACAGCAAGGAGTGGATGTGATTTTATCTGTTGGGCTTGGTTCGAAACTATCCAATGATTCCAATCAGAATATTCCTCAATATTTCCCAAAATAATCTGATCGGCTAGTACCCTCAAAAGTTGAACTAATTTCAACTTGGGTCCGAGACTACGGGTGTCCGAAAGTGGCACCTGTATCCATTGCGCAAGACAGAAAACTGACAAAGCTTCGGTCTCGGGAGCGATTTCAGAACTAGCTGGTACCGAGTATTAGTTTAAACCCATTGCGAATGGGCCATTAAGAATTACATAGCTGGCCATGCCTACCAACGAGACCGTCGGAAGCAGAACACGGAGCCTAATAAACTCCAAGCAGAACCAGACATGACTTGCAAAATCGGTGCACCACCGTTAATGTGAAAAAAAAAATTTACATTGGAGCTTCCAAATCTCAGCAAAGCAAAAGCATGGAAGGGCTAGGGACGTAGAGGGAGTCAGTAATATAGATACGACCTGTCATTGGACAGGTCCGCACCTCGCACTACATAGTGTTTCTGCTAAGATGTTCTCAAATAGTGGACAACTTTTGAACTCGGCAATGAATTCAGAAATGACACACGGCTTCAACTATTGATAGCCTATTTCCATGTCACTTCCATTGGATGGCAATCCTGGAAAGATTTGCAGAAACGATCTCGGACGAATGAGCTCTTTCGAAAAATCGATCGGGTGCATGGTAAATTAGAGCCTGGTCACACTGGGCTCAAAACAGCGCCGTTTTGACAATCTGCGCAGAAATCTGTGCGGATTTCTTGGCTGAAAATCGGTCTACAACTCTGCGCAGATTGAGTCGGTCCTGGGTCAGTCGCCGGTGAGGTTCTGAAAATCGTCAGGGGACGTGACGGTTGATGGCGGCAGCTTGGGTATAATGAGCAGACTGCAGTTAGGGGTGTAAAATCGAAACTGGACCTATTTTGCAACAATTCAGTTTTAATTATGTTCGGCTAGTGTGCACTATCATGATTTTGTTTTCAACATCCCAGGATTAACGAAAGTTATTTGGGGAGAAAGATAAAGAGTTTGGCATGTCAGAATGCCCTCAGTCACATCTATTATTTATTTTCTGCCTAAAAATAACAAAGGAGCATCTGTTTGATGTCTTTTTGGGATCCCAAAACGTAAGTGGAGGGATACCTATGACATCGCAAAAGTTGTCCATCTGTCCGTCTGTAAGCACGATAACTCTCGAAGGGAATGAGATATTTTGATGAAACTTGGTGTGAGGATTCGTTGGGTCGTCGGACCAGTCGAATTTGTAGATGGGCTTTATAGACCTACATTTAGGGGTGGGGGAGGGGGTTCAAATAAAGGGGCAAACAAAATATTTTGAAACAGCTAATGTGATAGTCAATTATGGAGTAAGAAAACATCCTGAACACGATGGTGAAAACCACTTTGTCATCAGACAAGTAGTTCGCCCGGAATCCGGCCAAAACCAGAAAGTTTGTTAAAAGTAAAAGTTTTATTTGAAGTTGATTAGATGTTTGATTTAGGGGTAGGAAGACATGCTAAAGACGATGGTGAAAACCATTCTCTCTACGGACAAGTAGTTCGCCCGGAATCCGGCCCAAACCGGAAAGTTTGTTAAAATTAAAAGTTTGATTTGGAGTTAAAAGTTGGAGCAAAAAGACATGCTGAACACTTTGCGAAAACAATTTTCTACCCGGACATGTAGTACGCCCGGAATCCGGCCAAAACCGGAAAATTGTTAGAAGTGTAAGTTTTATTTCTGGGTGATTAGATAACAGATTTAGGGGTAAGAAGAGATGCTGAATCCGTGTGTGACGATCATATTTTCCCCGGACATATAGTTTGACCGGAATCCCGCTGGAGTCGGAAAATTTGTTATAAGTTAAATTTGTATTTGAAGTTGATTATAGATGTTTATTATTGGGGAAAGAAGATACCCTGAGTTCGTCTTTGAGGTTTCTTTTTTCGCCGGAAAAGTAGTTCTTGATCGGCCGAAAAATTGGCAGAAGTGGCAGGAAGTTTTCGTCAAAACTGATATGACTTATACGGGTAAACACACATGCTGAATCTATATCTGAACTTGGTTTTCTCAGATGATTAGCTATTTGGCCTTAATCTTTTTCTGAATTTTAATCGTAAAAATGTTCAAGGAGTCTGGCGATGACTGGATCTGGCTAAGACAAGACCCAGATGTCTGGATTAGATATTGAATTTTTGGGATCCCATCGGAACCTTTGGTCTTGTCCCTTTTTTTCAAGTGAAAAAAAAATATTTACATTATTTCTATTAGTCACTTGACTTGACTTAAGTCCCATCCGGCCTTAGTGGCCGTCTCGGGGCCTCTCTCCTCGCGAGCGAATGTATACGCCGCCTATACTGCTCTCTGCTGTGTGACAATCTGAGAAGACTAGGGAGGTTGTACTCGGAGAAATTTTCCTTCCAGCGCTTCGGAGGGCGACCTCGAGGGCGAGAACCGTGGATGTGACCTTCGAAAGCAATCTTCGGCAGTTGGTCGTTGGCCATGCGCTGGACGTGGCCGAGCCATCTGAGCTGTTGGAGGCGGACTCTTTCCAGGATGGTAGTCTTGTACTGGAGTCTTTCGAGTAGGTCAGCATTTGAGACTCGATCTACGTGTGTTATGCCGGCGATTCGACGCAGCAGCTTTGTCTCAAATGCGGCGAGTCGTCTGGAATCATCTACTCTGACTGTCCACGTTTCACAGCCGTACATTGCTATAGGAATGATGATGGAGCAGAATAGTTTAAGTTTTAGCTTCAGGGAGATTCGTTTTTGCTTCCATATTGGCATTAGAGCTTTGAAGCCGGCGCTACCAAGAGCGAGTCGTCTTTTGATGTCCACTGACTGATTGTTATCGCTCGTGATCTGGCTCCCCAGATATGTAAAGCTGTCTACCCATTCTATTTCCGCTCCATTAAGCTTAATTTTTGGTGGGGGTGGATTCGTGAATCTTGACACACGCATGGCTTTCGTTTTCTCCTCGTTGATTTTCATTCCGAAGGTTCGGGTAACTAGTTCCAGGTTATCTGCTTCGGTTTGCAGTTCATCAACGGATCCGGCGAGCTTGTCGATGTCGTCTGCGTATGCCAGCTTGTCGATTACAATCCCTCCTATCATTGCCCCATTAGTTGCTTCAACATGCGACATGACACAGTGGAGGAAGAGATTAAACATGTGGGGTGAGAGGATGCATCCTTGCAAAACACCAGCAGAAGTTTGGAATCCTTCGGTCGTTCCCTCAACTGTTTGTACTTGGCTTCTGAATTGATCGTACATGTTACGAATGAGTGAGACGATGTTTGACGGGACGCCGTAGTGCAGTAATATATGCCAGAGGCCTTCTCTCCAAATTAAGTCGAAAGCTTGCTTGAAGTCGATGAAGAGTTGATATAGGTCCAAACCATATTCAAGGTATTTTTCCATTACTTGACGGATGACAAAGATCTGGTCTATCGTTGAGCGGTTAGCTCGGAAACCTGCCTGATACTCAGGGATGATGTGGCTGGTTAATGCTTTTATTCTGTCCAGTAGTATCTTAGTCAACACTTTGGCAGGTTGGCTTGTCAGGCTGATTGGACGGTAATTGTCACATTCGGCTTTGGACCCTTTTTTATGTAGTGGAACTATGGTAGCGGAACACCATGTTTTCGGGAAATATTCCTTGTGCCAGGCAGCTGTGGCGATTCTGTGGTAGAGGTCTGTTACGACTTCTGAGTCGATTTTCAGGAGTTCTGCTTGCAATCCATCTGGTCCAGGCGACTTATTTGATTCTATTAGTCAATAGCACAAAAAATACCAGTATATTTCCTGGAACATAATCATAAACGCCGTTTCGTTCTAAATGAGCTCCTGAATTTAAAACAGCAACATTCGGAATTAGGTGTATCTTGCAAATTTTTTTTTTTTTAGTTTAGCAACCCGTAAAGCTGCCTTTTCTTGGCTCTAGTGTGTCCACTTCGGCGCCTAAATCTGCGCAGAAATTAGCCTACTGTGACTAAGCTCTTACGTAAAGAGAACAAAAGTGGCAATTGTGATAATAAGTAAAGAATCTCGGGAACGAGAGTGGATGAAAATACAATTGAATTAAATTAACATCATAAGTATGACGTGTACTTCAATGTAAAAACACGTAAAGAAAAACTCGATAAAAGAACTGTTATTCCATCGTGTAAATTTAACTATGCAATAACAAGAGTCTGCGAAAGCAAACTAGCACTTTGGCCTTTGTTTTTCTCTGAACTGAACTTCCTGTTGTGGGTGCTGCATTTTCTCTTTCCTTGTCAGGAATTCGTGTTTCCTGAGATCTCGAATCGACTGATTTTTTGTTTTGTTTTAAGTACCGTTCTTGAAGAAAATCACGACTACTGGCTGCCGGTATATATTTCCAAATAATCTGGGATTTAGCAGTAGTGAGTTGCAGTCGTTTTATATTCGTGGTCAGGATAATAATGAGGGTAAGAGTCGTTGGCTGTGAATACAGGTTGCTTTCCGGGACTTAAAGATCGTTAACAAATTATTAAAAGCTGTTAACTCTTTGCGTTCCACGCTTCTGATTTCGGAATTTAAGCTCCGCCTACCTACAATTTCCGTTCCAGAGCTTAACGATTGTTTACTATTTGTAACGATGGTCGGTGAGCATCGTTACAAAATAATTAACAATTGTAGAACTGGGAATAGTTGACGATCGCTAAAGCTGCAGTTAGCTCCGCCCCGAAGCAAAGTTAACGAATGTTAACAATTGTTAAGTTTGTGGAACGCAACCACAGTTTCGTTTATCGTCCTATTTGCAAAAGTTGTCAGTACTCTGTAAAGCGTAAATAAGTATCACATCATTCAATGCTTGCTCATATCATACAATTCATGAAATAGCCTAAAGATTCCGTCGTGTTGATATTATTGAAATGTACAAGCTCTACAATGGAGCCTATGACAACATACCAGCTAAGAGAATCGTGTAGTTCAATAATAATTATTTTCGACGACACCAGCACAAAGTGATGACGGAACGCTTTTATAAGGACATGGGCCACAAGTGTTTTTGACAACTTCCGGCTAAACAACTAATCAGACGAGAAAACCAAGCACGCATGTTTAGCCCAGGAACTCATTTCTAATCGACTTCAGAAAAGCCTTTTACTTTGAGAAAAGTAACTAGTTTTAACAGTAGGCTAGGCTACTTCCGCAAACTGCATGCAGAGCAAAAGAGGTGGTGACTCTGACTGAGAGGCGAATCAAACCAATTTTCCGGGTTTTCCGGGTCGGCAACTTTTTGCCAGCTTATTCGTCAAGGAAATAAAGTTCAAATTTAGTTCAGCAACTCCCCTTACCCCGATACAGAGTCTGTAATAGACTTCAGAAAGAACTTGGAGCTTCAACCAAGTTTCCTGTTTCGGCCGGTTTCCGGGGGAACCATTTTCCGGCAAGAAAACAAAATTCAGATACTCTTTAAATCTCTGAGCTTAAGAAATCTATATATTTCTACTTCGAAACCCCCTTCCCCACCTCTAAATAGAGGGCTATAGGACCCTTCTATGAACTGGGTCTGTATTTTGATCCAGTGGATTCTCATATAAAGTTTGAACAAAATATCTCAACCCCTTCGAGCCACCCTCACTGCCAAGACTAAGACCTTTGAGAGACTGCACACGCGACCGACCCGCACTCTCCTTCCGGCAACCGTAGAGTTTACAAAGAGTAATGTTCGAAAGCTGCAACAGAAGTCCACTCACCCCATATCGTTTACCTGATTAAAACTTCATGCTCAACTTCCGGTTTTGGCCGGATTCCGGGAGAACTACTTGTCCACCTAGAAAATAATTTTCATATTCGGACTCGACATGTCTCCTTACCCCTGAATCGATTTTTAATCTTATTAATTAATCTTTATTTTTGCACCGTCAAATATGATTCGCAGTCAGCTTGGCTTTTTACAAATATTCGTGTGTCCCTTTAATATCGTTCCTAATATACGGCTATCTACGTAATCTACGAACTTGAACTGTACTTTGACCAAAAGGATCCTCACACCAAGTCCGAGCAAACATCTCAACCCCTTCGAGAGTTATCGTGCTAAAAGACAGACCATCAGTAGGGTAGACGGACAGACAAACCATTTCACGGTCATAGGTATCCCGTCACGTCCGTTTTGGGATCCCAGAAGTAAGAGTCGAAAAATGGTATTCTTGGATGCCGGTTGATATTCAAGAGAGCAGAGACAAGATTTGCAAGCCGTCGGAGATCTGAATCCTTTCCATTTTCCAGCAACTTCGCTACTGTCTTTGTCTCCTCCTGATCGTTGAATTGTCAGTGGCAAAGGGAGCAGATCCAATAGGAGAACGAGAGGTCACGGATGTATCAAAGGACAAAGCAGAGGGCATCCCCGATACAGCCTCTGCTGCCTCGTACGGCCATGACCATAAACACCACTCTCACGACTACAAGCATGATGACTATAAACACCACGATGTAAGTACAATTATATTTGGAGCTGATTCCGGTTCCGGTTCATTTGCTTTTTCACGACATAACCTTTTCTAATTGACTGGACTCACGGCGCAAAGGTCTGACGATACTGAAGTAAACTATAGGTCCCAGAAACCGAGGGTTTGTTTAATGCTAAGAACCTACAGTCCGACTACGGGACACTTTCGACAAACTGCCTTTATTAGTTTTTTGGAGGGTGGGGGCAAGCAACATAGTTGAAAAAAGAAATGATTGGCCTTACCTTACAAAAATTAGTCAGCCCACAACAGCAAAAAAAAAACCGAAAATAGGCCAGTCAGAGAAAAGTGTTGCATACCTGGCGACTGGCGTTATTTACAGAAGCCAGCTGGCGACTGGCGTGAACATCATTCTGCCGTCCAGTGAAGAAGTTCATTTAGAATTGCATACTCTTGGGAGCCATGGCGCCGTGATAAAACTGCAACATGTACTTGGCTTATTTGAATGGATAGATAGATAGATCAGTGTATTTCAAAAGCCTAAGGGCCCTATACACAAAAAAAAACAAAAACAAAAATAAAACTTAAACAATCGACTCCTTCTCAATTCTAAACATTTGTCTACATACACGCCCACTCGAGTAATAACGGTAGGGTTAGTATCACCCAGAATTTCGGGATCTGACAAAATTACACCATCTAGATAATTTGTTCTTAAATCAGAAAGCTTCGGGCATCTACGGAGGAAATGGTCCAAATTTTCTTCCTCCTTCTCACAAAGTGGGCAAGCATACCTCCCATCAAATAAAGTATTTGTCAAGTTCATAAGTAATCGGGAGATAGCCAGTAAGCTAAGATTGCTGAAACAGTATAACAAAAAGTATTTGAGCCGAGAAGACACAGTTGTTGCGGTTTTGTAAATACCATGGTATCTGTTACCACGGATTATGAATCCGCAATTACTCATTTTTGCAGTTACCGTGGTATCTGATATAGGATTGCCCTCAAAAACGACAATGGCTGCGCTTTTCGAAGTCATCCCAAAGAAAGAGACCAACGGTTTTGATGGGATCCCAAAAATCTAACACCTGATTCAAACAATTGCGCCATGTCTTCGCCATTCAGTCTTCGTCAGATTCCTTCAATATTTGTACTTTTAACATAAGTTCAAAAATTGATTCAGCATGTCTCCTTGCCCCGATGCCGAATCTCTAATCGATTTCAGAAACCCCTTTGAGCTTAAATCAAATTTCCAATTTCAGCCAAATTCGTGATGAGCCATTTGTCCAGCAAAAAAACGTAAGTTCAGATATGGCTTCAGCGGAACTCCTTACCCCTTAAATGAATATCTTATTCGCTCATAAAACAGACATGTTTCCCTTACCTTGGATTACACTAGCTGTCTCCAACATTCATGGATAATAGTTGCGTTTCTTGTCTCTGGTTCCTGTTCAGTGTTATGTGTTCACAGTTGTCTGTTTGGGTAAAAAACGGTGTTTTGCTTACGCTGTTCCGTATTTAGTGTTATGACGCTGTTCTGACGAAAACGCAAATTTAAGATCCTGAGCATGTCAAAATCTGTTATTATATCCCAAAACAACCATACTTTAGGATCCAGCTTTATCCTCCAAACTTATTCAATTCTTTATTTTCCATCTGTGAATCTCTCTGCAATTTTCTATCTGAACAGTGATAAAACATGCTAGGAGAGCAAGTTCCGTGTTTTGTAAAACAGACAGCGGAAGAGAGAACAGGGAACACAGAACAGCGTACAAAAAAAGGGGAAAATGAGAAACAGCATGTTCCGTGTTTTGAGAAAAACGGGAAAAAATATAAATTAGAGAGAAAACAGCGAACAGAACAGAGACAAAAAACGTAACTAATGTCACCATCCACGCGCAGAGAGAAAACAGCGAACAGAACAGAGACAAAAAACGTAACTAACGTCACCATCCACGCGCAGAGCTATACTAGTGTGAAGAAAGAGGAGGGAGTGCTGTAGCCGAAAATAGGTCGACAAATTTTGTGTCCAGTTTTTGCCGGATTCCACGTGAACTGCTTAACCGGTGAGAAATACTCGGATTCAGCATGTCTCCTTATCCCTAAGTCAACTATCTCAATAGCTTACAAACAAAATTTTGCCCCTTAAATTTGAAACCCTCCCCACCCTCAAATACAAGGCTACAGAGACCATCTTCGAACTTGACCTGTACTTTGACCCAAAGGATCCTTCCACCAAGTTTCATCAAAACATCTCATTCCCTTCGAGAGTTATCGTGCTCACAGACGGACGGACAGAAGGACACCTTTTGCGTTGTCATAGGTGTCCCTCCACTCACGTTTTGGGATCCCAAAAACTGATATTCATTCAGATCATTGTGCCAAATTTCTTTCCCACCAGTTTAAAAAAAATGAAAGTGTGACTTTTTCAGATACCACGATCAGTTACCACGGTCGGACCGTGGTATCTGAATATCAGATACCACGATAACTGCCAGATACTACGACAACCGCAAAAACACCTTTTGACTGTGGTATCAGATACCGGGATAACTCCAAAAACGACTTTAGACCGTGGTATCAGATACCATGGTAACTACAAAAACCCAACTATTATCGCCTGATCGCGAATGAAAGAAACAAAATCTACTGGTTTTTGGGATCCCAAAACGTAAGTGGAGGGATACCTATGACATCGCAAAAGTTGTCCGTCTGTCCGTCCGTCCGTCCGTCCGTCTGTCCGTCCGTCCGTCCGTCCGTCTGTAAGCACGATAACTCTCGAAGGGAATGAGATATTTTGATGAAACTTGGTGAGGAGGTTCGTTGGGTCGTCGGACCAGTCAAGTTCGTAGATGGGCTTTGTAGCTCTACATTTAGGGGTGGGGGAGGGGATTGAAATTAAGGGACAAACAAAATATTTTGAAACAGCTAATATGATAATTGATTATGGGGTAAGAAGACATGCTGAACACGATGGTGAAAACCATTTTGTCATCGGACAAGTAGTTCGCCCGGAATCCGGCCAAAACCGGAAAGTTTGTTGAAAGTAGAAGTTTTATTTGAAGTTGATTAGATGTTCGATTTAGGGGTAGGAAGACATGCTGAAGACGATGGTGAAAATTATTTTCTCGACGGACAAGTATTTCGCCCGGAATCCGGCCCAAACCGGAAAGTTTGTTGAAAGTAAAAGTTTTATTTGAAATTGATTAGATGTTCGATTTAGGGGTAGGAAGACATGCTAAAGACGATGGTGAAAACTATTTTCTCGATGGACAAGTATTTCGCCCGGAATCCGGCCCAAGCCGGAAAGTTTGTTGAATGTAAAAGTTTTATTTGAAGTTGATTAAATGTTCGATTTAGAGGTAGGGAGACATGCTGAAGACGATGGTGAAAACTATTTTCTCGACGGACAAGTATTTCGACCGGAATCCGGCCCAAACCGGAAAGTTTGTCAAAATTAAAAGTTTAATTTGGAGTTGATTGGATGTTCGATTTAGGGCAAGAAGACATGCTGAACACTTATGTGAAAACAAGTTTCTACCCGGACATGTAGTTCGTCCGGAATCCGACCAAAACCGGAAAACTGTTGGAAGTCAAAGTTTTATTTCTAGTTGATTAGATAAGCGATTTAGGGGTAAGAAGAGATGCTGAGTCCCTGTGTGACAATCGTATTTTACCCAGACATATAGTTCGACCGGAATCCGGCTGGAATCGGAAAATTTGTTATAAGCTAAATTTCTATTTGAAGTTGATTAGATGTTCATTACTGGGGAAAGAAGATACCCTGATTTCGTCTTTGAGCTTTCTTTTTTCGCCGGACAAGTAGTTCTGGAGTTCGGCCGGAACCGGGAAATTGGCAGAAGTGGCAGGAAGTTTTCGTCAAAACAGATATGACTTATAGGGGTAAACACACATGCTGAATCCAAATCTGAACTTGGTTTTCTCAGGTGATTAGCTATTTGGCCTTAATCTGTTTCTGAATTTTAATTGTAAAAATGTTCAAGGAGTCTGGCGAAGACTGGATCTGGCTAAGACAAGACCCAGTTGTCTGGATCAGATATTGAATTTTTGGGATCCCATCGAAACCTTTGGTCTTGTTTCACTCGAGATTGTCAGTGCGTGTCACGAATCCACGATAACGACTGCGAGAGCTTGATTGCTCCTTCGCAGGGAAGAACAAGACCAAAGGTTTCGATGGGATCCCAAAAATTTAATATTTGATCCAGACAGTTAAATATTTTTATTTTTAAAATTTACAAGCAAATCAAGTCTTATAGTGGGGGTGGGAACACCATGGAAACTTAAAGAAATAGTCATTTTTTTTACATTTTAAAATACAGTACAATACAGGTAGATCTGAGAAAGCGAAGTTCAGATATGGATTCAGCATGGGTGTTTACCCTTCTCAGTCATCTCTATCTTGACGTAACCGATCGAAACTTCCTGCCTTACTTCTACCAATTTTCCGGTTTAGGAGAAATTCCGGAACTACTTGTCCGGCGTAAATATTAAAAGCTCAAAAACCAATTCAGCGTATCTGCTTGACCTTATATCCAACTTCTAATCAACTTCATATAAAATTTAACTGATAACAAACTTTTAGGGTTCAGCCGGATTTCAGGCCAACTAAATGTCCGGGTAAGGAATGATTATCATATATGGATTTAGCGTCTCTTCTTACCGGTAAATTGAACGTCTGATCAGCTACAAACACAACTTTTGCTTTAAACAAATGTTCCGGTTTTGGCCGGATTCCGAGCGAACTACTTGTCCGGCGAGAAAATGGTTTCATATTCGTGTTCAGCATGTCTTCTTATCTCTAAATCGACCATATAATCAGCTTCAAATAAAACTTTTACTTTTAACAAAGCGGGCGAACTACTTTTCTGGCAATAAAATGGTTTACATATTTGTGTTCAGCATGGTCTTCTTATCCCTAAATCTAACATGTAATCAACTTCAAATAAAACTTTTACTTTTAACAAAGTTTCCGGTTTGGGCGGGATTCCAGGCGAACTACTTGTCCGGCAAGTAAATGGTTTACATATTCGTTTTCAGCAAGTCTCTTACCCCTTAAGCGATTTTCTCATCGGCTGTTTAAAAATATTTTGTTTGCCCCTTAATTTTATACCCCTCCCCCAACCCTAAATACAGAACTACATAGCCAATATACGAACTCGACCTAATCCTAACACCAAGTTTCATCAAAATATCTCATTTCTTTCGAGAGTTAATGTGCTCACAGACAGACAGACCGGAGAACTTTACGTCAACCACTTACGTTTTGGGATCCCAAAAACTGACACTACCCGATGAAAAATCTGTAGCCTGCGTAGTAGTATGATAGTAGTACGAAAACGTTGCATGTAATACTATGTAATAGCAAAGAATACTATCATTTCATGTGCCTCAGACTGGTCCAGTCTTATGTAGTAGTATCCAGTAGCACCCTGTCTTGCCATATCGGCAACCAGTCTTGCTAATAGTAGTATATAGTAGTAAGCAGTAACACGGTAGCCTTGAAGTAGAAGCATGTAGTAGCATCGTTAGTTTTGCATGCTACTTTTTCGTACTACTTCATAGTACTATTTTGAGGTCGAATTTTCATCGGGTATGCACGGACACAACAGGTCTATGTTGAGCCCTGTTATGCCCGTGTATTTTTGTGTCAAAATTCTTGATCGAAGAAGGAAATTCACATCTGGCTGTAAATTAACAGTATTTAAAGCAAAATTCTTACTAGAATAATTTTTTCATTGTGAAATGGATGAGAAAAAAGTTTTTTGAAAATACTATTACTTTTCACCTGGGTTAGCAATTTTATTGTTAGCACTTGTCGAATCTATCCAGCCTTCCTGCTCTCCGACGCGGCGGCTGGGCGCAAAAGATTTGAAAACTGAACGCGCCGTGGTTAAAAAGTATGGAAAGTAAGCAAATAAAAGAAGTAAAAAACAGAAGATTATAACATTCTTCCCACCTTCTTCCCATCCTTCTGGCAAACATCGCGTTGTGTAACGGACAAGAAGTCGGCACGGTTGAAAAAGCTCTAAAAATTCGTAGTTATAAAATGAAACAATGTAGAAAGGTAGGGATTTTTGAAGCTTTTAATTCCACAAAGGAGCTAGGTATATTATGAAAGGCAGAATAAGCAAGAGGGGTCCTTAAAAATAAGCGGATGAACTTGAGCGGACGAACGAATCATTTTCGTCAGGGGTGGATCATTTTTCTGTTAGTTGGCAATAATGTTGGGTGGCTTTCCTAAAAACAAAAGTTAATTCACATTGGTCATTCCTGGCTACTGGCAATGGTTTCTCTCTTTTCTTACGCCATATAAGTTTGGTCCTTTAAGATTCCCATTTGTTTTCCAGCACCACGAACCCATCCCATATTACTTCAGCTATGGGGTGAAGGATAAGTACTACTACAACGACTTTGGCCAGCAGGAGTATGGAGACGGAAAAGGTGGAGTCAAAGGTAGTTACTACGTCTATCTACCGGACGGTCGAACTCAACACGTCAAATATCACGCTGACCATCACAAAGGCTACCAAGCGGAGGTTACCTACTCAGGAGAATATGGAAAGGGACATGACCACAAACAAGGTCACCATGACGACCACCACTACGGATACAAGGATCATAAATACGGACACCATGATAAACACGGTCATTCTTATGGTCACCACGGTCAAGACCAACATTATGGTCAACATGGCCATGAGCATGACCACAAATACGGTCATCATGATCATGAATACGGTCACCATGATCATAAGTATGGTCACCATGATCATAAATATGGTCACCATGACAACAAGCGTCACGAGTATCATAAGAGAGACCAAACTGCAGCTAAACAGGCAGAGGTTGGTAGAAAAAAGCAAGAACCGATAGAGAAGTCACAGCCATCGAACAAACCCCTAGTTGGAGCAGCCGGTCAGAATCGAGAATTTGTCCCGACGTATGTCTCTGCTAGTGGCCCAAGTATGAACCAAGACCATAGTGAAAGAGCTGCCCAACGAGTAGAACCAGCAGCTACAGGGAAAAACAAGTCGGAGCAGAAACCATCCGAGGGAAATCGAAATTACGAGCAGCTGTCTGGTTTTAGTTTCGGAGGGTAAAGTTGCATATCTGCTTTTTTTCTTAGTCATTAAAAATTCCTTGGAACCGAAACAAGAGCTGGAAGCTCATATGGCACTTGCAAGGCTGTGTCAGATGGAAGTGATGGTAAAAGTTTTTTTTTTTTACTTTTCGTTTTAGATGCGCACTTTAAGGGTGCTAAAAATTAATTTCTAAGCAAAACCCTTGAGGCAAAAAGGATCCTGGGCTCATGGCGATCGTTGCGGTTAAGATGAGTTCGTTAAGGGACGGTCGGATCGGAGTGTGACGATGTCTAACCCGATGATGTCAAGTTTATAATGCTCCAGCATAGTTTTATCGTCCTAGCACATCTCGAAGTACATTAACTCACGATCACCGGAATTCCGGACACCCCCTACAGCTCTCCCCCCCCCCCCCCCCCTCGGTACCCGAACCGGGTCCGATTCTGTCACTGATGCACCTAGGACTTGTGCCTGTACTTCCCACCAAGTTTCATCCTGATCGCTCCACTCTATGCGTGTCACAAGATGTCCGGTTCTCCCCTCCGACCCCCCCCCCCCCCGCAGTTCAACGGATCCGGTCCGGACATGAAATGGGACATGCTCAGACATGAGGTCTTTCAAGATAATCCATTGAAAGTTATGCATGCTACTAATTTCCGGATTCTGCCGTCTCCCCCTCCCCCACAATGGTCGGATCTGGCAAAGGACTATTTCCAAGTTAGTTTGGTCGGGTTCTTGATATGCCTGCCAAGTTTCATCGTCCTAGCATATCTGAAAGTACCCTAGCTCGCAAACACCGGACTAACCGACCGACCGACCGACGGAAATGTGATCGGTATATGGCGCTTAGCCGGAAGGCAAGTGACATACAAACTGTTGTTACAACTCTAAAGAAAACAGTCAGTCGTGGAATATCTCAAATCTAGGAAGATCAGCTTTTAACCGTCGACTACAGTTTCCTTGATTCTTAAGCTGTCGTCATAAGCTTCCGATTTTTGGGATCCCAAAACGTAAGCGGAAGGATACCTATGACATCGCAAAAGCTGTCCGTCCGTCCGTCTGTCCGTCCGTCCGTCTGTAAGCACGATAACTCTCGAAGGGAATAAGATATTTTGATGAAACTTGGTGTGAGGATTTTTTTAATCAAGGGTAAGGTCGAATTCGTAGATTGGCTCTGTAGTCCTATATTTGGGCGTGGGGGAGGGGGTTCAAATTAAGGGACAAACGAAATATTTTTAAACAGCTGATTTGATAGTCAATTATGGAGTAAGAAGACATGCTGAGCACGGTGGTGAAAATCATTTTGTCGCCGGACAAGTAGTTCGTCCGGAATCCGGGAAAACCGGAAAGTTTGTGAAAAGTAAAAGTTTCATTTGAAGTTGATTAAATGTTTGATTTAGGGGTAAGAAGACATGCTGAGTACGATGGTGAAAACCATTTTCTCACTGAACGAGTAGTTCGTCCGAAATCCGGCAAAAACCGGAAAGTTGGTTAGAAGTAAAAGTTTCATTTGAAGTTGATTAAATGTTTGATTTAGGGGTAAGAAGACATGCTGAGCATGATGGTAAAAATCTTTTTCTCGCCGGACAAGCAGTTCGTCCGGAATCCGGCCAAAACCGGAAAGTTGGTTCGAAGTAACAGTTTCATTTGAAGTTGATTAAGTGCTTGATGCTAGGGGTAAGAAGACAGGCTGAACCTGATGGTGAAAACCATTTCCTCGTCGGACAACTAGTTCACCTGTTATTTGGCCGAAACCGGAAAATATGTTAAAGCAAAAGCGTTATCTGAAGTTGATTAGATGATAGATTTAGGCAGTAAGGAGAGACGCTGAGTCTGTATATGATGTTTTTTTTTTTACCCGGACTTATAATTAGTCCGGAATCCGGTTGTACCCGCATTTTTTTTTTTTATTCAAAGATTTATTTAAAGTTGATTAGATGTTCCTTATACGGATAAGGAGATTCGCCGGTTTCATTTCTGAATTTTCTTTTTTTGCTGGACTAGTAGTTCGCTCGGAATTCTGGCGAAGCCGCAAATTTGGCAGTATTAAAGCAGGAAGTTTCGGTCAGTATCGTCAAAATAGATATGGCTTATAGAGGTATAGATAGATAGGTAGATAGAATATCTGAACTCGGTTTTCTCTGATGATTAGCCTGGCGAAGAGAAGACCCAATTGTCTGGATCAAATCTTAAATTTTTGGGATCCTATCGATACCTTTGGTCTTGTTGCCGGTTGTACCCGCATTTTTTTTTTAATTCAAAGATTTATTTAAAGTTGATTAGATGTTCCTTATACGGATAAGGAGATTCGCCGGTTTCATTTCTGAATTTTCTTTTTTTGCTGGACTAGTAGTTCGCTCGGAATTCTGGCGAAGCCGCAAATTTGGCAGTAGTAAGCAGGAAGTTTCGGTCAGTATCGTCAAAATAGATATGGCTTATAGAGGTATAGATAGATAGGTAGATAGAATATCTGAACTCGGTTTTCTCTGATGATTAGCCTGGCGAAGAGAAGACCCAATTGTCTGGATCAAATCTTAGATTTTTGGGATCCTATCGATACCTTTGGTCTTGTTGATATTGACGCTCTAAATATTTACGCTCTAATCGACTAAAGCGTAAAATTTTACTCCCGCACAGTTACTGTTTTTTTCCAGATTCCGTGCGAACTGTTGGAAATCTGGATTCAGCACGTTTGCTTACACCTAAATCGACCGTGGCATAAGCTTGAACAAATATTTATTTCTTTCATAACCTGTAGCCCCCTCCACCACACCTAACTATAGGGCAACGGGGCCTATCTAAGATACGAACTTAACCTGTACTTTGACATAGTAGATCCCATACCGTGTTGAACAAAACATTTCAATCCCTTCGAGACTTAGTGTGTGCCACTGACGGGCGGGAGACGGACGGGATAATGTCCGTCAGTGACAGTAGTTGCGTTTTTTGTCTCTGTTCTGTTCTCTGTTTTATATATTTTTCCCGTTTTTGTCAAAACACGGAACACGCTGTTTCTCATTTTCCCGTTTTTGTACGCTGTTCTGTGTTCCGTGTTCTCTGTTCCGCTGTCTGTTTGCAAAACACGGAATTTGCTCTCCTACCATGTTTTATCACTGTTCAGATAGAAAATTGCAGAGAGATTCACAGATAGAAAAGAAAGAATTGCGGAAGTTTGGAGGATAAAGCTGGATCCTAAAGTATGGTCGTTTTGGAATAAAATTTGCAATTTAACAGATTTTCCGCTTAAGATATGCTCAGGATCTCAGATTTGCTTTTTCGTCAGAACAGTGACAAAACATGAAACAGGGAACAGCGTCAACAAAACACCGTTTCTTACCCAAACCAGACAACTGTGAACAGAGAACACGGAACAGGTACCAGAGGCAAACAACGCAACTAATAGTTGCGTTTCTTGTGATCCCAAAATCACAATATATATGATAGGCCATATATTGGAGCCTTGGAAGATGGGGAAGAACGCAACTATTAGTAGATACTCCTTCAGCCCAAGCTGACTGCGAATTATTATTGACAATTCAAAACGTATACGACAGCTACAATTTCTTAGAGCTATATTTCGACCTTTCTTGGAAAGGGTCCTCATAGCAGAGCAAAATAACACTAGAGAGTAGGGTCAGGACCTATGCTTTTCATGCTTGGCAAACAGGTCATCCTCGTAGCGCCGCCCACTTCGCTTGTGGCACTTACGCGAGGCAAACTATAAATCTCAAGTAAAGCTAAGATGCGATCTACACACATCGAGGAAACCGGGGAGGTTGCATTTTTTGTTTGCTTTGTTCAGAATATAAAGTTATCAGAGACAGCGCTAATGGATGACTGAATAAGTTTCGACAGGGACGTTCTCTATCGCTAATGGTGCTACACCAGCTAGCATGGCTCTTGAGACAAATGTACCGTTCCAGCAACTTAGTTACGATCGTTACTATTTTGCTATTATTGCCGTTCCAGAACACCCTGTAATAAGTAAATTAGCTCCTCCCACTTATTAGTTTCGTTCCAGGACTGCAACGATCGTTACAATTTACTTATGATGGTCACAATCATCATAAGTGATAATAACTATCGGTTCTGCAGGAACTCCCGTAAGAGTGATGACGTATGTTCGGGTTGTTATTATCTTTGTTCCAGAGAGCGTGATAACTACTGCAATAGGGCACTCGCCCCTTTTCTTATCATCGTAACTTGTAATAACCTCACTGGAACGCTAGAGAGTTCAGGACTGCATTCCACACCAGATTATCACCCATCACAAACAAGTTTTGCACGGGTGAAATGAAATGCCACTTCTCTTGTCAAGAGCCAGTACATTACATACTAGGGATATAAGACACCAGCTTGGCGAACACCAGTTCGGTCAGGAATAATCTTTGATGAGTGACCTTGCCACTTAGAACTTACTGATGAATGACCGTACCAAAATTTTAAAGGGTTGACAACATACAGATTAACACCAGAAGTAATACGAGAATACAGGGCCATAGAATGCGTCATGTTGTCAAAAGCACCCAGTTACATCTATAAAATATATGTGAATAGCAGACTCGTCACTGGCAGGGGCGTCACTAGCCTTTTACCTTTGGGGGGGGGGGGGGGGGGGAACGTCCGGTCTGTGCCGACGGACTAAAAAATTTGCCGAAAAAACACCCGCCACATTTCCCTCCAGCACAGAATAAAACCGGGGTAAAACTAACTGTAATGCATCAGTTGAGATTATTCCTTTGATGTAATTTCGGATTTTAAGTTCACATATTTGGCTTTTCATTTTAGCCTTCGCTAAAAAGCGAAGCTTCCAACGACTGTACCAAGAACAAGTTAAACTAAGCGCCGCAAGCGAAATTTTTTTAATCTGCCTTTTTTTTTCGGAAAAATTTAGCTATACCTACCATACAAGTTCTAGCTTTTAATGTGTTTCAGCGAATTTCAATGCTAAAACGCCAAGCTAAATGAAACACTGTTCTTTTAAATAAAGAATAGCCTACTACAAAATGCGCCGCAGGCGAAATTTTGTGTGAACTATAACTGTAACAACGCGTCAATTGAGGTTATTCCTTTGGTATAATTTCATAAATTAAAGTTCACATATTCGGCTTTTATTTTAAATTTCGCTGGAAAGCGAAGCTTCCAACGACTGTACCAAGCAAGTTAAACCAAGCGCCGCAGGCGAAATTTTTTAATCTTTTTTTTCGCAGAAAATTCAGCTATAGTACCATACAGTTTCCGGCTTTTAGCGTGTTTCAAACCCCAAGAATTTCTATCCTAAAAGGAAAACTAAATGATACACCATTCTTCCAAATAGGGAATACTACAAAATGCGCCGCAAGCGAAATTTTGTGTAAAACTTACTGTAATGCATCAGTTGACATTGTTCCTTTGATGTAAATTCATATATTTAATTTCACATATTCGGCTTTTCGTTTCAACTTTTGCTAAGAAGCGAAGCTTCCAACGACTGTACCCAGAACAAGTTGAACTAAGCACACCGGCGAATTTTTTTTTTAAATCTGTATTTTTTCCGGAAAAATTTGCGACCGACCAATGTTTGCAGAATTTGATTTCTTACGTATAAAAGACCCGATGTGCGGACAAGAATACCGACACCCGACAAAAGCATTCAGAATTCGATTTCTTCTGTGTTTTGACCGACAAGATTGTAAAGAACTTGATTCATACGTGTAAAAATAACCCCTTGTACCAATGAAACTTAAACTTCCTGGGTGCGCCCGACAAAGTTTGTAAAGTTTGATTTCTTACGTAATAGAAAAAAATGAAAATAAAATAGGAATAGTAGAACAGTTTTATTGAAAATTAACATTTTGTTTTCAATAGCACAACAAAAGCGGGGCTTGAGGCTGTGCTAAGATAGAAGCCGATATAGAACATAGAAGCCGATGTACCGACGAGAATACCGACGCCCGACAAAACCACCGAGCATTTGATTTGTTCTGTGTTTTGCTCGACTAGACTGTACAGAACTTGATTCATACGTGTAAAAATAACCCCATGTCCCAATGAAACTTAAACTTCCTGGGTGCTCCCGACAAAGTTTGCAAAATTTGATTTCTTACGTATAAGTAGAACCCGATGTGCCGACGAGTCGACCGACGCCCAAACAAAAGCATAAAAAAACTATTTCTTCTGGATTTCTTATGTATAAAAAGAACCCGATCTGCCGACCTGCCGAGGCACGTCAAAGACATGCAGAATTCGATTTCTCCAGTGCTTTGCCTGACAAATGTTTGCAGGATTTCATTTCTTGCGTATAAAAAGAACCAGATGTGCCGACGAGTCGACCTCCCCCCGGGAGGGGGGACTCCTCCCTGTTTTTACGGCAATTGGCTGCCGCTGTAGTTGCTAAACATTTCAAACATAGAGCTACGCTCGTATAGAGGTACAACAGTTACGGAAGAGAAATTAAGTCAGCTAAAATTCAAGAATCGTCGATAACGAAGTAACGCTTTTTTGTCGGTTCTCCTAGCCTAATTAAGTAAAAATATGATGGGTAATCAGACTGTCGTTTCTTGACCAAATTCTGTTAAGCTGTAAGCGTTCGTTTACCTTTTTTTTCCTTCTGTACTGTGCAAAGGCCTTCTTACTAAGCGGCATGAAATAAATTCATTAATTCATTCAGGACATCAGAATCTGTAGAACCAGATTTCTTATTTTTCGGAAAGCGATTTCGATGAGAGACCAGTTCACGGGGAGGACAAAGGTTGAAAGAGTTTCCTTGGCAAGTATGTGATAATTAAATTTTCAGTGTGCTGTTGTATCTGAATTTTGCATCTGCCGAACAGACTGCTGTAGTGGCTGGTCCAGTCAGCCATGACTGGAGGAACAGCTGACCCTGCCACCCTTTTTTGTCAGTAGGAACATCTAAACCATTCATGCGTTCAGTTTTAAATGAGGACTTGTTTTCACGCTTGGCTTTCGCATTGAGACTTTAGACTGCACCATTCGCTGGGCATCACATGCAATCCAAATCTTTAGTCAAAATTGTGCAGTAGTTGCTGCCTTCTTCACATAAGGACTGATTTTCCAAATAGGTTTTCTTGTTCCAATTTTAATTTCCTCGGTAAGCACATCAATGTCAGCTGCCACTTTCAAGCAATGGATAAGCTCGCTATAGTAAGAAATAATGTCTACTTAGAAAGATGCAGCTGCAAGAAATGTCTGAAGAAGGTGAAAAGGAATTTCAAAAGCGAGAGAAGTGAAGTTAATGTAGAAATATAGAGTGCAGCATCGACAGGATTCCCCTTACGTTTTTATATCCAGGCTTTCCTGGGATTTGGACTGTGGTCAGCCGATGAGCATAGTTTTATTTTTCTGAAGAACTGAATCGTCAACAGGAATGAACTTTGGTCTGACATTTCAAGTGTTTCTTGGGTGGTTCGCCGCAATCAAGATTGCTGATTTTATACTCGAATTGGATCTGCGGATTTCTGTTAGTCAATAGCCAGTCTGGAAGTAAAATGGGTTTAGCGGACATCTTCATCCTATTAGGGCTGTTTTTTCTCAGTGTTCAATCAGGTAAAGAGTTATGATCACTAACCTTGAATTTCATCTTTCACCAATATTCTTGAACCCAAAGTTTGAGATTAGCTTACTGCAGCCAATGGTTTTTCGCCCTACTTTAAAACATTTACGACTGTCATTGAATATTCTGTCATATTTGACAATGACATGTTTTTCACATAATTAATGTTGACTACATTTCTTTCGAATATGGATCGTCTGCTTCGTTATAAGTTAGGCCAGTTTGATTTCGAAAATTTTATGAGTTTTATGTCAGCCAGGGTAGCTTTCTGTCCGTGGGTTTAACTGGGTAGGAACTCCCTATGTTCTGCGATGATACTACAGTGTTCTTTCTAAGATAGTTATAGTGTATCCCACTTGTTGATAACCATCTTGAGACGACGATGCGTAAACTAACAAGAGCTGGAAGCTCATATGGCACTTGCAAGACTGGGTCAGATGGAAGTGATGGTCAAAAGTTTCATCCAGATCGCTCCACTCTATGCGTGTCACAAGATGTCCGGTTCTCCACTCCGACCCCCCTCCAAGTTCGTCGGATAAGGTCCGGACTTGAAATGGTACATGCTGAGACATGAGGTCTTTCAAGATATTAAGTTTCGTTAAGATCTGATAACCCATTCGAAAGTTATGCATGCTAATAATTTCCCGATTCTCCCGTCTCTCCCTCGCCCCACGATAGTCAGGTCGGGCAAGTGACGTTTTCCAAGATAATCTGGTCGGGTCCCTGAGATACCTGCCAAGTTTTATCGTCCTAGCCAACCTGGAAGTATAGTAACTACGGATCGCCGGAATTCCACCCCCCCCCCTCTACCTCCCCCACAGTATCCGAATCCGGTCCAATCATGTCAGTGATGTATCTAGAGCTTTTCCGCCCCCCCCCCCCCCCCCCCCGCACGATGTTCGGATCGGGCAAGTGTATATTTCCAAGTTAGTTTGATCGGGTCCCTGATACGCCTGCCAAGTTTTATCGTCCTAGCCCACCTGGAAGTCCATTAATTAGAGATCGGCAGAATTCCGGACCCCTCCCCTCCATCTACCCCCACAACGTCCGAATCCGGTCTAGTTCTGTCAGTGATGTATCTAGCGCTTGTGCTTGTTCTTACCGCGAAGTTTCATCCCGATCGCTCCACTCTGAGAGTTTCACACAATTTCCGGTTCCCCCCCCCCTCCTACTCCTCCCCAGATTCATTGGATCCGATCCGGACTCGAAATGAGACATCTGAGACACGAGATCTTTCCAGATATTAAGTTTCATTATGATCCGATCACCCGTTTGAGAGTTATGAATGTCCCTATTTCTCGGATTCCACCACCTTCCCCTCCCGCCACGATGGTCGGATCAGGCAAGTGACTATTTCCAAGTTAGTTTGGTCGGGTCCCTGATATGCCTGCCAAGTTTCATCGTCCTAGCGTATCTGGAAGTACCCTAACTCGCAAACACCGGAATAACCTTCCCGTGTTCCACTTGGCCGGAAGGCAAGTGCCATAAAATTTATTTTAACAACGCATTCTGTCATCTCCTTTCATACAAACGACGTTACTCTGCTAGTCAAATATTTTTAGAAGATGAATGTTTCCGAAAATCCACTTTTAAAGGCAATTAGTGAGAATGCCGTTTTGGCCATTTCTAGCGCCTTTTCCGTCAACTGTACGACTGTGTGTCGACGAATGGATGAAATGATTGTCTATTTATTTTGTAAAGAATAGTCCTGTGTTAGTGTAATTTTGAAAATGCAATTTGTAATATCATGAATTTAAGAAATTGATTGATACGTTATTTACGTGTTTTCTTTTCCTTCTCAATACTCCACCAAACCAAAGAAATAAATAATAGCTGCGTTTGTTCTTTGGTGACTTATCACCGGCAATTCTTCTGATGCGTTTTGCGTTCACCGCCCGTATGGAAATAATTCAAGTCGTAAGCAGGTATAAACAGTATTTTTTTTCCAATTGTGTTATGGGACATTTTACCAATCGTAAACAATTTTTTTTTTTTACGATTGGTGACAGTTGTTTACAATTGTAAGCAGTTGTTTCTCATCGTCTGTAATTGTAAATAATTGTTGCCAATCGTTTGCGATTGTAAACAGTTGTTAACGAACGTATTTTTGCGATCAAAACTAGTTGTTTCCAATCGCATTTTTACGACCGGAAACAGTTGTTTCTTATTGAAAACAGTTGTTTACGATCGTAGTTTTCGATTAAAACCTATTATTTCGGCTGTTGAAAACAGCTGTTTTCAATTGTATTTTTACGATCGAAAAGAGTTGTCTACGATTGAAACCAATTGTTTTCAATCGTGTTTCACGATCGTATTTTACGATTGGAAACAACTGTCTCCATCCCCACCCTTATGTTCTAAACTGCAGCTTGTCGATAAGTGGAAGGACTTCATCTTCTCTCCAACTTGAACGAATACTTAATTTTCTGTGATTCAGTTGAGTCAACGATATTGAGGAGCAATATTTGCAATGTGGTATTTATAGGCAAGTATTTGTTATTCAAAATTAGCGATTAAACGGAAGCACTGTAAAAAAAATTACCAGATGACGTTTTAGCAGCATGGAAATAGCAAAAACAAGGACGAAAGCTTTCAACTTCAAGCATTTCCACGTCTTTTATAACTTTTGAAAAAATACAATCGTAAACAGTTGTAAAATTACGATTGCAAACAGTTATTTACAATCGTTTACGATGAAATTTCAGATTCAACGTTAATTTCCGGTCGAAAACAACTGAAAATGGTCTTAAATAGTTGTTTAATTAAACTAACAAAAAAATTGTAAACAGCTGTATTTTTTATTTCAGATTTACCGTTTCAGTTAAACGATTTTAATCGTTCGCCACCCAACAAAATTCAACTCCCCTACTAACGTTGTTAAAAATCAGATTTTATTTTAGAACTTGAAAACCAAACCAACTGTTTCCGATTTAAATCAACCGAAAACGATGGAGAAAAAAAAAAATGAAAATGGTCTTATTTCAGGATTGAAAACCAAATCAACTGTTTCCAACGGAAAACTATCGAAAAGAGTTGAAAACGATCGAAAACAACTGAAAACGATCTTAAACAGTTGTTCACTGACACTTGAAAAAAAAACAAGCGTAAACAGTTGTAAAAATTACGATGGAAAGTTGTTTCCAACTGTTTACGACTGGGATTTTAGATTCACTGTTTAAGCCAACTATTTGAATCGTTTACAACTCAACAACATTGAACTTCCCTATTATCGTTGCTAAAAATCAGGTCTTGTTTCAGGACTTGAAAACCAAACCAGCTGCTTCTGTTTTTGTACAACTGAAAAAGATCGAAAACAATTGAAAACGACCGAAAAGAACTGAAAACGATCGTAAAGAGATGTCCAATGACACTTGAAAAAAAAAAATCGTAAACAGTTGTTAAATTACGACTGGAAACAATTGTTTATTTTAATCGTTTAAAACTCAACGAAACCGAATGGGAGATACAAAATTTCTCTATCCGATCATCGTTGGGGGGATAAAATTCCACGAACTCAAGCTGACTATGAAACATATTATCATAATGCATAAAACAGAAACGTCAGCTACGATGCTTTGGCAGCGATATTTCGGCCCTTCTTGGCAAGGGTCTTCGTCAGGCTGTCAATCTTCAGGGTCAACTTCGGGGAAGGAAAGAAACCTGCAATAAATAACTGAAGCTTCTACCGGCTATAGACATCTTATTCCGGCAAGTTCCTTTTGAATACCACTGTAGGGAAAATCTAGTCCTGAGATTTTCTTTTCGACAAGGCCGCTGTTTTTTGCTGCACGATGTGGGGGAGTCGAGGGAGGGTGAACCCGTAATATTAGTCATGAGTAACAGTGAAACGTGTGATCGGATTTCAGTGAAATTTAATTACTGAACACAAGACATGACTCTGATCTACTTTTTCATGTCCGAACCGGATCCGACAACTGTCTGGGGGTGGGGAATACGTGACCCGCTTAGACTGGAGAGATCGGGATGGAACTTGGTGGGAATAACAAACAAATACTCTAGATAAATCATTTACATTACCGGATTGGATCCGGGCAATGTGGGGGGAGTTAGAGGGGGGGGGGTCCAGAATTCCGATCATCGCAAGTTAAGGTACCTCCAGATGTGCTAGGAGGACGAAACTTGGCTGGAAAATTAGAGATTTGGCAAGATTGGCATAGAATTCATCACTTTTCCAAAATCAAGATTTAAAGTACCACTCTCGATCGCAAAGTAAAAAAAAAAAAAATACATTTTTAAGCAAACTATATTCTTTCATGATCCCCATGAGGCCATACTCGTTTTTGCCTCAAGGGTTGTGCTTGCAAAAGTGTGAATTTTAACTGCTAAGTCAAAACACACTTTAGATGAACCGATGCATTTTGGCCCATGATCACTTTTGCCACAATGGTTTTACTTAAACAAAATTATCTCTAGCACCCTTAAAGTGCGCATCTTAATCAAAAAGTAAAAAAAAATACTTTCGATCAAATGTTATATTAATGATCCCCAAGGAACTATTATAGTTTTTGTCTCAAGGATTTTGCTTGCAAATGAATTTCTAGCGCATGTAAATTGCGCATGATTACAGCCAAGTTTAAAAATAAAACTCTTTTTACCAACGATACATTCTCGTGATTTTCAAGGCTCCATGATCATTCTTATCTCAAGGATTTGACTTACAAATGGTAAGAACGAACCCACGAAAAGGCAGAATCGATATTTTAACCTGTGAACCAGCCTTGCAAGTCCATATGAGCTTCTAGCCCCTGTTGTTCTATTAACTGTTCCATTATTTTCTGTATCAGCAGCAAGCGCCTTCACCAGTCCGCCTATTTTAGGTTTTCCTTTCACAGTTGTGTTCATGCTTTTCCTCTTTTGCCAAACTTAATCTTCTCAAGGAAAGTCTTTTCACAATTAAGCCACGCCTCTCGTGACGTTTGTGGTTGTTTCAGTCGGAGCTCCAAACTGTACGAATCAATCAGCTTCATGCATAGTAGCCGATCCGTTTTTTATGGCACTTGCCATATGGCGATCGCAATTTCTGTCCGTCCGTCGGTCGGTCGGTCTGTCCAGGTTTTTCTAGATTGGGCACTTCCGAATAAGCTAGGACGATGAAACTTGGCAGGAATATCAGGGACCCCAAATCATTAAGTTGGAAATAGTCACTTCCCCGATCTGAGCATCTGGGTGTGGGGAGGAGAGGGAGGGGGAATCCGGAAAAATTGTGTATTTTTACTCACGACCGGGTGATCAAATTCCAATGAAACTTGATATATAGGAAGACCTTGGTTGGTCTCAGACGTCCCATTTTAAATCCGGACCGGGTCCGGTGACATTGGGGGAGTTGGGGGGGGCGGGAACCGTAAATTTTGGGAAACGCTTAAAATGGAGAGATTGGGATGAAACTTTTTGGAAACAACAAGATCAAGTCCTAGATGTGGGATTGACATAAACGGACCGGATCCACTCACTGTAGGGGAGGGGGGGGATCCGAATTTCTGTAGTAATCCCGCGAGTTCGGTACTTCCTGGTATGCTAGGACGTTGAGGATTAGCAGGCGTGTTGGGGACCCGAACAGATTGACTTGACAATAGTCGTTTCTCCGATCCGACCATCTTGTGGGGGGGGGGGGCTTGGAGGGAGGGTGAATCCGGAAAAGTGAGGTATTTTTTAACTTACAAACGGGTGACCTTAATGAAACTTGACATACAGAAAGACTTTGTATCTCAGGCATCCGATTTAAAACCTGGACCGAATCTGGTGACATTGGGGGGAGCTGGAGGGGGGAACCGGAAATGTTTCGAAACGATTATAGTGGAGGGATCGGGATGAAACTTGGTCACTGTGATGAAACGGGATGAAACGTGGTCACGGTCACTGTGGGGGAGTTGGGGGGGGATCCGAATTTCTAGTGATCCCTCGAGTTCAGTACTTTCTGATGTGCTAGGATGAAACTTGGCAGGCTTGTCAGGGACCCGAACAGATTGACTTGTTAATGTAGTTTTCTGGTCCGGCAATCGTGGGGGGAGTGGAGGGATGGGGAATCTGGAATCTACTGGCACGCTCAGCTATTGAACGTGTGGTGGGAATTAAATGAAACTTTATATTTAGAAACACCTCGTGCATAGACGTACCATTTTAACTCCGGACCGGATCCGGTGACATTGGGGGGGGGAGTTGGCGGGGGAAACCGGAAATGTTTTGAAACTATTATAGTGGAGGGATCGGGATGAAACTTGGTGGGAAGAATTACGGTGATCGCGAGTTAGGATACTTCCGGATGCGCTAAGGACGATAAAATTTGGCAGGCATATTAGTGATCCGACCAAATAGACTTAAGAACTCGACACAATGCTCTAGGAAGACTTCCATTCCTGGGTCAGACCATTTTTTGGGGAGTTGAGGGAGAGGGAATCCGGAAGTTACTGACTTCCGTAGGTTGCGAACAAATGGTCCAATTCAAGTGAAACTTTATGGGTGATAAGAACTTGTGACCTAGATATGCAAAGTATGTGTCCAAACCCCATGCGGCCATGGCTGTGGGAGTTGCGGGGAGGGTTGGTCACAAAACCTTGTGACATCCACAAAAACGAAACAGATAGGCCGCGTGCAAGTTGAACAGTATTAAGTTTATGCGGCTTACATTTTGCATTTGGCGTCCGAACAGGATCCGACCAAAGTAGTAGGAAGATGAAGCAGGAACCAGGAATTTGAAGATATGCTCGGATTCCAGTTAAACCTGATGGAAGGGAAGAGGAAATATTAGGGATGCGAAGTTTCTGTGTCCGAGTCGTATTCGCCTTCGATGGCATATATTAGGGGACCCGTCTTTTCGCCCGCCCGTCATAATGCCCGAAAATACGTCACATTCCCCACTTTTTCCGACAGTTCGCCACAAGACCCAAAATATCCGTTGATTCGGCCACCCACTGATTCGCCCAACCGTTGATTTATCAACCGTCGATTCATCCAACCGTCAATGCGCCTACCGTCGATTCGCCCAACCTCGTTTGTCGATTCACCCACTTCTAAAATCTGTCTATTCGCCCACCCGTCGATTTGCCGACCCGTCATAAGACCCAAAAAATCAGTCACAACCCCCACTTTTTCCGACAGTTTGTCTACCCGTCACAAGACCCAAAAAATCCGTCGACTCGCCTACCGTCGATTCGCCCAACCTCGTTTTCGTTAAGCGTTGATTCACCCACTTCTAAAATCCGTCTATTCATCCACCCGTCGATTCGCCGGCCCGTCATAAGACCCAAAAAATCCGTCACAACCCCAACTTTTTCCGAAAGTTCGCCTACCCGTCACAAGATCCAAAATATCTGTCGATTCGCCCACTTTTCAAAAATCAACCTCTGATCTAGGGCGGCCTTTATCACTGAACGCGGTATCAGAAAGCGACTGAGTCGCAGGGGAGTAATTAAGAAGGTTACGATACCGCCCCATGTAAATACAGGTGAAAACTAGTCAATAAACCTTGAGCCAGATTGATCAGAAGCAAGATGTCAGACCTTGGTGCTGATAATGAGGAAGAAAAAAGAGGATGAATGCAAGAGTAAAACAAGTTTAAAGAAAGCGGTGGGCTACATAATGGTCCGTCAAAGAAAAGAGTGTAAGCATTTCTGACGGATGTCTTCCCCAAACATCCCCTACAAACGAGCTTATTAGTTTCTTCTCAGTCTATTTATCTATTTATCAATCTATTTATCTTTTATATATCAATCAGTTTTTCGAGTTAGGGGACTTCCAGAGGTGTTAGGCTGATGAAAATTGGCAGTCCTATCAGGGATCCGACCAAACAAAACTGGAAATAATCAGTTTCCCGATCCGACCATCTTCGGGGAGTAGAGGGCGCAGGAAACTTGAAAATTTAGGGCAGTTTGTCACACTTTTTCGAGTTAGGGTACTGCCAGATGTGCTAGGACGATGAAACATGGCAGGCATATCAGGGACCCGACCAAACTAACTTGGAAATAATCAGTTCCTGATCCGACCATCTGAGAGGAGTTGAGGGCGGGGGAATCTGGAAAATTGAGTAGTGTGTAACTTTTGAACGGGTGAGCGGATTGGAATGAAACTTGAAAACTGAACAAAGGACATATATCTGATGTCCCATCTGAAATCCGGACTGGATTCGGTAGCTATAGGGAAGTTGGGGGGCGGAAATCTTGAGAAATGTTTGGAATGGAGGGATCGGAGTGAAACTTGCTGGGAAGACAAACCATCTTCCCCAGATGAACTGGATCCGGACCCTTGGGGGGGGGGGGGGGGGGTAGTGGTGGGAAGATTCCCTGAATTCCGGTGAGGTCAGTTCTGGGGATTTTCACGACGAAACTTGGGAGGCATATCAGGGACCCGACCAAACTAACTTGGAAACAATTAATGTCTCAATCCGACGATTTGGGAGGGGTGGAGGGAGGGGGAATCCGGAATATTGAGTTATGTGTAACTTTGGAACGGATGATCGGATTTGAGTGAAATTTAATAATTGAACAGAGAACATGTCTCTGGTGATCTTTTTCATGTCCGGACCGGACAAGACAGTTGGGGGGGGGTCTCGAAAATACGTGACTGGCTGATACTGGAGAGATGGGATGGAACTTCGTGGGAACAACAAACAGATGCTCTGGATAAATCTTTTTCAGAACTGGATTGGCTCCGGCGACTGTGGGGGGAGTTTGAAGGGGGGGGGGGTACGGAATTTCGGTGACCACGAGTTAATGTACTTCCAGCTGCACTAGGAAGATACAACTTGGATGGAATATTAGATATTCGACAAGATCCGAGATTTCCAAATCCGACTATTCCTTAAAGTATCAATCTTGACCGCAAATTAAGAAAAATACTTTTAAGCAAAATATACATTTTTGCTTAATGAGCCCATGAGCCCATTTCATTTTTGCCTCAAGGGTTTTGCTCAAATGAAGTTCTGGCTCCCTTAAAGTGCGCATGTTAACTGCGAAGTCGAAAAGTAATTTTTATCAAATGATTCATCTCAACTTATGATGGCGGGTTCGATAGCTATGGGGAGTTGTGGGGGGGGTATCGGAAATATCAAGAAACGGTTAGAATGGAAGGATAGGAGTTAAACTTGATGGGAAGAACAAGCATTTATTCTAGATAAATCGTTTGCACAATTAAACTGGATCCGGAAACGTGGGGGGTGGGGGGTGGGTGTAGGGGGGCCTTCCTGAATTCCTGTGATTGTGTTTTTCAAGACGAAACTTGGCAGGGATATAAGGGATCCGATCAATCTGACAGAGCCCTTACCTACTACATACAGGTGCAAGGGTCATATGAGCTTACAGCTCTTTTTCTCTTATTTTATCCGTTTTGCACCGTCAGATTTGATTAAAGCTTTGTTTTAAGGCCAAGTATCAGGCTCAATAATTAACACACCTAGTTTCGTGCCGTTGAAAAACGGTAAGTACTGTCTTGTAAAAGTTTTTTTCTTTCAAGGTTATCTTTATTTGCGAAAAAAATCTCTCGTTATCACTTTCCGCTGCTGAGAGCAGAGCTCAAGCGCACAGGAAAAAAAAAAGTCAGAATCGATTAGAGTGCCGAGATACGGGCACGAAAATCCCAAACAAACAAAAATGGGGATATCATACACATTTTTCGGGTGGTTCCCAAAATCACCACGATCTTTTTGCCCACGACTCAAAATACCATAGTTCAGGGTGTAGACCATGAAATCAAAATAGCTAAAAATGTCAACGGTCCAAACTTTCAACATTTTAAAATGCTCTCAGGGAAGGCTAATCGTCCTGGTTGAAAGTCCGACGACTGACTGTCGGTAGGGGAGGTCAGAATGGCCCGGGACAACGGACAGCGAGATTACAAGGGACAGGATTACTATGGAAAATTGTGAAAGGATTATTTTATAGTTCATCAAACTAGAACGATTCGCGCGAAAGTACGAAGAAATGCCTTTTAAAATTGTTTTCAGCACATGCAACTAGGCGATCTAAACCTTGCACCCTGAAGGTAAGAACTTTAAAAATTACAGTTTTGAGATCACTGTTGGTGTCTTTATCATCGCAAAAGGTGTCCATCTGTCTGTCTGTCTACGAGTACGATAACTCTCGAAGGGAATTATATATTTTTGATGAAAGTTGGTGTAAGGGTTCTTTGGGTCAAGGGTAAGGTCAAGCTCGTAGATGGGCTTTGTAGTCCTACAATTGGGGGTGGGGAGCGGGTTCAAATTAAGGGGCAAACAAAATATTCTTAAACAGCTAATGTGATAGCCAATTATGGGGTAAAAAGACATGCTGAACAGGAGGATGAAAACCATTTTCTCGCCGGACAAGTATTTCGTCCGGAATCCAGCAAAAACCGGAAAGTTGGTCAAAAGTAAAAGTTTCATCTGAAGAAAAATATTCTTTGAGCCCAAGCTGACTTAGAAACATATATTCAGACAATTTTTTTCAACGGATATACGTCAGCTACGATTTTTCATCAGCGATATTACGGCGATATAGCTCGAATAAAATGTAGCTGACTTATCCGTTTTGAACCGTCAAAAAAGATATTTCGGCCCCTCTTGGCAAGGGTCCTTGTCAGGGTGTCAATCTTGTGGGTCAACTTTTTGGTTTCCTTCCCCGACGTTGACCCAGAAGATTGACAGCCTGACGAGGACCCTTGCCAAGAAGGTCCGAAATATCGTTCATTTGAAGTTGATTGAATGTTCGATTTAGGGGTAAAAAGACATGCTGAACACTTAAGTTGATTAGATGACAGATTTAGGGCTAAGAAGAGACACTGATTCTGTATATGACAATAATTTTACTAAGTTAAAGTCTTGTTTGAAGTTGGTTAAATGTTCTTTATAGAGATAAAGGATATACGCTGAATTCGTTTCTGAATTTTCTCTTTTTGCTGGACAATTAGTTCGTTCGAAATTCGGCCAAAACCGGAAATTTGACAGAAGTAAAGCATGAACTTTCGGTCAGTGTCGTCAAAATAGATATGGCTTATAGAGGTATATCCGAACTTGGTTTTCTCTGATGATTAGCCTGGCGAAGACAAAACCCAATTGTCTGGATCAAATATTAGATTTTTGGGATCCCATCGAAACCGTGGGTCTTGTTATTTCCAGACTTCTAAATTACATTGTAATTGAACAGTTGAACAGTTTCAATGGACGATTATTGCCATCCTGATACTCGGTCCGCTCCTTTCGTTTCACATTCATCTCTATCTCCAATTTACTACTGCGTGAACGTCTCAAACTGTACAATCGTGGATATTCTGAATCGTGGACATTTTGAATTGTGGGCATTGTGAGTGTCAGCCCCATTTTTCCTGCTGGACCGATTCAGCTAAAATCAGGCACAGTCCGGAACAAACAAAAGAAATCCGGTAAAAACTTGAGTGAAAAGGTTGACCTATAATTGTCGTCGGCCAGCTGTTCCGTGGAAGCTTGTAAAGTTACTGACTAATTAGTACAATCGTTCTCCGATTCATCCGACAAGGGTCATGTATAAGGAAGCATAACGTGGATCAGAATATCCCTTGAACTTCAGTATTTCAGCGGTAATAGTTTCATAAATATTCCCTCTGGGTTCCCGTCGGAACTTTTAGTATTCCTGCCGACCAAAGGTTTAGCCAACATTGGATCATGTCTGCCGACCAAAGGTATTGGGGAGTACCAATCAAATTTTCCTACTATTGAGAATTGAGTCATCGTGTGTCATTGAAAATTTCCTTTAACCGACCAACTAATCACAATATGTGGCCTGCCGCTTTCGGTACATATTGTACCTAAAAATATGGTAGCTCATTGATATTTTACTCTTGCATTCATCCTCCATTTCCTCTTTCATTTTCAGCACTGAGGTCTTATATCATGCTTGTCATCATTCTTGCTCAAGCTGAATTGACTAGTTTTCACCCTTATTTAAATCGGACGGTATCGTATCCTTCTTAATTACTCCCCTGTGACTTCTACCGTGTTCAATGAAAAGAGCCGCGCTGGATCAAAGGTCTGCTTTGAAAAATGTTCGTATCGACGGATATTTTGCGTCTGTGACGGGTAGGCGAACTTTCGAAAAAGTGGGAGTTGTGACGGATTTTTGGGGTCTTATGACGGGTGGATGAATCGACGGATCATAGAATTGGGTGAAAGCAACAGGACGTTGGATGAATCGACGTTGGACGAATCGACAGGTGGTCGAATTGACAGGTGGGTGAATCAGCGGGTTGGCGAATCAGTGGTTGGACGAATCGACGGTGGGCGAATCGACGGTTGGATGAATGGACGGATTTTTAGATTGGGTGTATTGACGGGTGGGTGAATCGACGGGTGGGGGTAGTGACGGCGACCCATATTTTAGGGTCCGGACCGGATCCGAGCACGGCTTGAAGGGGTACTGGAATTTCCGGGAAAACAATCGGATTTACTTTTTCTTTTCTCGCACCACCTACTCGTAACAAGTGCCATGTGAGCTCGTAGCTCTTGTTCTTCCGGAAATTATTACATGAGTGCAGCAAAAATATGCGCTGGGAAATTGGTGATAATTCTTCAGTGAGTTTTAAAAGTAAGGACAGTATTAGTGTTTCTCGGTCCCTCTCTTTCATTGAAGCGATATATTTTACATCTTTGCTTAATAACTGTTTTTTCTGATCTAAACTATTGTAATTTACTCCACCAGTCACTTAATGCTAGCAATTCTGCTTTGAGGGAACCCACAACTTTAGTGACTCAATATCTATGACTTTGGAAGTTTGCATCTGTCCATCTGTAAGTCGTACATCTGTTAACACGATACTCTCAAATAGACTGAGCTGTTTCATTTAAGAATTTGTAAAAGGATCCTTTGGGTCGAAGTACAGGTCATGTTCGTAGATTGCACCCGTAGCCCTATATTTAGGGGTTGGCGAAGGGGTTCTACATAGTAAGTAAGTAAGTCAAAAATCATTGACAACAGAACCCAACCAGCGCACGACCTTCTACACTGCTTTCTGGCCGACGATTGAAATTAAGTGTCTTTTTGTGTATGTTTGTGTGTTTTATTTACTTTCTTCATTTACTCCGCTTTCTGAAAACGGCAGGTTATAAATAAATTACTTACTTACTTACTAGTAAATAACTTATTTATATCCCGGCATTTCGAAAAAGCGGAGTAAATGAAAGAAAATAAATAAAACACATAAAGAAACAGAAAAAAAGAAAAAAAAGAGGCTTTTTTACCCTTTTCAGAGTAGGCTATAGAAGACCCAGTGTCAGATGGTGAGATGGGCTGCCCCATTTTATTTGTATTTCTTTTTCTTTTAAAGGGGAACTGTCAATCAGAACAAGAAGTCGCGAGCTTCTCAGGGAGAATCGAACATATGAGCGGAAAACCGGAAAACCAGTCGCTACCTTTTCAGCCCCTTCCTCTATTTGGAAAACAAGCGTTGAAAACGAAAGTGAACCCGTTCGCGAGCAGGAGAAAGGTCGGCAAAGACCTGAAAGTCGTCGTTCAGGTGTAGATGAGCACGACGAGAAATCTGGGAAGGACGCGCAGGAAGGAAGAGTTCGACGCTCTCTACTATCAGGACGTCTAGGGGATACTGACGAAAAAGCCACCGCAACCCAAAAGCCTTCCAAATCTCAGTTATTCGGAGCTCAAGGCGATGAAAAAAATGTCACGACCCCAAAGCAACGCGCACTACAGAGGGAATGGAAACGACGGATCCAAAGGAAGCGTAACATTCTTGTAATTCGTTCAGGACAAATCGTGGGTGTACCACAATGTCCTGGAGGAGGCCGAGTTTTTATTGGTAAAAAGAGACAGCCATACTGTCGACTATGACTTCCTTGAAGCCCACAGAAAGGCTGACGAGAAGACTTTAGAAATGGTTCTTTGCTTTACAAATTCATATCTAATCTATCTGATTGTATAGTCTATAACTGTAATTCACTTTTTTTCCAAAGGAAATTTGACAGCAGTATCCACAAAATTGAGCTTCGATTTTTCTTGGCAATATGTCGGCCCTTCTTGTCTTCATTTACAGAAGAAGACCGTTAGGAAGAAGGGCCGAGATGAATGTCAGCTGTCTTTTCCATGTAGTGCAGGCAATTCTAATTTGTCGTCATCTTAAACTGCTGAATACTTCAGCGTCGGCAATAAATACATTGATACGTAAGTACACAAGAATCAGTACACACTACTAACTTGTAGATTCTTCAGTACAATTTAAATATATTGTTTAATTGTTTCAGTCAACAAATAAAATGTTATGAACAAATGTATGTTACACATGGTTTGCTCTTTTTGGAATGCTAAAGGACCCCTTGCACTATTTACTATTCAACTTATAGTATTTTAAAATATTTGAATAGTTTAAAACTAGGCTGTGCTTTGGCTGTTTTGAGCCTTTACCGAAAAACAGGGAAAAAGTTTATATAACCGTTTTTTCTGATGGAAAACTTTTCAAAGACAACTGTCGACGACGTGATACACATCGAAAATAGAAAAACACAAAATCAGCGTGGTTTTGTTGCAGGGGTTGAAATGGCCGTACGAAATTGGGGTCTCACAGTTTATAAATATTAGGAGTGATTATAGAAGAACGTTGCGTTAGTATTATACAATTCAATTGTATAATAATATAGGTAAGATCACACAGGAGATGGGAGGAACTGAATTTTTCATTTCTTCTTCTTCTTCAAGCAAACAATTTGATGAATGCGATGACAAAGAAGCATTAAGGCCATCACATTTTATCGTAACGAGGAATTCGCGAGAATCTCCCTTAAGACCCCTTCACACCTGCGGATGACCCGACTGAATCCAGAAAGATTACAAACAGTTATATACTGATACAGACGAGTTATTTAAGAAATTCAGTCGGGTTTACCTTCCGTTTTAATGGAATTGCTGCCCTTTAAGTGGGTCACGTCACGTACTTCTGAAGAACATATTCTCATCTCTCTCTGGTGGCATGTTGACAGTCTACTGTATTTGCACAAAGGATATCAAGCTTACCTTTTCTTACCTTCTTTCTCCGCATGTTGAAGAAATCCTGAAAGTGTAAAATCAGGCCTGACCTGTTCGTCTGTGGTTAACACCTGGTTCGCACTGCTGCGATTTCGCACAAAATTTTACGTCGTGGGACATACGACACAAATCGTGCGACAAGCAACGCAGAGCTTTGCGTTTTGTCGCAGTTTCGGATGCGTAGAAATATTTGAGAAGAAATACCAAAACAAGAAAAAATGAAGGAAATTCAACCTATGGTTTCACTTTAAATATAAAAATAGGAGACAGAAAGCAAAAGGAAACAAGAACGAAAACAAAAACCATCAAGGGTGGTTCAGAGCATGGAAGTGATGGTCAAAAAATAAATTTCACTTTTCTGTGAAGATGCACACTTTAAGGGTGCTAAAAATTAACTTCTAACCAAAACCCTTGAGGCATAAAGAATCATGTACTCATGGTGATCTTGAAAAATTAAATTTTGCGTAAAAGTATTTTTTTTATTTGCGGTTAAGATGAGTTCTTTAAGGAATTTTCGGATCGGAGAAGGTGACGATGTCTGACCCAATGATGTCAAGTTTCTAATGCTTCACCAAAGTTTCATCATCCTATCACATCCGGGAGTACCCTAACTGACGATCACCGGAATTTCGGAACCCCTCCCCCCCCCTTGGTACCCGAATCCGGCCCAATTATGTCACTGATGAAACTAGGACTTGTGCCTGTACTTCCCACCAAGTTTCATCCTGATCGCTCCACTCTGTGCGTATCACAAGATTTCCGGTTCTAACCGAGCCCACCTGGAACTACATCAACTACAGATCACCGGAATCCCGGAACCCCCCTCCAACTCCCCCCATAGTATCCAAATCCGGTCCAGACCTGTCAGTTATTTATTTAGAAATTCCGATCACCCATTCGAAAAGTTATGCATGCCCCTATTTTCTGGATTCTGCAACCTCCCCCTCCCCTCACGATGGTCAGATTGGGCAAGTGACTATTTCCAAGTTAGTGTGGTCAGGTCCGTAATATGCCTGCCAAGTTTCATCGTCCTAGCGTATCTGGAAGTACCTCAACTCGCAAACACCGGACTAACCGACCGACCGACCGACAGATAGACCGACAGACCAATGGAAAAGTGATCGGTATATGGCACTTGGGCGGAAGTCAAGTGCCATAAAAAAAAAGACTAGTTATTTTTCAAGACTAAAAGTTGCTCTACCTTGATCTGACTGTAATCCTAGGATGGCTGAATGCAAATATCTTCTGAATAAACTTGTATTAACCTGTTTTGAACAAGATGACATATGGGGTTTTACTGAAAATTTCGCAATGGTGGGTAGTATCAGGGACCCATAAATTTCCTGTTAAGTTTCCTTACAGGGGCCAGTCATTTCCTATGCTTCTATGTTGTTATGTTGTCCGAGCCTCAGCTAGTTTCCGAAAATTCCGCTTGGATCAAATCGGCGTTCTTGCTCAGATAGAAAAAATTTGTTCCCACAAGTTTCAAAGAAAACAGAAGCCGTCGGCAAATCGGGTTCTTTTTATAGGCAAGAAATGAAATCCTGCAAAAATGTTTCGCGCAAAACACAGAAGAAATATAATTCTGCATGCTTTTGTCGTGCCTCAGTAATCCCGAAGAAACATTTTTTTAATGTTTTGTCGGGCGATGGTTGACTCGTTGACACATCGTGTTCTTTTTATACGCAAGAAGGGATATCCTGCAAATATTTGTCGGTCAAATGAATAAATCAAATTCTGCATGCTTTTGTCTGGCCTCAGTAATCCCGAAGAAATAATTTTTTAATGTTTTGTCGGGTGATGGTCGAATCTCCGGCACATTGTGTTCTTCTTATACGCAAGAAGGGATATCTTGCAAACATTTGTCGGTCAAATGAATAAATCAAATTCTGCATGCTTTTTACGAAGGGGCAAAAGCGGACATAACGAAATTCTATTTACCGATTCAGATTCTATTTACATAAGATGAAATTCTATTTACCGAGTGAGATTTTATTTACAAAAAATCAAATTCTATTTACAAGTTGCAGATTTTCTGCTCTTCTACATAACGAAATTCTATTTACCGATTCAGATTTTATTTACATAAGATGAAATTCTATTTACCGAGTGAGATTTTATTTACAAAAAATCAAATTCTATTTACTTAACCCAAATATATTGACTTCGCAAAAATTTATTTCACAAACTTTTTTTTCCGACCAAACTAGTTGACTTAGCCAAAATTTATTTAACAAACTTTGTTCTTATTTTTTTTTTTTCCATTGTCTGTAACTGCGAAACATTCACGGTAAAAAAAAAAAAAATCTGTAAATGAAAAATTTTCTAAGTAAATAGAAATCGAACGCGCTGTAAATAGAATTTCACGTTGTAAATAGAATTTCGCGCCGTAAATAGAATTTGAATTTCTCGATATCGATACGCTCGAAAGTCGATACACATGCCTGTAGTTTCCATTACCGATCCAAGTTCGTTTGTATTGAGTTCACTAGGTAGGTCTGACATGCTGAATTGCTGACTGCTGATGTGCTTTTAACAGGAAGACGAAGAAAAACCTACAGACCAAGAAGGGTGAACTAGAGTGAAGTAATAGTAAATATCAGTGGTAGGAGGGTCTATGAACTGAAGCTCTATAAACGTCAACCTACAAACAATAACAACAACATAGTAAATATTTTCAAAAGCAAGAATGCCCCGGAAGAGGCGAGAAGACTTAGGCATGGAGGAAATTAAAAAGTACATCAGCAGTGGCCTCAGCCTAGCAGAAACTGCAAAGAGGATGGGATGCTCGTATAAAACAGTTAGTAGGAGGCTCAAGGAAAGTGGACTCACTAAAAGCAGCTTGACTCTATCAGGTATGGCAGACTGTCAGTTTTGCAACCTAATGCACTGCACCTGCATTGATTAGTAGTAACGAGTGGCCTGACATACTCCTGAAAAATTCCAGGTCTCCTTGAAATATTGTCATGACCATGGGCCTTGAATCTAATTTCACCCAGCCTTGTAGGAGACACACGGCTTAGCTAAACCGTCAGTTGTGATTCAGATTTCTTGCACACTAGTCAGAGTAATGGTATTACCCTTCAAGTCTTTACTCCAGTTACATCTTGGAGTTTTCAGTGGCTTCAGGTCTACTTCAGGTATGTACTTTTTAATTTCCTCCATGCCTAAGTCTTCTCGCCTCTTCCGGGGCATTCTTGCTTTTGAAAATATTTACTATGTTGTTGTTGTTGTTTGTAGGTTGACGTTTATAGAGCTTCAGCTCATACACCCTCCTACCACTGATATTTACTATTACTTCACTCTAGTTCACCCCATTACCTTATTGGTAATGGAAACTACAGGCATGTGTATCGACTTTCGAGCGTATCGATATCGAGAAATTCAAATTCTATTTACAGCGCGAAATTCTATTTACAACGTGAAATTCTATTTACAGCGCGTTCGATTTCTATTTACTTAGAAAATTTTTCATTTACAGAATTTTTTTTTTTTTACCGGGAATGTTTCGCAGTTACAGACAATGAAAAAAAAAAAAAAAAATAAGAACAAAGTTTGTTAAATAAATTTTGGCTAAGTCAACTAGTTTGGTCGGAAAAAAAAGTTTGTGAAATAAATTTTTGCGAAGTCAATATATTTGGGTTAAGTAAATAGAATTTGATGTTGTAAATAGAATATTATTTCACAAAGCAAGAATTTTTTTGGTTAAGTAAATAGAATTTGATCTTTTGTAAATAAAATCTCACTCGGTAAATAGAATTTCATCTTATGTAAATAGAATCTGAATCGGTAAATAGAATTTCGTTATGTCCGCTTTTGCCCCTTCGTAGCTTTTGTCGTGCCTCAGTAATCCCAAAGAAATAATTGTTATATGTTTTGTCGGGCGATGGTTGACTCGTCGGCACATCGTGTTCTTTTTATACGCAAGAAGGGATATCCTGCAAACATTTGTCGGTCAACAATTCTGCATGCTTTTCTGGGATCGACTAAAAGCAGGAAAGGAAAGGCAAGAGAAAAGCAGGAAAGAATACTAAAACCAGGAAAGGCAAACTAAAACGAGGAAAGAATTACCAGGAATCGAGGATTCGAAAAACAGGCAAGCCTTTCCTCTGTTTAGTATCCCGTGAGGGGTGTCCAGCTTCCATTTGTTAAAGTTCACCTTTTCCTCCTTTTAGTATTCGAAAAACTGGCAAACCTTTCCTCTGTTTAGCATCCCTTGAGGGGCCGGCAACTTACATTTGTTAAAGTTCACCTTTTCCTCCTTTTAGTATTCGAAAAAAAATGGAATGCTGTGCGGTGCTTTTCCTCTGTTTAGTTTCTCGTGAGGGGTCGGCAACTTACATTTGTAAAAGTTCACCTTTTCCTCCTTTTAGTATTCGAAAAAAAAAACTGGCGCGCTGTGCCGTGCTTTTCCTCTGTTTAGTTTCTCGTGAGGGGTCGGCAACTTATGTTTGTAAAATTTCACCTTTTCCTCCTTTTAGCACTCTGTTGATAGGCGACTCAGATCATGAGTCCAGTGAGGGGTCGGCAACCAAGATATTTAAGTCCACCGTTTCTTTCCTGGTTTCAGTAACTATTCACGGGTTGTACCTTAGAGTACCAAAACGAGGAATTCGAAAAGACTGGCAAGCCTTTCCTCTGTTTAGTATCCCGTGAGGGACCGGCAACTTACTTTTGTAAAAGTTCACGTTCACCTTTTCCTCCTTTTAGTATTCGAAAAAAATCGAATGATGTGCCGTGCTTTTCCTCTGTTTAGTTTCTCGTGAGGGGTCGGCAACTTACATTTGTAAAAGTTCACCTTTTCCTCCTTTTAGTATTCGAAAAAAAAAACTGGCGCGCTGTGCCGTGCTTTTCCTCTGTTTAGTTTCTTGTGAGGGATCGGCAACTTACGTTTGTAAAAGTTCACCTTTTCCTCCTTTTAGCACTCTGTTGATAGGCGACTCAGATCATGAGTCCAGTCAGGGGTCGGAAACTAAGATATTTCAAGTCCGCCATTTCTTTCCTGGTTTTAGTAACTTGTCACGGATGATGACACCTTAGGTTACTAAAATGAGGGAAGAAATTGGGAATTCTAAATTTTGAGGGGTCGGCAACTATAGTAACTTTTGATGCATAGTACCTTAGAGTACTAAAACTAGGAAAGAAATTCGGAATTCTAAAAAAACTGGCAAGGCTTTGCTCTGTTTAGTATCCCGTGAGGGGTCAGCAACTTACATTTGTAAAAGTTCACCTTTTAGTATTCAAATGGCAAGATGCATCGTGCTTTTCCTGTTTAGTTTCTCGTGAGGGCTTGGCAACATACATTTGTAAAATTTCACCGTTTCCTCCTTTTAGGATTCGAAAACTAGCAAGCAGTGCCGTGCTTTTCCTCTGTTGAGGGTCGGCAACTTACATTTGTAAAAGTTCACCATTTCCTCCTATTAGTATTCGAAAGACTGGCAAGTTGCGCCGTGCTTTTCCTCTGTTTCGTTTCTCGTGAGGGGTCTTCACCTTACATTTGTAAATTTCACATTTTCCTCCTTCTAATATTCGAAAACTGGCGCTTTTCCCCTGTTTATACCTCGTGAGAGGTCGGAACATACATTTGTAAAAGTTCACCTTTTCCTCATGTTGGTACCCTGAAGTTACGGATGGTACCTTAAGAGTACTAAAACGAGGAAAAATTAGGAATTCAAAATTTTTCTCCTTTGCGGGGTCGACAACTATCAAAAATCACAGTTGGCCGTTCCCTTCCTCGTTATAGTAGCTTCGAGGGGTGAGCAACTAAGATATTTCAAGTCCTCCATTTCTTTCCTCATTTTATTACCTTGGCACGGATCGTACCTTTGAGTACTGAAACGAGGAAAAAAATTACGAATTCAAACTTTTTCTTCTTTGAGGGGTCGGCAACTATCGACATTCATAGTTCACGGTTCCCTTCCTGATTTTAGTAGCTTTGAGGGGTCGGCAACTAGAATTATCAGGGAAGAGAGGGGTGGGAAACAAAGGTATCTTCACCAACTATAGTAACTTTGAGGGGTCGGCAACTCGAATTCTCAGTCAAGGGGTAAATAAATCTTTTAGGGATTCCGCCTCTAGTAATTTTTCGATTTGAGTATTTCTTCTTCGCGTTACTGCTTTGTCACGGTTTAAAGCCGTTTTATTAGCATTGTCAGATGAATATAACGGACAAGCATAACAAATAAAACGCAGCTGAGAAACTCTACACCAGACAAAACCAAAACTTGATTCCAGATTATGTCATCATTCATGGCGTCCTGTGACACGGCACTGAAAATTGTCAGCTAACAAGGACAAATAAAACGGCATTAAGCAGACATGGTAGTTAAATAAAACGGTATTTGTTTGACGGGGCCGAGACAAGGGTAAATCCAATGCGGCTTTAGTATCCCCTTTAACGATCACTATTTCTTTTCCGGTGATTCTTCTTCCTATGATCTCGAGTGACGTGAATCGTCGATTCATGCAAGCAGTACCACATCCGGGACAGAGAATATGCGATTGTAAACCTTTGAAGCCAGATTAAGTCGTGATTGCAAATCGAAAGCAACACTGCCTTAAAACTGGGACTCTTCACCGACATGATCAATAATAGTCGGATACTAAATATATTTCCCAGTTCCTGCGAAACAGTTTCCGGATGATCCCAGGCGGTGAAGAGCCCCACTTCTAGGTCGGTGGCTGCAACTTTACTGTTTTCAGTAGTTGTTCAGCCACATTCTTCCGGACGACTAAACTTGGAAGTGGGCAGGGCACAGGCCAAATTTCTCTTCAGTAGCCTGTGGGGTGTGAGCAGCTAGGGGGTTGGGTCCCTGAAAGTGCGAATCCTTACAAGTCAGCAGTTACTCCGGGTGTCAGTCCTGCAGCCCTCCTGCTCTACCACAAAAAATAATACATTTTGATTTCACTTAGAAATTTTTACGCTTATATAAATCATTCATCCCCTTCCCAATTCTACTTCCTTTCTCAACTTTCTTCGGAATCTCGTCTGCTTCGTTTTCTTTATTTTTTCCTCGCTTTTGCTCTTTTCATGTCAATGTAGTCTCCAAGGCACTGAAATGTAAAGGTAATAATTAACAAAAAAAATAAGTCATCCCCCCCCCCCCCCCACTGTCGACGGATGCGACTGGGACCAAGAAACGGGAAACTAGGTAGTCTTATTTTCACAATACCAAAGTTTTGATAGGATCCCAAAAATAGAATATTTACTGAACTTCTTGATCCAGAAAATCTGTTCTTGTAAATTTCCGGTCTTCGCTAGAAGAGTATGCATGTTATTTATAAGCTCCTTAATCAGCCACAAAAAAAATATTCAAGAAAGGATATTCTTGTGGTTTCGCGGACTACGCCTAAACCGCTGACGGAACTAAAGGGATACGACAGCTGATTTTATTTGAGCGATATTTCAGCTCTTCTTGGTTAAGTTCCTCTTAAGCTCAAAGTCAGAAAAATGAACCTCACCTCGAAGTTCCCTTTTAAGGCTAAAGAACGACAGTCAGTTGACAAACCAAGAATAGATTTGAAATCCCCACGGTTCTATAGCCATATTTCAAAGCTTTTCGACTTCCGATTTTTTTTTTTACTTCTACCAAATTACCATGGTTTGCCGAATGCCGGGAGAATTACGGAATTCGGATGAAAAAAATTATGTTCAGATATGGACTCAGTGACTAATACCAAGCTAATACCTCCGTCGAATTTTCAACCGACTTCCCATTCAGTCAGATTCCGGGCCAACAACTTGTCAGGCAAGAAAATAAGGATAAACAAGAGTTAGAACACATGGCACTTGCAAGGCTGGTTGAGAGGATGAAAGTGGAAATTTGTCGATTCGTTGTTTTATTGTGATCAAACCCATGAGGCCAGAACGATCACGCGCCCCTAGGCATCATGAGAATGAGTCGTTTAGCCAAAATTATTTGTTGCACCCAGCCGTAATGATGCGCACTCTAAAGAAAAGGGCTAGGAATTTCGTTGTGACAATCCTGTGCCCTTCAGAGGCGTTACTAGCCAAAATCCTTGGGGGGGAGAGGGAAGAGGCATTTAACGACTAACTGGTAAACAAAATATGAGTTTTGAAAAAAATCGACTGACTTTCAGAAAAATCCACTGATTCTCCGAAAAACCGGCTATTTTGACGATAAATCGACCAATTTTCGGAAAGAAACGACTGTTTTCATGGCAAAAATCAACTGTCTTGACAAAAAATTACGGCGCTTGGCGCCGCCTAGGTTTTTTTTTTACCGGCTGGTCGACAGCATTGGGGGCGGGAGCCTCCCCCCCTCCCCCTAGTCGTGACGCCCCTGGTGCCCTTGGATCTCATGAAAATGTATTGAATGGTCAAAAGTATATTTTCACATTGCAGTTTAGATGCGGACTTAACGGCGCTAGATATTCAATTGTAAGTAAAGCTCTAAGTAAAGTAAAAGTGATTAAAAATGATCATGGGCCCTTGGGAATAATGAAAATGTATAATTTGATCTAAAGTATTCTTTATATTTTTTGCGGTTAGGATGAATGTTATAAAGCATTAACTTGTAATAACAAGAGCTACGAGCTCATATGGCACTTGTTACGAGTAGGCACGGCTCGGTTATGTCAATGATATATCTAGTGTTTGCTAGGAATGCAAACACATGAAAATGTATAATTTGATCTAAAGTATTCTTTATATTTTTTGCGGTTAGGATGAATGTTATAAAGCATTAACTTGTAATAACAAGAGCTACGAGCTCATATGGCACTTGTTACGAGTAGGCACGGCTCGGTTATGTCAATGATATATCTAGTGTTTGCTAGGTGTCTTCCCACCAAGTTTCATCTCGATCACTCCACTCATAGCGTTTTCCAATATTTCCGGTTCTCCCCTTCATCTCCCCCCAAAAGTCACCGGATCCGGTCCGGATTTTAAGTGGGTCGTCTGAGGCATGAGGTCTTTTCAAATATCAAGTTTCATCGAGATCCGGTCACCCGTTCAAAAGTTATAAATACCTCAAGATTCCGGATTCCCCCTCCCTCCACTCCCCCGACAGTGCCCGAATCGGCTCGGTCATGTCAATGATGTATCTAGTGTTTGCTAGGTGTCTTCCCGCCAAGTTTCATCTCGATCCCTCCACTCATAGCGTTTCCCAAGATTTCCGGTTGCCCCCTACAGCTCCACCCAAAAGTCACCGGATCCGGTCCGGATTTTAAGTGGGTCGTCTGAGGCATGAGGCCTTTCCAAATATCAAGCTCCATCGAGATCCGATCACCCGTTCAAAAGTTATTAATACCTCAAGATTCCGGATTCCCCCTCCCTCCACTCCCCCCACAGTGCCCGAATTGGCTCGGTTATGTCAATGATGTATCTAGTGTTTGCTAGGTGTCTTTCCACCAAGTTTCATCTCGACCCCTCCACTCATAGCGTTTCCCAAGATTTCCGGTTGCCCCCTCCAGCTCCACCCAAAAGTCACCGGATCCGGTCCGGATTTTAAGTGGGTCGTCTGAGGCCTTTCCAAATATCAAGTTCCATCGAGATCCGATCACCCGTTCAAAAGTTATAAATACCTCAAGATTCCGGATTCCCCCTCCCTCCACTCCCCCCACAGTGCCCGAATTGGCTCGGTTATGTCAATGATGTATCTAGTGTTTGCTAGGTGTCTTTCCACCAAGTTTCATCTCGATCCCTCCACTCATAGCGTTTCCCAAGATTTCCGGTTGCCCCCTCCAGCTCCCCCAAAAAGTCACCGGATCCGGTCCGGATTTTAAGTGGGTCTTATGAGGCATGAGGTCGTTCCAAATATCAAGTTTCATCGAGATCCGATCACCCGTTCAAAAGTTAAAAATACCTCAAGATTCCGGATTCCCCCTCCCTCCACTCCCCCCACGGTGCTCGGATCGGGTAAGTGACTATTTCCAACTTAATCATTTGGGGTCCCTGATATGCCTGCCAAGTTTTATCGTTCTAGCTTATGTGGAAGTGCCCGAACTAGCAAAACCTGGACAGATGGACAGAATTTGCGATCGCTATATGGCACTTGGCCGAAGGGCAAGTGCCATAAAAAACTTGGAGGCAAAAATGATCATGGGCCCTTGGATAACAAATTTATCCTTTGATCAACAGTATTTTTTGCACTTGGCAGTTACGAAGCGCACTTTAAGAGGTATAGCAATTCATGAGTAAGCAAAATCCTGGAGGCGCAAATGATCATGGGCCCTTGTAGATCATGAATATGTATCGTTTGCACACAAATGTTTTTTTGTACTTCGTAGCTGAGAAGAGCACTTTAAGGAATTCATTTTTATGCAAAACCCTCGAGGCAAAACATATCATGGATCCTAAGTAATTACGAGATTTATAGTTTGGACAACGTTATTTTTTGGCACTTTGCGCTGAAGTGAGCAAAGATGATAAGCACTTCGTAACATAATGTGCACTTTAAGAGGTTTTCAAGTTCCGTCAGAATCAGATTTACGCCCCCTCTCCCTCCAAATCTCCCTATAATACCCGGAACCGCAACAGTTATATAAACTGGCGAGTCCTAGGGATTATACTTAACCCCCCCCCTCAAATCGGGTCTAGGTCAATTCATTATAAGCAGGCCTTGGGATTTCGGGTCCCCCCCCCCTTCCAGTAGTTGTCGGATCCAATAGGGAGCAGAAATGAACAGCCAGAGGCTACTTCCCAGTTATCAAGTTTCATTCAGATCTGATCGCCGGTACGAAAGTTATGCATGCCTCAAGTTTCCGGATTTTTCTCCCTCAATTCTCCTTCCCCCAAGGATGGTGGGATCCTCCCATCCAACTGCCCCCACAGTGCCCTGATCCGGTCCGGTTCTGTCAACAGTGTATCTAGATCTTGTGTCTATTCTTCCCACCAGGTTTTATCGAGATCCCTCCAGTCTAAGCTTGTCACAAGAATTCCGGTTATCCCTAGAACTCCCCCCCAATTCGCCGAATCTGGCGGAGAGTTACAGTTATAGGAAAGGGATGGACGGACTTTCGTTTCAAACTACACTTTCTGGCATAAAGTACTTTTATTTCTTACCTGTTGTTGTTCTCTCAGTTTGTTTGTTATTGCTATTCCTCTCTTTTCGCTGTAGAATTCTCACCAAATCCAGAGACTGAAATGTAAAAGTATCGTTTAAAGCAATAATATAGTTGTTTGGTCATGCTCATGCCCGATTTTGTGATTTAGAAGAGTGAGCTCTAGTCTCATCTGAAAGCTTGTTTTGTACTCGGCAGGACAGATTATTGCCCCAAAACATTAACACAGTAAAAAGCCAGGTCTACCAATATCTCCAATTTCTTTATGACACCTTGTGAACCCGATGAAAATTTTTTCTCAAAATAGTATTACGAAGTAGTACGAAAAAGTTGCATGCAGTACTAACGATGCTACTACATGCTTCTACTTCAAGGCTACCGTGTTACTGCATAATACTATATGGTACTATTAGCAAGACTGGATGTTACTATGGCAAGATAGGATGCTACTGGATACTACTACATAAGATTGGACCAGTCTGAGGCATATTAAATGATAGTATTCTTCGCTACTACATAGTATTACATGCAACCTTTTCGTACTACTACGCAGGCAACAAATTTGTCATCGGGAACCACCTAATGAAAAGGCTTTCTCGAAAATTAGTTGTATGATGTAAGTTATAGTAGCTTTCAGCTTAATTGATGCTGCTATATCAAGACTGATGCTAATGGTTAGGCTACTGCTGCTTGAATATTTCAAAATACTACATAAAAACTTCACAATGAAAATCTATCAGACAATGACCCAGGCTACAACCAATATCAGGAAGTAAAACAACACATCAGAGAGATTGCAAGTAGGAAAAAGAGCAAGCAATTCATAACCAGTGATTCTACTACTGGTCAGAATGAAGAAGTATTGCTTAGACTCACTTAACAACTCTTATGTTACTAATTTTTTTTTTTTAAAGTAGTTGGTCTACTAGGTGGTGTAGGGGAGGAAGGAGGAACCAGAAAACAACAGTGCTCAATTTTACTGTTTTTGATCTCTCATTGTTTGAGCAATACCATAGTCTAATATAAGCTACTTTGAGAGTCATCATATAACAATGTTAAGTAATATAATTTGTACAATAAAGTAGCCTACTGCCATTTATTATATACTAAACCATGCCAAATCAATGTCGAGTAGCCTATTGTGTTACAACCTACTTTCAAGTATGTATTTTTCTCCTCATCATATTTGTTGGCAAGGCACACTGATCTATCAGACAGTGAGCCCTTAGTCTACTAAGATTTTTTTTTTCCATTGCTAAAAGTGGGCTGTTAGATGACATCCCTGAAAGGTTTTAAGCTTTTTACTCGGACAAACAGTTTGCTGACCACACAGGAAGGGTTCAAACAGTCAGGAAGCTAACTCTTAAATAAGTTTCAATGGATACGGATGTTACTCTTCATTTGTTACAAATACTTGCAACAAATTTTCTAACATAGCCTACTACTTTTTATTAGAAAATTTGGATGTCAGTTTGCTGCTAACTGCCAACTGGTTACCTGGTATTTCTTTCATACTTCAAAGCGCAACCAAACTTAACCAAATAGATGGTGCTCAAACCAACAAATGCACCCAAAGGAAGACATGGAACATTACAAAATTGATAATAAAGAGCGTGTCTACCCTTCTAACAATAGTAACTATTAGTTTCGTTCCAACCTCGTAAAATACCATTTGCTTACCATGCTCTGGAGCGTAGTAAGCATGGTAACTATGCATATCTGTAACATGATTCGTCAGATTCAAACATGGCATGATATTCTGCTGGAGAATAGAAAAATCATTCCAGCCTTCATGGCAAAAAGCAAGAATTTGTGACTTCAAGCGCAGTAACTACTGTAAGTAGTGTTGAAAACGATCAGAAAATCTGAATTACCAGATCTGAAGTTTAAGACCAGGAGTCAGGACAACATTGACTAAAACTCAATTTAGGGTGGGTTGATGTACAGTTGAAGATGAAGACAGGGTTAGTCAGTCAACCACAAACCCCTGATTTTGGGATACCCTATGCCAAACGCCCGATATGTCTAGCGTTTGGCATACCCTATGCATAACGCTGGATACACTATGTCAGGTGCTGGATACGGTAACCCAGTAAAATATTGATGATTTGAGTGAAGCTAAGAGCGTGTTCCACCCTTCTAACAATAGTTGCTATTAGTTACTATTTCCATTCCATCCCCACGAAAAGTTACTACGCTGACCGTTCCAACCTTGTCGGAATAGTAACTAATAGTTACTATTTGCTTACCATGCTCGGGAGCGTAGTAACTACGCATCTCTGTAACGTGATTGGTCAGTTTCGTCCTTGGCGTGAACTCCTGCTGGAAAATAGAAAAATCTTCCAGCATTGACGGCAAAAAAACAGAATTTGTGACGTCATGCGTAGTAACTACGGTAAGTAGGATGGAACACGCTCTAAAAAATCAACCAATCAGAACTCCTTTCTATTGAGGTAGGTCAGGGTTAGGTTGTCAACAGGTATCCAGCGTTAGGCATAGGCTATGCTAAATGCTAGATATACCCAGCGTTTGGCATAGGGTATCCAAAAATCAGGGATTTGTGGTAGACTGGGGTTAGTTGGCTATGTCGTTATGGCCTAAAAATTGTAAGTTTTATGAAGATCGTTATTTTTCCTTTCAAATTTGCCTGTCTTTTAAACAAGTTGATATTAAGTTTGTTATTTTCCTTTCCATTTGACTGTTTTAAATGCAAGGAACAAATTCAAGGTAGTGAAACAGTTGAAGAAGTGTTCAAATAAGCATACCTCTACTATACTTCTCCTGTCGGCTTGAGGAAAAAGACATCATTTTTGCTGCGACATCTTGTTTGAAAAAATTAGCAAAAGGAACATTTAGATACTAAATAAGCACAGATAACCAATTCAATTCAACCAATTCAACAGACGGATTCAGAAATTTGCTTTTGATTGCTGCCGCCTGACACTGTTGCCATGGTCCTTCGGATTATTTGATTTGTGAAATAAAACTGATTTCATTCACAAAAATATAGAATTTTGTGATCGGTGAGATTATAAGAATTGCCAAAATCAAGCAATTTAATATAATTATGAAGCTAAAGAATATATATTCTGGATACCCTGGAGCTATCTCGATAGTTAATTGGTAATAAGAACCAAAATTGCTGGCAACAAAGCCGTTCAGCCACCGAAATTCGAAAGAAAAGAAGAAATGGCTTGTCCTGAATATTAAGAAATCATTTTATCGGCATTATCTCTGCCAGGGGGCAGCAGAGACTAAAATTCCTGACATCAACCCCCCGTGGGGTGGTCCCTTTTTCAGCAAATGTCCAAATTTAAATTGGGTGGTCTTTTGCCAGAATAAAAAAGGTCCGAATTTAAATTTGGTGGTCTTTTTGACAGAATCAAAAAGTCCGGATTAAAATTGGGTGGTCTTTTGTCGAAATAAAAAGGTCCAAGTCTAAATTGGGTGGTCTTTTGTGAGAATAAATTCAACAACATTTTAGCCGATATGGCCTAATCTTAGTGATATTTCAACCAAAGTACCTTAAATAAAGTGGTATTTTAGCCAAGATGTATCAACAGCGATATGCTGATCACTTTTCCGTCGGTCGGTCGGTCGGTTAGTCCGGCGTTTGCGAGTTAGGGTACTTCCAGATACGCTAGGACGATCAAACTTGCCAGGCGTATTTAGGGAACTTACCAAACTAAGTTGGAAATAGTCACTTGCCCGATCCGACCATCGTGGGGGAAGGGAGGGGAGCCGGAATTTAATTTCATATTTGGAAAGACGTCATTCCTCTGTTGTCCGATTTCAAGTCCGGACCGAATCCGATGAATGGGGGGGGGGGGCAGAATTCAGGTGATCGCAAGTTAAGGTACTTCCAGAAGTGAAACGATGAAATTTGGCTTGAATATTAGGGACTTGACAGGATTGGCTTGGAAATAGTCGGTTCCCTGACCCGACCATCGTGGGGGGGGGGGTAGTGGAGGAAGGGAGAATCCTGATTCTTGAGGTATCTGTAACTTTTGAACGGGTGATCGGATCTTAATGAAACTTGATATTTGGAAAGACCTCATGTCTCAAATGCCCTATTTGAAGTCCGGATGTAATCTGATGAATGTTGGGGGGGGGGAGGTGGAGGGGAGAGCTGGAAATCTTGTGACACGCTTAGAGTGGAGCGATCGGGATGAAACTTGGTTGGAAGAACAAGCACAAGCCCTAGATACATCAGTGACAGAACCGGACCGGGTTCGAGCACTGTGGGGGGAATTGGAAGGGGGCCCGGAATGCTGATGATCGCTAATTAAGGTACTGCCAGATGTGCTAGGATGACGAAACTTCTTCATTCACATCCCAGTACGAGAACTTGAATACATGCTAACAAGCTTGCAAGTACCATATGAACTTATAGCTGCTGTTTTCCTAATAATTCTGCCTTTTGAGTATACACCATCCCCCCACTGAAGACGGGCGTTGCATTTCAAGGTCAGTTACGAAGAACTCAGGGTTCACTGTCTGTCTCATTGGACGTTGAAACCTTGGACCCGAAAACGAATGAAGTTAGATGGTCAGCTTGGCTTCAAACTTTGTGAACCTCCAAAAAACATGACGTATAGCCTCGTTAGTCAAGAAACGTCGACTGACCTCGTCTGGGTAATTTGCACCTTAGAGACGAAGTGAAGAAGGCTTTGCTCGCAACCCCGCTGCCCGGATGGAAGAAACTGCGGACAAACACCTTGCCCGCGCAGGCAAATGTAGCACCCCTGAGCACGCCAAAAACAAGCTCGAGCACATCGAACGTTTCCACCGGCACGGAAGCAGGTGAAATCCCTCCTAGCCTCAACTCATGATGCCCTTTACGAAAGAGCAAAATTCGTTGCAATTCTTGGTTCGTCAGCTGCTTTCGCTAGGGAGACTTGCAAAGTTTGTGACCTCATACTAGGATATAAGTGAGTGAGTACGTAATTCGCACCTGGGTCTGGAAGACAAAATATGATTTGAAAATGGGTAATTTAATTGTGTTTCAACGAATTAGGTAACACCAAATTCAATATTTAGGAGCACGTTAAGTAACATCAAGCAAGAATCACGGTAAGACCAACCAACGGGCCAGTCACAGAAGCATTGATAAACTTTATAATCCATCTAAATGAGAGCAACTGCACTGGAGTGGCTTGACCGGAAGCGTAGACGTGTCAATCAGAATATTAAATGATATTACTATCCACCTATACGAAATCAAACATACAGTCAAGCATCTGTCTGTTTGTAGGGAGTGAAATCCGATCTGGCTTGGTTTAAAGGATGCTTTTATTTACACCAGGAATCTTTCGTCACGAAGGACCACGAAAAGTAAATGCAAGACAGCATTTAAAGGCAACTTTGGCCGAATAAAAGCACTTATGATAGATAGAACATGAAAGTTCACATGAAATAGGTCCGACTATTAAAGCACATATGTTTCGCCGACCACTTTACGTTAGGACCACACTGGTATGCATCAATAAGATTCCTTACTTAAGCAACTAAACATTCGCGAGACATCGATGAGTGCGATCGGGTATCCAAGGTCATGGTCACAGGTGCTGAAATCTGTAGCATGGTCCATGACCAAGGTCGACCCTCCGTCGAAAGATGAAGGAGATGCTTCTATTCTTCTTCAGACATTGCCAAAACTACCTCTCTCTTCTTGGACATCCTGCTCTACGAGACTGGCTTGAAATACAGGTGTATGGTCTGTGATTAGGAGTGCACAGGGATCTTAGCACTGTATGTTCTGTCAACGGTCTCCCCTCTTTGTTACTTAGAAGCTTGAAAGATTGTGTTACCATATGTGTGTCGCACACCTGACTCTCTGACATTAAAAGCACTATCATATTGTAGCCCTTTACAGTCTATATGCTCGAAAGAGACGAACACGAAATATCTCTAACACACACTTTCTTGTGACGCAGCCTTCCATAAACAACCTCGAACTCCTGGCTTCCCAGGTGATAGAACGAAAAAGGGGTGATGGTATCTGGAAGCTGAGTATAATCCCTTTGCACACCTGTTTCATCGACTGATTGCACTCAATACTCCACCTCTGCCTTTTTTAAACTACAAGCAGACTTGACATTCTTAAGCATTGGAACTTGACTCCTGGTCAGGTGCTCTTATTGGCGCTGGGCCTAAAGGTCCAATGAATAAGGAACAGTGCACGGGGTTCACCCACTCCTCCTTGCTGACAAGGCAGAGCTTCCATATGTAGATCCTTTAGAGGAAAATATTACATTCGGACTTCAATCTGCATTGGTTGATGATTGAATGGGCGTCCCCTATTCCTTCATGCAGACAGTTTAAGAGCTTCTATATATTCCACATGATTTTCATTGTTTTCAACTTGGACTTTCATTCTTAGTCACACTATCGGATAGCCTACTTCTGTATCCATCGCTGAGTTACTGATGATGCTAGTCCAGGCAGTACTGTTTCTTGATCACACTGACTATGCCCTGGAAAGAACATGAAGTTAGACCCAAATAGCCAACTTCAGAAGATAATAAACTTATGCTGCTGTATGGTTTTAGAAGTATTTTTATGGTGACAACCTACTCTTGACCTATCAAGCTAATTTAAGGACTGTTTCTTCTTTTAACATGACAATAACTACATGCTTGACTAGGAAGTAGGTATATTAGCATCATCCTCTCCTTAAACTCAGAAGTAAGAATTGCTAAGTTCACAAACTTTTGTCTGTTTGTCTGACACTGTGATCTGCATTGCCTGTTCTCGTGATGCTTCTATTTTGCCATCTGTAAATCTCTTTCTGGTACACAAAGTGCAATCCTTTCAGGATTTTTATGAAAGTCCTAAATGTGTAAGACAATGTTTTGTCATTCTGGAAGCGCAGTTTGAGAGATTTGAAAAGACTCTCATTCATAACTAGATAAGATAGTGCCAGATTGCCTAGGTTTGGGCTGCAGGTAGTTGGCAAACAAGTACCAGAAATATTCCCAGTGGATGTAACAATTTCACACATTACTGACTAAATTAAAAATTCTCACACAACTGTGGATTCGACAAACTGACAAAAGCTATGTTAATTGTTGCAGATCTTGATCTGCAAACCTATCAAGCTATCTTATGGACTCTTTCTTCTTACCAGCTTCCAAGTGCAACTACTTTTATGGTGACTGAATGGTCACTTTCCTTAGGAATACATATTGTTTCTTTTTTTTCATGCTACAACTACAGCGAATCTCCTCTAGCCTAGTGGACAGGCTTATGATGACAAATGGGCAGAAATCAAGCTTTAGTTCCTTTGCTTCCTTTGCCAAGGCAGTCACACACAAATCCTCATTTTTAATGGCATGGTGTCCCAACCTCTAGGCATGCCCCAACGTACGGGTATGGTACTCAGACATTGGGGGTAACATGCCCTGCAGGAATGGCAAGACACCCCATGAAAATCTGTCGAACTGAAAATCTGAAATGGAAATTAGCTATTCAAAAAGGGGGTACCAAGGCATTGCTGCAGGACATGGTGCCCCAGCATACGAGCACCATGCCCATGCATTGGGGCATGTGCTCAGACGTTGGGACACTATTCCCAAGAACTCAGTATTTCTGTATGAGTCGGCCAAGGCCATTCAGGAGCCTGAAATTATAAGAATTAAGGCATACTGATATTAAAATTTCTCCATTGTTAGTAATTAATTTTTCTTTTCGAGACATTCTAGAAACTCTTAAGTCACAGCCAGATTAGGGGAGGGGAAAATGGAAGTTGGACCTGTGACAGCCTGTTGCTACTGGGATGCATTACTGCACCTTTGGATAACTATTACTGCTCTCATACTTCCCGTCATCCTGCCTGCACTATAACAAACTGTGCATGCTTGAAGCTTTACCAGATTATCTTGTTGTAAATCTACAGGAGAGGTACCAAGCCTTGAACTTTTACAACTTCAAACTTGTGCCAAAAAATAATAAGAGGAAAGATCATTGCAGTCTTAACTGTCAAGAAAGGCACCCTGAATCTGCCCTGAATGACCTAGGATAAATTTAGGACTGTGCGGAAGTTTGCTTGTAGTATTTTCAGGTCAAGTTCAAGGTTATAGAAATTCGAGGTCGGGTACCACCCATATAGGCTAGTCCTAGCTCAACTTAGGGAATCCTTAGCCTAGTCAAGTTACTCACTATGCACATAAATCATAAGTGATACAGTACCTTCACTCTTCTTTAATATCTGTATCTGTATGTAAATGTCATCTTCGAGTGATTCGCACGCCTTTTGAGGATTTCAAATTCTGGCGTGATTCTCTCCTGAAATCCCTAAAGAAACAATACTGAGACCAGCGGAATCTTCAAAAAAAATGTTGAAAAGACATGTAAATGACTTTTTCTCTCTTTATTTGTACTTTACAAGCAACAAATTCTGCAATAAAAAATGTAAACATCCTTTTTCTATTTATTTTGGGGTGGTCTCCGTTTGCTCACGAATATTGCCAAATTTTAATTGGGTGGTTAATTTCAGAAAACCAAATGTCCAAATTAAAATTGGGTGGTCTTTTTACAAAATTTCAATGTCCAAATTTAAATTGGGTGGTGGGTACCCCCTTCCCCGAAAAGTGCCATTTCCGAGGCTACATGTCAGAAATTTGAGTCTCTACTGCCCCCTGATCTCTGCTGATCGTCGATACGGTTATTGAGAAAACACCAAGAAATGTGGAATTGGAGGATGATTAATGCTCGTGGACATTGAGACTAGGTAAGTGATTGCTCATATAATGCTTCATCAGGAACTAACTACTCACTTAGGACTGATATGTGTGTCTTTTTTTTAACTCCAGTGGAAGAACAGACTGCAAGACAATCGTGGTATCGGTACTATAATAGATGAAGATTTGTCATTACAGGAAGCGAGACTGGCTTAGCAGAAGAGCCTAGATTGCTTTATTTAGGGAGATAGTCTGATAGCCCTCATACCCCTCCGTCACCATCTTGAAGTACTTGTCCACCGCCCAAAGCCACTCGAGAATGCCCAATGCTGACACATTGAGCATTGGGAATCAAGTGCTTGGAATACTCAAAATTGGAGAAACACCCACCAAATAACCACCTGCATTAAAATTTGTAAATATTCGGATGACCCGAATATGTCAAGACTTTTGGCAGTAAGGGTGACAGTGCTGGTTTGCCACTGCCACTCTTGCTGCCCAATGCCTTTGTGGATATTTTCAATCTTATTACATACCTGTTTGAGGAAAATAGTTTTAAAGTAAATATTCTGTTTCAGTACCAGTAACTGACATCTACTGTACGACTCTGAGATGCCATTTTGATGTTTTTGGTGGCTACAGATTCAGTACATGAGCACCTATACTCAGCACTCCCAATCTTTACGATCTTAGCCCCAAGACAGAAATGGGGGACTGCTAAGTACCTCTGTAGCAGCTCTGTGGGATAGTTCGTTAAACTAAGCGCGCTGGCAGCCCTACCTCAGTTGGTGGCGTGGAAACGGGCTTGAACCCTTGAAATGATTGAAGCAAGGAATGGCGACACAGACATTTCTTTTCGGTAAGTCAAAAAATCCACGGGGGCAAAGAAAAGGGGAACTCGCTGCGAAAACAGTTTCTAATTTTAAGCTGTAGGTTCAACAAACAAAAGCTGTAAGCACATAAGGCAATTGGAAGCATACGTAGTACCTAAGGATATCAGCTAAGATTCGCGCTGTTCTAAGGTATGAATGATTATGGGCCCTTCGGGATCACGAAAATTAATGCATGATTCAGTCAGAAATGTGCTAGATCCAATACTCAGTTCCAATCACCCGCTAGAAAGTTGCGCATGCGCGAATATTCGGGCATCCTTTTCCCACCACTCCCTCGTGATGGTCGAATCGTGTAAGTGAATATTTCAAAGTAAGTTTATTCTGGTCCCTGATTGGCCGTCCAAGTTTCTTAGCAAACCTGGAAGTGCCATAACCCACGATCACAGTTGCAAATGGCCGGAAGGCATGTGCCATAAATAATTTCCAAGAGAAACTTCCAACTGTTGACAGATTGTATTTTTTTGTTGGCATCACCGCACCTATACCCAGCCAACACCGTTGAGTGGTTGACACAAAATTTGATATACAAAATTCCGAGTTTAATTAATTCGGAAATAGCGTCACTGCAGTTCTCCACAGCCAACGCCGTTGATTGGTTGACACAGAAGTTAAGTCATCATTTTAGGGACCCAAACAAATAGTCGTTTCTCAATCCAACCATTGTGGGAGCAGTGGTTGGATAGGGAATTCGGAATCTAGGGGCATGAACAGCCTTGAAGGGGTAATTGGATTACAATGAAACTTGACAAGTGGAAACAGCTACCGTCTCATCTGCTCAATGTCAAATCCGGGTCGGATTCAGTACTTGTGGGGGAGGGGGACGCCGGAAAATTTCTGAAATGATTAGAGTCGAAGGATTGGATGGAACTTGGTAAGGAAAACACGCATTAGGCCTTAATTGATGGAGACAGAACGTATCGGAGCTCTGTGGGGGGAGTTGGATGGGTAGATAAAGCTGACTCATATTTGACGGTGCAAAACAGATGAAGTCAGCTACATTGTATTAGAGCTATATTTCTGCCCTTCTTGGCAAGGGTCCTACTCCAGTCCAAAGAGGACTCTTGCCAAGAAGGGCTTGGAGGGGTTCCTGGAATTCTGGTGATTGCGAGTTAGAATAGTTACAGATGTGCTAAGACGATGAAACTTTGCAAGCATATTAGTTACCAACCTAATTGACTTAATAACTGACTAACAGGAAATTTGAAACTACATAACCCATTCCTAGGTCGGAACAGCCTTTTTGGGTGTCAGGTGTAGTTCGTGATGCCATCCTGCTTTGTTTAAACAAGAGCTGAAAGCTCATATGTCACTTGTAACAACAGTTAGTATGTTTGTCAGATACGGTTTGCAGTTTTCAAGGCTGGATCTTTCTCCCGATATTCATTTCATCAGAAAATGGGCTTGATCTAGTAAATCTGAAGGGTTATACCACTCATTGACAACTGTATCTTCCTACAACGATGATCGGATCGGGGGAGGGACTATATTTTCAAGCCAATCTAATAGAGTACCTAACATGCCTGCAAAGTTTCACGGTCATAGCACATCTGGAAGTACCCTAACTCGTGATCATCGGAATTAGGGAAAACCCCCTCCAACTCCCCCCACTGTGACACGATCGGTTCTGTTTAGTCAATAATAATAATATATTTGCAAATTGAATGGCAGGCCGTTAAGCCTCTACAATGTATCTATGGCTTATGCTTGTTCTTCCCTCCAAGTCCCATCCCGATCTCTCGACCTCTAAGCGTTTCAAGGGATTTCTCCCCCCGCCTCCAGCTCCTCCCGATGTTATCGGATCCGTTCCAGACTTGAAATTGATCATCTGAGTCACTTGTTCTTGACACTTGACAAGTTTCATGCACGTCTGATCACCTGTTCCAGAGTTTTGCATGTCAATAGAATCCCCCCCATGATCATCGGATCGGGAAAAGAACTATTTTCAAGTTGACCTGGAAGAGCACCTAATATGTCTGCCAAGTTTCATGGTCCTAGTTCATGTGGAAGTACCCTAACTCGTGATCACCGGAAATCCGGGGAAACCCCCTCCAACCCCTCTACTGTGACATCCCGATCCCTCGACCCTAAGCGTTTCACGACATTTCTGGTTCCCCCTCTAACAGATTCGGTCGAGATTTGAAACTGAAAATCTGATACACTTGTTCTCCACAATTGTCAAGTTTTATGCATGTCCGATTATCCATTCCAGAGTTATGTTTCTAGTTTCCGGATTCCCCTTCCCTCTGCCCCCCCCCCCCCGCGGTAGCAGGATCGGGGAAGTGATTATTTCTATGTTAGTCTGGTTGGTTCCCTCATATGCCTGTCAAGTTTTAATGTGCTAGCTTATTTGGAAGCTTTTCACCAGATTTCCGGTTCCCCCTCCAGCTCCCCCCCCCCCCCCAGTTATCGTATCTGGTCCGGATTTGAAACTGAGCATCTGAAGCACTTATTCTTGACATATGAGTTTCATGCAAGTCCGATTACCAGTTCGAAAGTCATGCGTGTTACTAGTTTCCGGATTTCCTGTTCCTCCAACCCCCCCCCCCCCACGATGGCCGGATCGGGGAAGTGATTGTTTCCATGTTAACCTGGTTTGGTCCCTTATACGCCTGTCAAGTTTCATCGTCCTAGCTTATGTGGAAGTGCCCAAACTAGCAAAACCGGGACAGACCGTAGTTTCCGGATTTCCCATCCCTCCACTCCCCCACAATGATCGGATCTGGAATATGATTATATCCAAGTTAATCTGGTCGGTTCCCCGATATTCCTGCCAAGCGTTTCACTAGATTTGTTTGACTTGGACTGACCATCTTTAAACCGTATCTATTATCGCGTTCGCTTTTTTATACATCATGGCATGGCTCAGTGGTAGAACACTGGACGGGCAACACAAAGGTCAAGTTTCACGTATGTCCGATTACCCTTTCCAAAGTTATGCATGTTAACAGTTTCCGGATTTCCCATCCCTCCACTCCCCCCACTATAATCGGATCCGGAATATGATTATATCCAAGTTAATCTGGTCGGTTCCCTGATATTCCTGCCAAGCGTTTCACTAGATTTGTTTGACTTGGACTGACCATCTTTAAACCGTATCTATTCGCGCATTCGCTTTTCTGTACATAGTCGCATGGCTCAGTGGTCTCCCGTCTTACCGTCTCCCGTTTTACTTTATAGTTTCCGGACTCCCGGATCCGGGGAAAGATGGATTGGGGAAGTGATTATTTGTAAGTTGATCTGGTCGAGTCCGTGATATGCCTGTGAAGTTTCATCGTCCTAGCTTGTGTGGAAGTGCCCAAACTAGCAAAACCTGGACAGACCGACAGAAATTACGATCGCTATATGGCACTTGAGTATGCACAAGTGCCATTGTTTAAAAAAAGCAAGTGCCCATTCTCACATATATACAGTAAGCTTGGCTGACACTTACCTTAAAATAAATTCACTACCAAAGTAGCCAAAAAGCCGGACCTCGACACAGAATTTGAGATACAAAATTCCGAGTTTAGTTAGTCCTCTTGATAAACAGCTCGAATAGCATCCCCACGGCTCTCCCCAGCCAACACCGTTGATTGGTTGACACAGAATTTGAGTCATTGTTTAGACGACGTTTCTTCTTCTTCACGAGATGCACTGGCGTGTTTTGGGACTTGCGCCCTTTTAAAGATACAAAATTCCTAGTTTAGTTAATTTGGCAATAGCGTCACCGCGGGACTCCAAGCCAACGCCGTTGATTGTTTGCCACAAAAGTTGAGTCATCTTTTCGGCGGCGTTTCTCGTTCTTCCCGACAGTCGCTTATGTGTTTCTTGACTTAGTCATACAGAGTATTTGGACTTCTAAAGAAACAAAGCTGTACCAAAGAAAAACTGGTACTACTTACAAACAAAAAAATTTGTTGGAAAAAAGTCATAATAGTTAACGTACATCCATATAGGTGAATATCGGAATAGCAACCTCGATTCCCCTGTCAACCTCGCTTCGCTTGGAAGATATTTTTCATAACCTACCTGGGCTTCTGCTCGGATAAGTTATTTTCAGTTGTAGTATCGGTGTTATTTTCCAATATAATTTATTTATATTTATTTATTTAACTAAATGGACGGCCAACAAGGGCCATATACATCTATAAACACCAACAAAACAAAACAAAATTAAAAACAAAACACTAATTCACTGAAGGAGAGAAATTGCAGAAGAGCAACTTCCCCCACGACAACCATATTGGCAGCGTCAGCCTCATGTGCGGCCCAGCCAGGACAGCCAGCAACGGATTCTGGGACTCAAGAATACGCTTCTGCAGGGAAAGGGCAGAAAAGCGTCTAATTTCTGGGAAAGAGGGAAGGCCTTCACCAACAAACATTGATGACGCACTACAGTTCCACTTTAACCCATGCAGCCAACGAAAAGAGTTATTGTATAGGACACGAAAACTGCTTTCGCGCCTAACCCTAATATTAGTTACAAGAGCCACACAGTAAAGCTGAGTGCAGTACATCCTGAAAAGAAAAGTCTTGACGGGCGAGTCGCAAGCCCCAAACTTCCTTATTAGCAGATTAGCTCGAGCGCATAGTGCCCGTGATAGGGCTTTTACATGCAGCTCGTCGCTCAGCGTAGGGGTGAACGTAAACCCTAGGTATTTAAATTCATCCACAAACTGAAGAGTTTGCCCTGAAAGAAAAACTTTGGGAAGGTGATGCAGGCGAATGCCACGTGGGATAAAAGCCATGCATAGCGTTTTCTTCGTGTTAAATATTATATCATGCTGTAAAGCAAAATCATCGCAAATAGCCAACAGTTGGTTCAGTGCATGAACCGTAGGGGCCAGAAGCGCAACGTCGTCAGCATAACTAATATTGTTAAAACATACACCCTGGATGAAGCAACCTACACCTGCATTAACAAGGGCACTGTTAAGTTCATCCACATACAGGTTGTACAGAATAGGGGACAAAACTCCACCTTGTCTAACACCATTTAAAACGTGAAATGGGCTGCTGAAAACCCCATCCCATCTGACACAGAATTTCTGGTTTTGAAACCAGCATGCAAGGGTTAGAACTATTCTAGGGTCCACACCTTTTGCTAACATCTTACTTAATAACTTTGCCTGGTTAACTCTATCAAACGCAGCTTTAGCGTCAATAAAGCACACAAACACAGGGGAAGAAAATAGCCAAAAATACTCTATCACCGCTTTTAGAATAAAGACACAAAAATCAGTAGAAGATTTGGGCTTGAACCCAAACTGGTATGATGACGAGCGTATCTTAGGTTCGACAATATCATAAAGACATTTTTCGAAAACCTTAGAGATAACAGCTGCCATAGCAATAGGCCGATAGTTAGTAAGGCTACTTAGGTCACCAGTCACCGACTTTGGGATAGGTATCAGACAAACTTCCGTTAAAGGATCAGGCACAAATGCATGCAAAAGAAAACCATTAAACAGGACAGTTAAAAAACAAGTTAGTTGCGGGCCAGCATGCTTCAGATGGTTCGCAGTTAAACCATCGAGACCCCCACTCCTACTACCTGAAAGCCCAGCTACCACCTTAGAAACAACTTCATGTGAAATTAGCTGCTCAAGGTCAGCAAGAGCAATGGCATTTTGCGCATCTCGCACAACACACTCAAGTTCAGAAGGGACTGAGGAAAAAGTCGATGCGAAGTGGTGACCCCATAAATCGGCTATGGCTGCTGGACCAGATACGCCACCAACATGCTCAGCCGCCTTTGGGGCACTGGACTTACTACTTCTGGCTACCCTCTTCCAGAACTCCTTAAACTTACAATTCGTGAGTGAAGCCGCAAGCGCTGAAGCCTTAAGCCGGTCTAAATTTTTCCGGCACCAACGAAGAGCACCACGAAACCTCTGATTTAGGCTTCTTCTCAGCAGGTCATATTCATCTCCTGGGAATTTGCCATTAGCCAGCCACTCCCTAAAAGCTTCCTTGGCTGCTGTAAAATGGACCTTCACATGCCTGTTCCAACCAGGTAAAACTTCTTTTCTTCCAGGATTTGTTTTCTGTGCAACAAATGGTAGGCACACACAAGCATTAGTTATTAGTATTGCACATACAGACAGGTACATATGTACGAGGCTACACCTGTGACCAGTATCCGAACAAAAACCACCACCAGTTTTACACACAACAGGCAGATTTTGTTGTAAAACCCTCAGACCATGTTCAACCCCACCTCTGTACGCAGCAAGTTGATCATTAGTAGCGTTATCCCAAGCCACCACCGGGGGAGAAAGAGTAGGGACAGTGGGGGCCCGTTCGCTCACGTCCCGGCTGAGCAGCGATGGGGCAAGCTCAAAAACAACTGGAAAGTGGTCGGAACCAAAAATATCATAACGAACTTGAACATTTCGTAAAAAATTTCGAAGAGACCGTGACACAATCACGTGATCAAGCCACGACGTAGAGCCCACATGGCTCATAAACGTGAACGATGTATCACTGAGGCAATCCACGTCAGCTATCGCAAGGTCATTATCACGAGCCACCTGGTCTAGCTCAACGTAAAAAAGGGATTTTTTACAGTAATCCGCATTAAAATCACCAACAAAACACAAATGGGTCGGCACAATATCATCATCAATAAACGACACTAGTCTACCAAGGTACATATTAAATTCTGGTAAATTTTCCGGATTGCAAACAGGCATGTAAACATTCACCAGCAGAATCCGAGAAAGACCAGAAAGAGAAGATCCGAGAATATCCCAATATATAAACCTTCGTGGATATTTTCAATCTTATTACATACCTGTTCGAGGAAAATGTTATAAAGCAACTATGTTTCAGGACGGATGACCGATATTTAGCATACAGCTGCGAGAGGCCATTTTGATTTTCGATGTCTTTTGCGGACACAAATACATTACACAGTCCATGCACGGAGTACCAGAAATGCTGCTTTGGAGCATATGTAAGTGAAACATTTTTAGCAGTAAAACCGCGAAGCCCGAGCCAATGATATTTCAGCCAATAACCAAGAACAAATAAGGACGAGAACCTCAGTCTCACGATCTCTGTAATACGTCCATGCAGAGTAGAAACGCCTTATTTCCAGCGCGATACAAACGATCGGTGGGTAGGAGCTACGCCGAATATCCCAATTCGTTACCTCTACAAACAGCTAGGTCGCAGTAGAGCCTCGGAGAAGAAAGTTAAAAAGCAAAAGCCGAGCGCGCGGCTTTTCGCGCCTCCTGAATTGTTTCCTTTGATTTGCCCAGCGGCAAAGTGGGAAGTAGACGTGCAATGACTCAAAGCTAGAGGAAATACTTAAAGCTCGGCCCAGTTTTGGCGGGGTACCCATAGTCGCTAATGAGACCAAAGACGGAGGTTCTATTAGATTATTTGTTCTTCCCTTATTTTTCCGATATAAGATAGTATGAGAGCGGAAAAATATCGAAAACAGAACGCGTTAAAAGTAGAACTTGGCAAGGGCTCCATGGCATTTCTAAACCAACCAACATTTGAGGAATGATGAAAATGCAACAGAGCAGTGATCCGAAAGCGAACTATGATGATGACGTTCTTTTGTTCAGAGAATCACACTATAAGGACCGAGAATCCTATTATGATTATAGTCTGTGTTTACGGGATAAGGCTGCACGAAAGTACATGTTCATTTTAATACAAAGGAAATTGCATTTTTGTCTCAGGAGAGGCTGTACCTAGTGCAGTGTACACCTGAGAATTCAGATAAGTACTTTCGTTGAGTTGATCCAGGTCAAGGGTGAGGTTTGTATCGGTTCTGCCGTTGAGTGTACACCTGAGACTTCAGTGTATTTTACTTACAAATGTCTTTCTTATCGTGATGACCTAGTTGCTAGATTAAATAACCTGAAAATGAAAAAGTGATGTCCATGAGTGAAAACGTACAGGATTGTTGACTCAGGTTAACAAGCAAATTATTAAGCTCAAGATAAGAAAAAGCACCAAGTTTATAACCATATATAAAATAAAATGGGAAAATATGTGAATGGCAGATTAATATAGCTGGCGGTACGAATAGTGTTTGGACTGTCTGTTGCCCGTTTGAATGAAGTGACGTATGTTATTAAGAAACAAAAATTATAGGGGAAAAAAATATGCTCTATAATGGAACTAAATTTGGTACTTTCCATTGACTTGGCAAATTTTAATGTTGAACAAAAGCGACAAATATTAGTGGATACTCACTGTTTTCGTTTTAAGGCAAATACACTAGGATGCAGAAGTAGGCTAAGTGACCCACTGAGAGTAGAACTTGCAAGAAAAAAGGACAGAGCATGAGGGCTCTTGTCACCGTCAATGGATAGTCAACGTTATCATAGAGAGTAGATACTAGAATAAAATAGACGTGAGGTCGAGACTCACGATAGATCTACATTCAAAAGTAATAGGAAATGTATTAGTTGTTATAAGAAAAGAGAACCTCTGATCTACATGAAACGGAATTAATCGAATCTGACCTCATACAAAACAATATAAAAATGGTAGTGGTTACGGCAGACAAAGGCTGACTATTCACAATTTGCAGGTCGAGGTACTAAAAAGGCGTTACCCGTCACGTCTTCGACTGATCGACGATGGAACAACAACAGTTTAATGAATTGCATGGAAGCTTTTCTTTGTGAATGAATATTTCCGTGATGGGATAAAGAATTTCATTATGTTATTTAAATCACATCAAGCCTTACACTTTGAAACTATTTAAAATATATCGGAATAATTAAGTACTAGTTATTTATATATAAAGTTCTAGTAAATTGCTTAGTACTCAGTTATATTTTGTAATGCAGGTACTTCAATGAAATTTGAATGTCCAAAGATTGAAAATCCATGCAATTACAGATAGACTTGGAGTTCAAGTGGCAGAGAATACTATCTCATGGTAAGTTTCTTGAACCAGATAGCTAGGCCAGTCTTCATACCTGTTTAATGCTACCTTGACGTCTTTCAGGTTTGTGGGCCTGCATAAACAAAACTAAACGAACGTTTTACTTCTTTCAGTTGAAATTGTTTCTGATCAACTGAAAGTATTTTTGATATCCTCTTATTTTTATTACACGTGAGCAAAAAAATGTTAAGTATTTGAAATGGGAAATATTCAAGCCTTAAAATTTAAATGAAAACAGACTGATTGTTATTTCACTTAGTAGAATTAGATTTGGTGGAATTTAATAGATTATTTGGATTTGGTCAGAAATTTAATTATTTTCCCTTATGTGCTCCAGTAGTGACGTTTATAATATCTACGGTCGTCCCCTCAACGAAACAGTACTATGGCGAGGAAAATTTTAGTCCAAACACTGACGCCGATTTTAGCCGCAAGTGATCAGCTCGCGGCAGGGGGCTGACTGCAGGAACACATCTTTTTCGTAAATCGTTTTCGTCAAGCGTAAAACAAAGGGACAAGCACATAGAGGTACCAGAGGTAAGAGAAAATTCACTATGCGAAAATCGATTACTCGTCAACAGCGGAGCAACGAAGTAATGTAGTTCCATCTGGTCTACTAGCCTATTTAAATGAATAAGTGACGGGTGTCTAGATTGTCTTTTCTCAGCACTTTTCAGTTAAACGGCAACCACTAAGCACAGGAAATCGTGGACTTTAGTAAACAGAGCAGGAGATGGGACTAAGAAAATAACTAAAGGTTTGGAAAAGAGTTTTCTTGTGACGTCATGACCAATAGATTTACTTTTCTTTAACAGGAGGCGGGGGGAGAACTACGGCAAGAGGAAGAACAGAAGCTGTGGAAGAAGGTTTTATAACTTTTGTAAAGTTACACAAGTTTAATTGCAAATATTTGTCATGGCACTGTATTGGTATTCACATTTTAATTCGCCTATATTCATCGGCGAACGTCAGTAAAGAAACAAATTAAATAAGAGTTTGAAAGTTAATAAAGATTCAGCATGAAAAGGTACTAGGTCATAATAAAGTATTACAAGAAACTGAGGCAAGCTAGCCAATTTCAGCGGCTTAAGATTTCCTTTCTTGTTCCTTCCAGTTCACGTCCCATAATCTCTAGCACGAACCTTCAAGAAAGAACTCGTTTTCCGTCATCGTCCTCATCAAGCGGTCAGGCGAAAAGAGGCGTGACAAGAGCAAAAGTTTCAGAGCTATTTTACAAATTGTTCCCGTTACGACCAGCTGAAACCGCGTTGTTCCGGCTACGACCAGCCGAAACCGCGACATACGCTACGAACAGGCCCTTCAGAAACTGAACTTACCACCGCTTAAAGTCCGGCTTGAAAAACTGATTTTGCAGTTTGGCAAATCCGTCCAAGCCAATACGAGCCACCGGTCACTGCTACCGGAACCAGCCCCTCCCAGTAATCGGGCTCGGTTACAAAATAAACTTCTACCCCGTAAAGTCCTCACTAATAGTTACGGGAACTCGTTTGCAAAGAACGTGCTCGTTTGTGCCATTTTTTTACCTCGATGTTCAATGCTGAACCTTAGTGTGTGTTTGTTATTTATGTGTTCTTTATTTATAATTTGTAAGAAACTGAATTTCGTTATGCTACGATAGTTTCTGAATATACCTATCTCTTTCTCTCTCTCTCTCTGTTATTGAAAAGCACTTATAATGGCTATACCAGGTATATTCTCATAACATTTAACACGTATGCGCTTTACAGTCCGCAACTACTGGCAGAGTTGCTTTAAGATTTGCAACCGCTTATTCTCTGTCGGCTTTGGTCCTGCTGCGTGAATCGACGAATGGAAGAGGGTGGAAAAACGAGGAGAGCGGGAGAAATGATATTCGAAACAGTAATGGAAACATGAATCTCATATTATAAGTTTCGTAATATAGGCACTTCTAGGTCTCTCATCACTTCCATTATCCTCGAGCGAAATTAATCCCGTAGCTAATTAATCCATTGAAAAGGAGGAAAATAAATAGCCTTTGCCGGAAGCAGAATCTTCAGGCAAAATGAAACGGAATTCTTCGCGGACACGGAATCCTTTCTAGCTTGAACATACTAGAAAGAACTATCTTTTTCCATCATCGTCCTCTTCAGACGGTTAGGTGAAAAGAGGCATTGCAAGACCACGACTACCTCATTAGCTTTTAAAAAAATATTTAGTTCGCCCCTTAATTTGAAACCTCTCCGCTAAATATGCAGCTATGGGGCCCATCTACGAACTCGACCTATCCCTTGACTCGATGAGTTCTCACACCCAAGTTTTTTCAAAATATCTTATTCCCTTCGAGAGTTAACGTGCTGACAGACGGACAACTTTTGCGATGTCATATGTATCCCTCCACTTACGTTTTGGGATCCCAAAAACTGTTCCGGCTTCAACCAAGTTCTATTGACACAGCACTTAAAAAGTTTATAAAATGTATTGTCTCATAACGTTTAACACACTGATGCGCTACAAAACTTCTGGAAGTGTTGCTTTAACATTACCATTTGCGATTTATGCTAGTTCAAAGGTTTGCAATCGCTCGTTCCTTTTCCCGGATGTCGTCCTGCTTGCAGAAATCGATGAATGACGCTACTCGAGATCATAGGAAGAAGAATCACTGGAAAAGAAATAGTGAACGTTAAGGGGATACCAAAGCCGCAATCCATTTACCATTGTCTCGGCCCTGTCAGCGAAATCCCGTTTTAGTTAACTGCCGTGTCTGCTTAATGTCGTTTTATTTGTCCTGTCCGCTGACAATTGTCAATGCCCTGTCACAGGACGCCGTGAATGATGACATGATATGGGAGCAAGTTTCGTTTCTGCTCTCGACTGCGTTTTATTTTTTATGCTTGTCCTTTGCATTCAGCTGACAAGGCTAGTAAAAAGGCTTTAAACCGTAACAAGGCAGTAATACGAAGACAAGACCGAGACAAGAAACACTCACATCGAACGCAGCTTCAAACGAAGAAAGGTATGGTAATTTGAATCTATTAGCTGCGTTTCCCTCTCTAAAATTAAGTCCTCTGGAATCACACTAAAAGAAACGAGTCGAGACGAAGAAGAGAACTATAGTTGCCGTCCCCTAAAAATTTTAAATTCCCGATTTCACTCGTTTTAGTATTATCCGTTACAAGTTACTAATACCAGGAAAGAAATGGTGAATTTGAAATATCTTAGTTGCCGACCCCTCGCTGGACTCGATCTTAGTTGTCTACTGACAGGGTGCTAAAAGGAGGAAAAGGTGAACTTTTACAAATGTAAGTTGCCGATCCTTCACGAGGAACGAAACGGAGGAAAAGAACGGCAGAGCGTGCCAGTTTTTTCTAATACTAAAACGAGGAAAAGGTGAACTTTTACAAATGTAAGTTTCCGACCCCGCACGGGTACTATACAGAGAAAAGACTTGCCAGTTTTTTCGAATTCCTCGTTTTGGTACTCTAAGATACAATCCGTGAAAAGTCGCTGAAACCATGAAAGAAACGGTGGACTTGAAATATCTTGGTTGCTGACCCCTCACTGGACTCATGATCTGAGTCGCCTATCGACAGAATGCTAAAAGAAGGAAAAGGTGAACTTTTACAAACGTAAGTTGCCGATCCCTCACGAGAAACTAAACAGAGGAAAAGCACGGTACAGCGCGCCAGTTTTTTTTTTCGAATACTAAAAGGAGGAAAAGGTGAACTTTTACAAATGTAAGTTGCCGGCCCATCACGGGATACTGAACAGAGGAAAGGCTTGCCAGTTTTTTCGAATTCCTAGTTTTGATACTCTAAGGTACAATCCGTGAATAGTTACTGAAACCAGGAAAGAAACGGTGGACTTGAAATATCTTGGTTGCCGACCCTTCACTGGACTCATGATCTGAGTCGCCTATCAACAGAGTGCTAAAAGGAGGAAAAGGTGAACTTTTACAAACGTAAGTTGCCGATCGCTCACGAGAAACTAAACAGAGGAAAAGCACGGCACAGCGCGCCAGTTTTTTTTTTCGAATACTAAAAGGAGGAAAAGGTGAATTTTAACAAATGTAAGTTGCCGGCCCCTCACGGGATGCTAAACTGAGGAAAGGTTTGCCAGTTTTTCGAATACTAAAAGGAGGAAAAGGTGAACTTTAACAAATGGAAGCTGGAGATCGGATATTCATCCGATCCCTCCACTCTAAGCGTTTTGAAAGATTTCCGGTTCCCCCCTGCAACTCCCCCCCCCCATGTCACCGGATCCGGTCCGGAGTTAAAATGGGACGTATCTTGGTTGCCGACCCCTCACTGGACTCATGATCTGAGTCGCCTATCAACAGAGTACTAAAAGGAGGAAAAGGTGAACTTTTACAAACGTAAGTTGCCGATCCCTCACGAGGAACTAAACAGAGGAAAAGCACGGCACAGCGCGCCAGTTTTTTTTTTCGAATACTAAAAGGAGGAAAAGGTGAACTTTAACAAATGTAAGTTGCCGGCCCCTCACGGGATGCTAAACAGAGGAAAGGTTTGCCAGTTTTTCGAATACTAAAAGGAGGAAAAGGTGAACTTTAACAAATGGAAGCTGGAGACCCCTCACGGGATACTAAACAGAGGAAAGGCTTGCCTGTTTTTTGAATCCTCGATTCCTGGTAATTCTTTCCTCGTTTTAGTTTGCCTTTCCTGGTTTTAGTATTCTTTCCTGCTTTTCTCTTGCCTTTCCTTTCCTGCTTTTAGTCGATCCCTGCTTTTCTCGTGCCTCAGTAATCCCGTAGAAATAATTTGTTAATGTTTTGTCGGGCGATGGTTGACTCTTCGCCACATCGGGTTCTTTTTATGCGCAAGAAAGAAAATCCTGCAAAAATTTGTCGGTCAAAACAATGAATAAAGCAAATTCTGCATGCTTTTATTGTGCCTTGGTAATCCAGAAGAAAATTTTGTTTTTAGGTTTTTGTCGGTCAACTCGTCAGCACATCAGGTTCTTTTTATACGCAAGAAAGAGAATCCTCCAAACTTTGTCGGGCACACCCGGGAAGTTCAAGTCTTATCGGTCCAAGGCATTAATCTTACACGTAAGAAATCAAGTTCTTTACAGATTAGTGGAGCAATAGAAAAAATCAAATGCTCGATGGTTTTGTTCGACGTCTGTATTTCGTCGAAACTTCAGGTTCTTTTTCCCCCAAACAAATAAGTTCTGTAAATTTTTATCGGGTGCATGCCGAAAACCACAAGACAACTTATCACACATTGTAAATGGCTGCATCTTTGACACAACACAACTCTTCATTCATGCACAAAAACTATTATACACAAATAATACCTTTCTGGAAGAGCCATCTTCACTCAGGACTATTCAGTATGCCACCAGGTACCAAAGATAGGACAAAAGATCCAGGACACTCTTCCATTACAGAGAAATAAATATACCCTAGTTCAGAACAATAGCTGCGACAAATTGTTTTCTATCTGGATAGTAGGGTATTTTATCCCCGTGGGTATTTCTCGAACTATCTCGAGCTAGGTCAAGAGGGCATCAATAATCTCTTAATGAGTGGCCCCCTGTAAGGAGACTTAACAGGAAATTTATAGGTCCCTGGTAGTATTCAGGTGGGTAATCTCCCAGCATCTTCAGAGGTTGTTTCCCCAAGGGTTTCTTTGTCATTTTGCAGAATAATCTCGACGAAAAATTTCGTTTTCCATTTGCATCTGCGTGGTAGTGGGAAGGTCCATGCGATTCTGTCGCACATCTGAACATCAACGAAAAATCGTGTCGCATACGAAGCACCAGTGTGAACCAAGGGTAAGAAGGTGACGAAAACAACAATCGGAACATACGGAGAATGTTTCACTGCTCTGCAAACGAGAGTAAACTCGGAATTAGTTGTATACAGCATAAAGCTGCCCTTACTATGGCACCACCCACCCCCCAATTGGCCATGGTAGATGATCCTGCCATCTTGGATCATGAAGCTGCCACCCCCAGAAAAATCATACTAATTCCAAGAAAACAGCAAATTTTGTTATTTGCAAAAGGTCAAGGAACCTCTCTGACCAAACAGCTGGCTTCTAACTTCACCATGTAGCAAAATACCATTTTTAGCAAAGTGGGCGACTTCATGATCACTTGGGTGGCTATATTCTTTTGTGTTCTCCAGCTTAGTCTTGAACAATTACAAGTAAACTATGGTACCAGCAGAAAGCGAAGGTTCTAAGCTTCCTTTCAGGATACTCCACTGAATTTTATTTCAACCCTTACTCTTTTTCCCTAAGTCATTTCCCCAAAATAGGAGTTTAGGGTGGCAGCTTCATGCAACGCTCTTGTATTTGTATAAACTTCTCGAGTATTTTTCGTACCGCATCATGAGCTAGACGTTGTGAAATAGTTTTTATTATATTATAAATAGTTGTTAATGGACCCGTCATAGCTTTAGTACCAATAAGACTCTACTTCTGTAGCCGTTCCAGCATTCCTAATTTCGAGAATTTGAATTTCAGACAGTTTCCTGTTTTGCCCTTTCTGGGGCGACTCTGATTTGTACGCTCGCCGTGTCTGACTCTTATTGTCTTATTGGCCAGAAAGATCGGTTTTTGTCAAATTTTATCGCGTTTGCCTTGAACCTACGGAGAGTGTTACATAGAGTCAAAGTAAGTCTTACACAGAGTGTGTTCCATCCTTCTACAAATAGTAACTATTAGTTACTATTTCCATTCCAACCTCACCAAAAGTTACGACGCTGACCGTTCCAACCTTCTCGAAATAGTAACTAATAGTAACTAATTGCTTACCACGCTCGGGAGCGTAGTAAGCGTAGTAACTACGGATCTCTGTAACGTGATTGGTCGGATTTGCCCGCGGCATGATATTCTGCTGGAAAATAGAAAAATTGTTCCAGCCTTGAAGGCAAAAAGCCAGAATTCGTGACGTCATGCATGGTAACTACGGTAAGTAGGATGGAACACCATAAAAAATGGGCTTCCGTCCCAGTGCCGCCCAGATCGCTTCGCGAGAGAAGCTTCAGCAAACTGTTCGTGTGTGCAGTGGCGGACGTAGAAAATTCTAGCAAGGCTAAAATGCGGTGCAAACATCGAGGATCAGATCCGAGCAAGCGCTCATTAACAAAGACAATAAAAGTGGGAGAGACCAGAAACTCCCGTAAGCCCCATGAGTCACAACAATCAGCGCCGTTTAGCGGATGGTCTTTCGTTAAAAAATTGCTCTGTTGACAATTTCTTCCATCGCTTTCCTCAGAATCATCATCAAAGCATGTTTTGTTTATGATGAGCATTCTCTCTCCATTCAGATTTCCTCTTTAATTGGAATAACAAACAAGTAGGAAAAGAATAAATCGCTTGTTCATGGGAAAAAAAATTGAATTCACGGTTTCGAATCAGTTAATGTTGACAGACATTGCCTACTCACGCCCTCTTGCTTTGATTATATTAATCATCTACCGCTGGAAATTGGACAAAGTCCAAGCGCTAGGTGGCGTTCCAATCGATTTTCAGAGACCCGATTTTAGCGAAGTCACCGGTCTTTCCCACTATTATTATCTTTGCTCATTAAAGTTTAACTGAACAGGCAACTTATTTTTACATCTTAGATTCAAATACATTGAATTATTACAACACCTATTGGGGATTTTCATTCTGTCCACAGTAGTCTTCAGTAGGGACGTTGGGAATGTGGACGCTTTCCCATGGTGAATCCGTCCACAATGCGCCCGCGAAAATCACTACACCATCACTACACAAGACACCTCACTAGCAGACACAACGTTCTGCCATATCTAGTTTGTTTTTGGCACTGCAGACTGCAGACACTTCTTTGTTTATTTGATCCAGGCACCATAGAGATATCACAAAAACGGGAAGAGAGGCAAGCACAATGGGATAATCGGTTATTTGGAAATATCAGAAAAACAAACTAACGCTTTTTCATCGGGTTTTCAAGATTATTTAAGCGAACAAGTGATGGGTAACTAGACTATTGTATCCTAGCCCTTTTCGGTTAAATTTTAACGACTGGTTGAGTTTCAGTAGGGATGTTCGAGTCCTCTAGCGGCGCTAGTGTCGCTGAGATTTGAATGTGTGTCACTTTTTCAAAGTTCACGCATTACTCTCTAGAATTATTTTGCTCTGGTCTTACAACAGATCCTGAAAGCAAAAGAGCTACGTCCAGTATTTTACCGGGATCAACTAAAAGGAGGCATGGCACGGCACATGGCGCAAGAGACACGAGTAGTAAAAAGAGATTAGCAAGTAGTAGAAGTAGACAAGTAAGTCAGAGTCACAAGTAACTCCGTAGACTAAAAGAAGACACGTTAGATCCCTCACTCAGAAGCTTGCAAAGGGCTGTTCGTTCCTCTTTTAGTACTCATGCCTCCTACACCACGTCGTGCCGTGCCATGCCTCTATTTAGTCGACCCCTATTTTACCTCCTTTAAAACTCTGCTGGGTTTCTCAAATATTATAAACCAGTCTTTGGGGATAACAATCAAAATGCCCACGATCATAATGCCCACGACTCAAAATGCCCACTAAAAATGCCAAAAACTCAGAATGCCCACAACTCGAAATGCCCACGACTCAAACTGCCCACGATTGGATAAATTTGAGGTTTTCAGTCCGTAATTAGACGTGATTGAGTGACGGGAGGAGTAGAACGAGTATCAGAATGACGATAATCGTTTGATGAACTTGTATAATCTGAATTATAAATATAACACTGGTTTATTATTATCTACAAGAAACATTTGTAGCCTGTTGCATCGTGGTTAGATGCCGCAAAAGCGCTGTACTTTCTTGATAGTCCGACCGCCAGGTCCTAAAAATGTGACACCCCCCTAACCCAAACGGTACAGTAGGTTTAAAAGTGGATTCCGACAAAATCGAACACGCTGATTCCGAATATGCCGGGAACTGGTTCTGGAAACGATGGCTTAAAGTAGAAATGAAGCTCGATGCTGTTCCATTATTTCCTCTCTATAAGAAGTATCGCTCTCAAACACAGTAGGTTGAAAAATGGATTCCGAACAAATCGAACCCGCTGATTCTGAATATGCCGATAATAAATTCCGGAATAGGTGGCTTAAAGTAGAAATGAAGCCTGATACTATTCCATTATTTCTTCTCAATAATGAGTATAGCTATCAAACACAGTGGATGAAAAATGGATTACGACCAAATCGAACCCGTTGATTATGAATATACCGTTGATAAATAAGTAGACCTGAAACCTGATAAGTTATTCTCCTCCTCAGAAACAAGTGCCATCATCTGGTATAGTGGGCTACTGTCGGCAAAAAAGTTATTCTAACCAACTGAACCCGCTGATTCCGTGTGCTAGGAATAGACACTCGTTGATTAAGGATGTGATGCGAGTCTGTTGCTTAATAACCTAAGTTTGCTGGAATGAATCAACAACTATAGGGATTACAACTGGTTCAAATAATATGTTCGTGTATTGAAATGTCGCACGAAATATCTAAAGCACAAAAAGACGAGTTGAATGGGACACACAAATCTCAAACTTTGCCAACGTTGCTTCACAAAATCAAATTCCCTATTCTTCATCCGAGTCGACAAAGCACCTGCCCCCCCCCCCATACGAACATTTTCACGGCAAGAATCGAGGTAGTGTAAAAACGAGGTCTTGTACCCCTCCTGTACGTAAGAAATTCAATTGTGCAAACTTCGTCGGGTGCACCCGAGAAGTTCAAGTCTTGTCGGTACAACAGGTTAATTAACGTCCATTCGTCTTCACATCAGGTTCTTTAGTACCATTTACTACACGTTCTATCATTTACCACAAACCTGCATTGTTCGCATTCAAGTAACTGTTCACATAATAAACACACCAGACAGACTGAGCTGCAACCAAGGCCGTATCCAGGGGGGGGGGGGGTTAGGGGGTTGACCCCCCCCCCCCCCCCCCCCGAAACATACAAAAATCATAATTTGTATAGGCTTTTCCCTCTGATCGATGTGTTTTTTGTACTTTTTTGTCCGACAAGCAGGCAACCCCCCCCCCCCCCGAAATAAATTCCTGGATACGGGCCTGGCTGCAACCATGGGTGAAAATCATCGTACTGCCATGCCAAGTTTAGTTACACTATTTCCCCTGTTAATAGCCAGAAATCAAATATTTTGCCTTTTACGGCGTTCTCTGAGTAAGTAGCAAGAAAGTCTGATCTTCAGTTGTTTTTACTGTCATGTTTGTTTCGCAATTTTATCTCCTCTTCCGTGTCTTCTCTGTAGGGTTAACTAATTAGCGGCGATTCTTGTTTTTGCGCACTACCTGCTGAGCAATTCTCAACTAAAATAGGTACTTTTCGAGAAGGGGTCGAACACTTCCAAAAAGCAAGTATAAACGAAAACAAAAAAGTGTGTTTAGGAGTTAAGCCAGCGTCGGATACCACTGTTCCAAGCATATTCTGAATCAGGATTTGTTGGCCTACAAAATGGTATCGTCAGACTGACTGTACCTTTTGGGTCGGGTGTTTTCGAAACTAAGCGTCTTTTGACGAGCTGGCGGGTGAGGAAGCCTCTGACTGATACTGAGCCCCCTTGGAACCTAAGTGCTTGAATTTGCTGGTCTTTCCGGACCATTCTTCGGTTCCTTCAAACGATATATTTTCATGATCCCCAAGGGCCCATGATCATTTTTGCCTCAATGGTTTTGCTTAAAAGTGAGTTTCTGTACAAATAATAATTTGAACAAAATGTACATTTTCATGATTCTAATATATATGAGCTTATCATCATTTGTGTTTCAAGAGTGTTCATTACAGAAGAATCTCTTGCGCCCTTAAAGTTCGCATCATCACGGCCAAATGCATAAATAAAATAGTTTCTATGGACCCATAATCATTCTTATCTCAAGGGTTTTGCTTACAATTGATCGCAATTAAACCAACACACGAATTCCTACATTCATCCCACGACCCGGCCTTGTAAGTGCCGTATGAGCTTCCAGCTCTTGTTAATCAAGGAATCATTCTTACCTTCGTGATGCAAGTTCACTGGTGGATTTGGATCTCCTGGTTTTGCTTTCTGGGTTGGCACAATTTTATACGACATTGCTTCTTTACTTTAACACAAACAATTCTGAACTGATCAAGAAACACAAAAATAATTCCTCGGTCGTCGGCATTGTAAACTAGGACGATATTAGCCTCCCCTGTGACCACTTCTAACTGTCGGCAATTTAGGCCGGCGGTATTTCGTGGTCATGGGCACTTTGAGTCGTCGGCATGTTAATCGTGGGCATTCAGGGGGCGTTCGTGGGCGGTCGCTGATGAAGAATCATAGCTGACGTAGCCGTTGTAAACATTGTGTGAATAAATGTTTCAAAGTCAGCTTGGGCTCAAAGAATATTTATCTTATTACTGACTACACAGAAGCTTGTGAAAACTATAAAGGTGTGTTTTTTATGTAGTTTGGCGTACTTTTGTTTAAGTTATGAAAGTACAGTATGTGGAATAGACAAATAAAACGCTAACACATACTGTACTTTCATAACTGAAACAAAAGTACGTCAAACTACAGTGAAACTTCACCGAAAGTATATAAAAAAAAAACGCATCTTAAGCGGACAGGAAGTTGGATGAAGCCGTTCGGCGAAGGTTTTACCAGAAAGAAACGCCACACCAACAATTTTTACGGTGTTATGAGATGGCCGCGTGGCAGGCTAAAAGCCTGCAGGCTTCACCTTCCAGATTACCAGACGTCCGGGGCTTCCGCGTAGTCAAGCCAACCCTTCTAGATTTTCATGATAATGATGACAGCTAAATTCGCTGTTCTTCAGCATTTCCTAGATGTCCCCTTTACATTTCAAATATCTCTTGCATCCCAGTCACAACTGTCAACCACTTTCCCTTTTCTTCCTTCATTTGCATATTTGTAGTGTCCCTCGAGCGGGTTGCCTCTATGGTACCTTCCAGCCATCCGGAATCTGGAGTATTCAACACCCCCGACTTCCAGAGATTTTTGGCCTGGCTTCACCTTCCAGATCCGTCTCGACAAAAACGGCTGTCTGGAATCCGGAAGAAAAATCTGGAAGGTGAAGCCTGGGTTTAAGTTAACGTTCACAAGGTGTTCTCTGAAGATCAACTAACATAATAGGTGCTCAACAGCCACAAGAACTGCCAGGAAATTGCGAAGAAAGAAAAGAAAGGGGACAAGAGATTGTCCGTTCAGCGGTGAACAATTGAGAAGACCCAGATCAAGCTGCTTAGCAAATACAGCCAAGCGTGAGGCCTACTAGCCTAAAGTATAACAAAACATACAGAAAACATACTACATCTAGACAAAAAACTGAGACCTATAGTCAACAACAATCGTTGACTTATCGAACAAGCTGAAACAATTCCACCCCTCCCTCCATCCCTGGAGACGGTGACTAAATACATTGTTTTACGTTGCTTCTGCGTTGCCTACATCGCAAAACGCAGAACTTCACTCAGTTTCAGTCTGCCGCTTCATTTATCTAGACTGAATTGCTTAGACTATAAAGAAAGACTTTCAGAAATTCTGCAAGATAAAGGAAATGTAGAAAACACTGAATGAAAGGGACTTGATCAACATTCTGGTGAGTTTTAATTTCTTAGCTCTGAGCAGAGCTCAAAGACTGCAGATTCTAGATTACACGTTTAATATCTTCCAGACATGTCATAAATGCTGTAATTCTGGAAGCCGGTAGCACCGCCTATGATCGCATGGTTCCAAACTTGGGGCTCTACAATCGGAAGGTCTTCGTGAATTTATATGGTATTTTCGGGTACACTAACGGATAAGCGTCCAAGACGAAAGAATTGCAATGGTGCAAGTTGCGAGCTCACTTCCATAAACACCGAATTAACCATCGACCGGTCGACTTAAAGTATTAATTTTGTTAATTCTACATTGCAAAAACACCAGCAAAAAATTACTCACCTCGTCATCTGAAAGGGAGTCCTTTTTGATGATGGTGATGATAATCGGAGCATACCCCGTCCGTGGGGACTCGCGAGAATACGGGGAGTGAGTCCTCGGGACTAATAAAAACGCGGGAACTCCTCAAGTGCAATGGAGTCCTCGACGACTGGCGAGAATACGCCTTATAAGTTCATTATGCATCTGGGTTCTTTGTGGAATGATAACTTTTAAGAATAAAATATCTTGTGTTCTTCGTACTATTTTGATTGCTTATCGGTTCAGTTCCAAAAACGGCTACCCTTCAGAATCTTCGAAAACGCAATCTGCGGTAGAAGTTCAGGTTGACCTGACATTTCAATTTGCTCGCGGACTGTTCACCGCAATCAAGATAAGACTCGAATTGAATGTGTGAATTTCTGTTAGCCTGTAGCCGAATTGAAAACACAACGCGTTGGCTGCATACCTTCATAATATCAGGGCTGTTCTGCTTCAGTGTTTTATCAGGTAAAGAGTTTTGATGACAAACCTTTCTCTAGTGTATTTCTTATTTTACCACTATCCTTCATCCATAAATGGGAAACTGGCAAGCTGAAAGCTACGTTTTTTCGTTCTATTTTAAAATGAAGACAACCGTCGTTTTTTAGCAGAATATTTTTAGTACAAGGGATTAGCTGGGTACCCGCATTAGCTCATGTAGGCCTACCTACTGACGGATACATAAAAGTGATAGAAGAAGCTGCAGTTAGGTGCTGTTAGTTTTTCTTGTTGTACCAGAAGTCCACTTGACTTAGACTAAGATCACTGGAAGTCAATTGAAATATATTGGATTCCTATTAAATTGAGAGGATTTGTGGGGGGGGGGCGGCGGGTTTTTTTGCACCTTTATTCAAACAATGTTTACAACGGGTACGTCAGCTACGATTCTTCGTCAGCGATATATCGGCCCTTCTTGGCAAGGGTCCTCGTCAGGCTGTCAATCCTAATTACAGGTTTGTTTCGATCCCCGAAGTTGAACCAGAGGATTGACAGCTTGACGAGGACCCTTGCCAAGAAGGGCCGAAATATTGCTGACAAAGAATCGTAGCTGACGTATCCGTTGTAAACATTGTTTGAATAAATGTTTCAAAGTCAGCTTGGGCTCAAAGAATATTTTTTGCACCGTTTTTTTTTTTGGTCGGGGGGATTTTGGTACCGGTTATTTTTAGCCGGGGGGTGGTGGTGTTGGTACCGAGGGAGAGGGGGTTGCCGGGAGTGGTTTGGCCGGGGGGTTTCTCGCCTTGACCCGATAAAGACATGGTTGTAAGATTATAATTATGAATTTACAAGTTTGTTATACAGACACCAGTTTTGTGTGAGTTCAATAGAATAGAGTTGTCGGTCGGGGTAGTTTTCAGTCACGGTTATTTAAGTGGGTGACAAGCTCAATATCTGGTAAGATAATGCAAAGGTCTTTTGTCTAATACAGTTCTATTTTTCTTCATTTTTCCTTTTGTTTCATTTGCTTCTCAACTCTTCACTTTTTTATGGCACTTGAGCTTACTACATCAGGGACCCAACCGGATTAACTTGGAAATAATCACTTCCTCAATCCGACCATCAATGGGGGAGGGGCAACATGGAGAATCCGGAAATTAGTAACATTCATAACTTTGGAACGGGTAATCGGGCGTGCATTAAACTTCACAGGTATAAAGAACAAATGTCTTGGATGTTCATTGTCAAATTCGGATTGGATCCGATAACTGGGGCAGGGGCTGGAGGGGAACACTTTTTCTATTTTTCGTCGAACCCCTACCCCTTTCTTCGCACTGGTATAGCTCTGCGCATGGATGAGTCATTCAGTTATTCTTTGCTAGAATTCGTTCGGAGAGAGCTAGATCAATCGGAGGTCGAAGGGGTTGGCAAAATATGTTGTTGAACCTTAGTAGGGTTTGATATAGCGGATAATCAGGCGTGCATTAAACTTGACAGGTATCAGAACAAATGTCTTGGATGTTCATTGTCAAATTCGGATCGGATCCGATAACTGGGGGGGGGGGGGGCTGGAGGGGGACACCCGAAATCTCTTTGCTTTTTCTAGTTTTCGTCAAACCGCTACCCCTTCGCACTAGTATAGCTCTGCGCATGGATGAGTCATTCTTTCATCGCACATTCTTTGCTGGAATTCGTTCGCAAAAATATAAAAACAATAATCTACCCAACATCAAATGCTGAATACAACTCACGGTCCGATGACATCCACACAGGTAACGATAGCCGCAAGTTTGGGCCCGAGAGAATCACAAGGAGTGGATTGCTAGACTGAAGGATCCGGGTCTGAAAAGAGAAGATAGACCGACGCCTGAGTTCCCCAAAAGAAGGAAGACCTTATTTTATATTACTATCGTTATATTACATCGTTTGCCTTCCGGTGTGTGCGATGACTCTGAGTGGAATGAATATTAGTTGCGTTTTTTCAGATACTATGGTATCTGATACCATGGTCTAAAGTCATTTTTTCAGCTATCGTTGTATCTGATACCACGGTCAAAAGGCGTTTTTGCAGTTATCGTGGTATCTGAGCAGTTATCATGGTAACAGATATCCAGATACCACGGTCCGACCGTGGTAACTGGTAGTGGCATCTGAAAAAGTCATCTCACTTTCATCAGTTTTTGTCAAATTGGTGGGGAAGAAGTATGGCACTTAGTGATGTGACTGAATATCTGTTTTTCGGCTTCTGGCAATTGGCCATATTCCTGTTCAGCGCTTCCAAGCGCACTAGTTTCTGTTAATCCTCTCATGCCTCACAAGCGACCCACTACCCTATGGATTCAACTTTTTACTATGTCTAACCAACACTTGTGTAGACATAGTAAAAAGTCGAACCGATAGGGTAGTGGGTCATTTTCCCTTTCTGCTGCTATAACATATGTAAAACCTACATTAACCTGGGACACAGATGACAGGTTTTCCACTCACTAACCTGTGGATCTATTTTACCATGTCAGTTCCAAGTGATGACCGTGAGGCATGGGGATTAACAGAAACTAGTCCGCTTGGAAGTGCTGAACAGGAATATGGCCAATTGTTGTTTTTGCAGAGCAACCGTAAACCAGATACCACGGTTACTGCAAAAATAGACTAATTGCAGATCCAACAACCATGGTAACAGATACCATGGTATCCGCAAAGACGCAACTATTGTTTTGATTGTTAGTATGCTGGGGATGCGCGCAGAGAGAAGTTTCAATATTTTTGTTGAAATAAGATTTAATAAACTGGAATAATTCAATAGTTTTGGTAACAAACCAGCACAGTCGTATTCGAATGAGTCAACAAATGAGGCGTATGCAAAGGGGATGGGGACGAACGGAGGGAGGGGGTCTATCAAGCAGGTTCCGGATAAGGCGATGGAATCGTCTCCGAATGAGACGACTTATGAAGTTCAGACAAAGAGGACGGGGACAAAGAGTATGAATCTGACGAAGCGGCCTGAGACCAAAAGGATGGAATCGTCTCAGAATGAGGCGACTTCTGAGGCACAGACGAAGAGGTGGGGTAGAAAGGGGTGGATTCAACTAAGTGGGCGGATAATAAGAGGACGGGATCGCCTTCCAATTAGATTCGCCTCTAAAAAATAGTTCTTTGACTAACAGCAGTGGAACTTTCTTTTATGTGTAGTAAATACCTTTACGATGTTTTTGGCGTACATAGCTAACAGTGACTCTTGTAGTGAATGTAGCACGTCGGGCATAGATGGGTGAATCCGATCCGAATTCAGGACTAGGTACGAGTCCGATTCCAAATCCGAATCAACCATTTCATTCTGAGGATTTTAATCAGGAATCGAATCCGAATTCGAGTCCAATCTTAACAAAAATCAAATCATGTACATAGGTTATGGTTTAAAATCAGAGGTGACAAAAAGCACTGACATCTAATGTAATCAGATAACGTGATAGATTACTGGGGAGGGGCGGAGACAAAAAGTTGGATTGCCTAGGTAAATTGTCTAAAAATTGGGAACACAGAAACTGGAAGGATGAAGCGGATTTGACCGGATTCGTAAGATTGAGGGTTTGGAATCCGAATCCAGCCTGACAAGCAGAAGATTCGAATCCGGATTCGAATCTGGCCAAAAGGTTGAATCCTGGATTCGGATTCACCCATCTCTGACGTCGGTTAGCAGATAAAGCTTTCTTAATAACGTTTTATTTCTTTGTGCGTTGAAGCAAAGCTTGTGTTTGTAGACTAGCCAGATTATGCATCTGCGACTCGGAAGATGTAAAGCAAGACTATGCTTACTAAGAACATTTTCATGTTCCGAAATTAAATTATGAATTACACTCCGTTTATCTTCAGTACTGTCTAGTCACACCTTAATCCCAAGCTGACAACGAACTGGCCTTATTACAGTTCAGCGCTCCAAGTGGACTAGTTTCTGTTAGTCCTCATTGCCTCATAACCAACACTTGTTTAGACATAGTAAAAAGTCGGATCCATAGGGTAGTGGGTCACTTCCCCTTTCTGCTGCTGCGATTTATGTAAAACCTCGATTACCTGAGACACAGATGACAGGTTTTCCACTCGCTAACCTGGTGATCTATTTTACCATGTCTTATCCAAGTGCTGACGGTGAGGCATAGGTGGATTAACAGAAACTAGTCCGCTTGGAAGCGCTGAACAGGAATATGGCCAATTGTGACTGATGACACCAAACTGAAAAGTCAACTAACTAAAAAGTGTAGAACCTTGCAGGTATGTTCAATTTTAACTACAACCTAAAAATTCTGGAAAGAAGGTTCAAGGTTCAAGGTTCAAGGTTTAATTTACACTTCTGTATAAAATCAAAATAAATAGGGTCAAGCCGGGGACACAAGGTCGATTGACAAAAACCCGGTACAATATATAACAAACATATTTTACCTATAACTAATTACATAAATAAATGTTAATAATTCCATGACTCATCACCAGACGGGAACCCGCCCCACAAACCCACCGACACTCGGCAAGATCAACCCGAAATCCCACAAAAAAAAAAATTAAAAAAAATACCCAATGCGCAAGCGAGGGTTACCGATGGCCGACAACTAATATGGACCCCAACCAAAACATATCAACAACAAACAAATAAAAGTTTACTTTAATTTTTTTTTTATCGATGATTCTTGAATTTATTTATAAGTATAGAATGAAGTTGCTTTTTTATATTTGGAAGAGATTTACTGATATCAATATATTGTAAATAAAGATGCCATGAACCTGTGATTGAAAAATATGGTGAGAACCGCGATCTCTCAGTGGTTAATTTAAGGTGCTGCATTTTCCATTTATGACAGGTTTCATAAGAATGGTCAGGTTGCTCAGGGAAAAAATTACTCAAACGAAAGTACGAAGGTAGTTCCGACCGGTCATATTTTACCTTAAATAAAAAAGAATGGAGAGTGAATAATTCTGAAACAGGCAAAATATTGGTTAACAAATATAGAGTTTCAGTTTTAGTTTTGTTAGGATAAGAAGAAGGGGATGGTAAATATTTTTGTAAAATTCGAAGAGCCCGGTTTTGAAGAGTCTGTATTGGTTTCACATGATATTTGAATGTTGCCAAATAAATCAAGGGACAATACGTAAGATGGGAGTGTATCAAAGCAAAATAAATCAGGCGCAGAATTTCATACGGGAAAAATGCTGAAACCTCCGCATTATACCAACTCCTTGTGCAACTTTAACCCGTGATATATTACAATGTTCTTTATAAGATAGATTTTCGTCAATAATTATACCAAGATACCGGAGTGAAGTTACCCTTCGAATCTGAATATTTGTAGCCTGATCATTTATTGTCGAAACTTCTTTTGCTTTGTGTCCAATTCTACTATAAATGATAAATTTCGTTTTGGCGGCATTTAATGACAAACGATTAGCTTTTAGCCATACAATCAATTGGGAAAACACGATTTGCAGCTTCTCTTTGACATCCTCTTCCGACTGTCCTGCAAGTGTTGATCCGGTATCATCGGCGAAAAGGACATTCAGACTGTTGTTTTCTGTCGCTGATGAAAGGTCATTTATGTATATTAGGAAGAGCAGTGGTCCCAGAATTGAACCCTGAGGGACACCAATATTTGACAATAAGCATGGATCCGAAACTGTCTTATTAATAGTTGTTACTTGGGATCGACCTGTTAGGTAAGATGCGATGAAATCGTGCGCTGGTCCTCGTATCCCACCATGGCTTAATTTATATAACAATATTTCGTGACAAATCGTGTCGAATGCCTTCTCAAGGTCCAAAAAGATACTCGCCGGAATCAATTTTTTATCAAGGATTCAATTATCGCTAAAACAAACCTCAGCTGACTTGCCCGTTTAAGGCCCATAACAAACATTTATTTCTTCTTAGGTACCTTTACTTTTTGCGAAGGCTTGCATTGATTTTCTTACGGATAAACATTTCCGAACCACAGTATTGCACCGCAATACTTCACACTACCCACGCAACGTACGTTTAGCTACCAAATGAGTTTAATACTGGTGAGCTTAGTGGACAAACCTTTTCTCTTTGAAAAATTGCAGATTCTTGAGCAGAAATGATCTAAAAAACAAATAAAGAAAAAAAATATAAACGAAAATAAAACTAATGTACATATTGACTACGACTACTTCCGAATATTCAGGTATACCTATGCCCCTGAGTGGTGTTACAAGTACAAGGAGTTTGGTCACTTGGTTTCTGACTGCAGGCCAAAAAATTCGAAAAAAATAACGAAAAAATTTCGACGCGGACCAATTTGTTCCCTCGCGAATATCACGCAAACCCATGAACATATTAGAGCGTTAAAGCCCTATCACGTGTATCCAGGAATTCCACACTTACGATATTTTTGTAGGACTTTCTTTCTTTCCAGGTTTTCCACAAGAGATTTTTGTTCGATATCAGAAACTGTCCTAAACAACCCCAGGGTGTGGGGTTATTTCGGGAATACCACGGGCTGCTTTTGAAACCCTTAGTACTTCATTAAAAGCTGTTATGAAACCTTTCACTTATTATTACTTATTTGAGTATGATACTTTATGAAGGTGTAGTACGTTGATGTGTACTGCTGTTCTGCGCACAAATTACCAGCTTACCGAATGTTATCCTAGGACGGATGGTAGTCAAAGCCGTGAACGTTCTCATCCCGCTTTGTGCCACCTGTCGAGTTTGGGCAAGGATGTTGGCCTAGGGCGCAACAGTTAGGGTGTTGCATATACACAATAAAGAACAACCAAATATTTTTTGTTTTTAGATTATTCTTCTTAATTTATTCGAAAAAATGTGACTGACACAGTCAATTATAAGTTTTTCTCAGTCAACGAGTCAAAACTAACGTACCCAAATTACAACATACACAATTAAGAAACGTTTTGCAGATTAAAAATTGACGGGGAAATAAACAACATAACAAACGAGGGCACAAAACTAAGCTCATGGTGGCTCAATGACAGGAAATCCACGACTTCGTAAAAATTTGTCAGTCGCCTACTATAGCCTACGATAAATCTCAAAGGGGTTGATTTGTTTTGTTCAAACTTGGTGTTTCAAGGATCCATTAGGTCAAAGTACAGATCAAGTTCGTAAATGGCCCCGTAGCTCTGTATTTAGGGGTGGGGTGGGGTGTCAAATTAAGGGATGAACAAAATAATGTTCCTAGATAATGTGAGAGTTGATTAAGGGCTAAGGAGACATTTTGAATCCAGATCTGAACTTCATTTTCTGACGGAACACGTAGTTCGCCCAGAGTCCTGCATTGATCAAAATTTGATAGAAGTAAAGGTTTAGTCTGGGGATCATTATAACAAGGATGTAGAGGTAAGCGTATGCTATATCTTGGATCTATATCTGAATGTTATGTTCGAGTCAGAGAACGTATATTGGGCGGATTCCTTCAAAACTGGGAGTTGCTTGAAAAAAAGTTTATTCTGAAGTCGATCGGAGCATCGATATAGTGAGAAGAACCCATGATGAATACATATATGAGCCGAACACAGAGTTTACCGTAATCAGGACAAAATCGGAAACTTAGTGGAAATATTAACACATTTCTGATGTCGATACAACTGGGTTAAAAATGTTTATGTACTCGAAGAAGACACAGTGAATCGGGAAACACTATTTATTCTTGCTTCGATTGGATAGTCCGATCGTAGACTGGTAAAAGTGAATGTTATCGAATGAACATGATTGCCTAATATATATTTTGCCAGGACGAGTATCGAGTGTTTACAGGACAAATAATTTCCTTCTGGAATCCTATTGAAACTTTAGTCTTTTTCTTTTCAAAACATTACCAACAAATCAACAGCATTAAGTAAGTAAGACTTACGATCCGCCATTTTTTAAAGCGGGGTATTTAAAAGAAAAGGAATAAATGAAACAAAACATACGTGACACCAGAACGAGATAGAGTAGACGGAGCGGAGAGTAAGGTGTATAAATTTCCTAAAGCATTGTCCTAATAGGTGTAATAAGGTGTAATACCGCGTATAAGACTCATCACAGATTCCTCTTTTCCTCGGAGCGCGCTGTAATAAGGTGAATAAGGAGAATAGACTAGCGTTCTATTCTGGCTTATGCAGGGCCAATCAGATCGCTTGGTTGGTTCCGCCAGCGGGCCGAGGAGAGGCGCAGCGTCGTCAGGGTTGCCAAAGACAGCACAACAGTTCTACTTTGTTGGAAGCTAAAGAAACAACTTTTCTTAACAAAAACACGTTTTTGTTCTATTACGACGGCTTTTCATCAGTTCGAGGATCAATGCTGTCCATCCGTTATTTTAATAGCTTTTTTTACAGTATAGTTTGCGTTATATTGTACTCGTGTCCTTCAAGTAGTATCAAGAACCTTTTCGGATATTTTTAGAGCTCGAAAAATTGTATTACCTTGGCAACACCGGAAGCCGCATTGATAAAACCTCTTGGGTTGTATTTGAACAGGCGTGTGTATTAAGACGTAAACATCGCGTATAGCGCTATTCACCTTATTACACCTATTAGGACAATGCTTTAGAAGCGCCCTAATACGGCAGCTCAAACCGGCACCAGTACAATCGTGGGTTGCGATTCAGAAGCCCTCGAGTGCAAGCTAAAAATACAAATTAATAAGAAATCAGACAAAAAGAAAACCATTATTAGTATTTTGGTTAAAGTGTTGGGTAGAATTCATTTAGGGTAGCCTACTGTAAGCTAATTAATTTTAAATGACTTAGATTTTTATGAAAGTATATGGTCTAGCTATTAGTCAGTTGTAGACCGATTGTGTGTATTTTATTATATTTTCTCTACTCGCCAGCTTTGGCGGATGCAAATAAATGAATTGATTTGAATTGAATTCAGTAGTATAGCCTATAATTGAAATTTACAGTGATAAATATTTTGCAGGATCTATTTCTTTCAGTTCTGTGTTTTGAGGTTTTATATTATTTTTGGCGTAAGATTCTAAAATACGATAAAAAACAAAGTGCAACAAATCTTTGCCTTCTCAACGACCCAGTCAAGCAGCAAAAGCCGCAGCCGTGTCCAGAATCAAATCTCAGACTCAGCTTTAACTCCAAGCAATTTCCACGACTGAATTCACAACTTCACAAGATCATTTTCCAGCTTGAGCCTGAAGAGGACCCTAGCCAAGAAGGGCCAAAATACAGTTCTAATCAAATGCAGCTGACGTATCCATTTTGTACTGTCAAACGTAGAAAAATGTATACAGGAAGCTAGTGTAGGTCACGTGAGCGAGACTGAATAGGTGGTTAAGTTTTCTTCTTTGTATAATGGTCGCTAGTGTTAGGGTTTTAAAGGAAGAAAAGGTAGAGTGGTTTTGTAATGATCATTCCTGCTGGCTGGTAATGGTTTCTTTTCCCGTTTTCTACCGTCTCGAAGAACGAATTATGATTTCTGAAGTTAATAAAGAAGAAAACAGCGGAATGATAGCAAAAAACATCAGGAACATTCAGAAACATCATAGGGCGGTTGGTAAGTCAAACCCTCTACAAACAAAGAAACCACCATGATATTTACATACTAGTAAATACCACTATCAGTTCCACCTGGCAGTGGATCTCTCGGTCAATTTTTGGTGCCATATTTCTTCTTCCAACTGCATACTGTTCTTATTAGGACATTGAAAAGATTGGAACGACGTCTGAACGAGTCTAATCTGATCAACACATCAAATTAAAGGTCAAGCTTTAAAGGTTAACTGAAAGCTTATCAGACCACTTCGTGCGCAAATCCTCATTCAACCTCAGAAGCCACAGAAACGAAAACTTGTTTTGCTGTTTTCTTTCAATATAAGGGATGGTCCTTATATTTATGTCCTTATATGGAGATCCTAATATTACCGACTATTTTGGAAGGCTAAAGAAACGGCTTTACGAGACAGGTAAGACGGACTTTTCCATTTTAGAATACACTTGATGACTATCTCTCCCTTCCGATGCAGAATCTCCGGGTACCTGCGGAAGAACGGAAGAAACGGTGTCACAGCTGCGCTGACTCGCGATTTGAGTCACTGAGTTTGAGTGTTATGGACACGTTTACTCCTTCTTCCTGAGAATCACAGGCGTTTTGGACTTAGTCATATAGAGTATTCAGAGGCTAGTAGCGCTACCATCTAGTGGCGAAAGTAAGGTACAGCAATCTAGCCTTCATTTCTGCAAATATAAAAAAAGAACTGTAAGCTCATATGGCACTTGCACGGGTTGAGATGTATTGTTTGATTAAAAGTACGTTTCGACTCTGCGGTCAAGATGCACACTATAAGGAAGCTCGAACTTTATTTGAAAGCAAAACCTTTGAGGCAAAAATGATAATAGGCTCATGGGGATCAGGAAAATGTACATTCTGCTTAAAAGTATTTTCATAGTTTGCGGTCAAGATTGCGATTATTACGTAGCCGTCAATATTCCGGGCCCGAGTGGCTTCCTTTTAGTCTCGGTTTATCTTCCGACAAATTACAGAAATGTAGTATCTGAGAAGAGATATACCACCGCGTGCTCGAGGCTAGGGAGGCTGCTTAATAGACACCAAAAGAAGGGTAGATACGTTTTGTGTGGTGATTTTAACTGCAACCCGACTGATTCTGACAGTTTCTTCGCTATTCTATCCTCTTGCCTTCCCGATTCTGCCCAAATTGTGCCCAAGTCAGAAAACTTTACTTTCATCCATAGTGCGACACTTTCAACTTCAAACCTAGACCACTTTTTCACGAACATACCCCTGTCCCCTTCGCTCACTGTTCTCGTTGATTGTGAATCGGCTTGTAGCGACCATTTAGGAATCTGCCTTACGATCCCGTACTCGAATAAAAGCACCCCCCCTCCGCCTAAGTGGTATATTAAAGCAGATTGGAAAAAGATAGAAAAGGATGTGTTCCACGAAGTGTTAGATGGCGTATTGATGAAAATATCGGTGCCGTTTCACCTGCTAGCCCACGGTGCAGATCAGGATCGAGTTGCCCTTAACATCTTTACGGAAGAACTAGTTCACTGCCTCAAATATGCTAAATGCATTCTGTTCCCCAGTCAAAAACTAGGGTTGGCACCCGGAAACCTGGATGGAGCAATCCGTACATAAAAACGATGAAACTGAAAGCCAAATTCTGGTATAAGATTTGGCTAGACTGCGACAGGCCACGTTCAGGTGAAGTGTTCAAGTGTTACCGCAATTCAAAGAAGCAGTTTAAGAAAGCTTCGGATTCCGCTCATTCTCAAAATATAGAAAAGTGCTCCGCCGAGTGTCAATCTAACCCGGATAAGCTATGGAAAATTCTGCGAAAAAACAAACGTGAGAAAAGTGAATCTGCCGCAATTTCGGATGACGCTTGGGTTGCCCATTATCGGTCTGTCTTCGGTACGGTTGATGGCACGCTGCAGGGGAGTTTTGATCACCAACTAGAGGAAAAACTTGCTAGTGTCCGTAACCAGCGTAGCCCCATTGTAATCTCGCCTTCAAATGTTGTGAAAATTATTAAGACCCTTAAGTCCAACAAAGCCCCCGGTATTGATGGAATCAGCCCATCCCACTTGAGGAATGGGAGTGCTAAGTTGTTTGAATATTTGTCCCTACTCCTGCAAATGTGCATTTCCCAAGGACTAGTACCCGATAATTTTTGTAAAGGTCGTACATCTAACGTGTTGAAAAAGGGCAAGAATCCGTCAGAGTGCAAGTCCCATAGGCCTATTACCGTCTCGTCGGTTTTTAGCAAAGTGTTTGAGAAGACTCTGATCCCTTACATTGCGAACCGTGCGCTAGTGGGGGTGAAACAGCTCGGTTTTCGACAAAACCTGGGTTGTGGATTTGCTCATAGGTTGCTAAAGCGGATTTTAAAAAGTAATCTTGACTGTAATAGAGCATTATATATGTGTAGTGTTGACATTGCGGCCGCGTTCGACTCGGTGATCCATTCCCAAGCTTTACTAGCTTTGCTAGAATCTGGAGTTGATCCAAGGGTTGTGCTGGCCCTCCAGGATTGGTATTCGCATGCAGTAATCTATCTAGTACTTGGACTGGATATCAACAGCGGGATGCGAAAACAAAGGCTGTCGGAACCGATTCGGTTGCTGAAAGGGGTTCGGCAGGGATCTGTGCTAAGCCCAGTTATTTTCAACTGTGCTATTTATTTTGTTACCCGGTATTTACGAGATTCGTTCCTTCTCAATGGTGTTGATGTGAGCTTTATTTCGTATGCGGACGATCTCCTGCTACTTAGCAATACGCTAGACGGATTACGTCATAATCTGAGCTTCCTCATGAAAGCTTACAAGAGCATCGGTCTTTCTGTAAATATTTCAAAAACTGAATTTATAATTTTTAATGATCACTCTAAAGCTGAGCGCTCACTGAAAGTGAGTGACCAGACCGTTGCGCAATCTCATTCGCTTAAATACCTTGGCATTTACTATACCACGGAAATGCGTTCTCTTAGTGCTAAGATTGTTACATGTGTCCACAGTGCGATTAGAGCGGGTTATGGTAAAGCTGTTAGCTGTAAAAACAGTGTAAACAGATATGTTCTTGCTCGTTTATTTAATGCTGTAGTCGCGCCGCATCTCTTTTATTTGCCACCCTTGTGGGAGATCATTTCTATCGCCGACCGGAGGAAAATACGTACACTTTACTACAAATATGCAAAGTTCTTGCTCGGATTGCCGTTGCGTTCATCCAACACAGAGCTTTCTGTACGGTACGGAGTATTCGACCCAAGCAGCAAAATAGAGCTAATAGAAAACCGAGCACACTTAAGGGCGTTAAACATGCTGTCAGAAAATTTACTGACCCATCTATTATAAGTAGTATTCTGTTTATTGTTTGGTTATTGTGTGAAGTTATGTTTGTTTCTTTTTTTTTTTTTTTTTCCCCTTTGTACTCCGCTTTTCTTCAGTTTTTGTAAGCGGGCAAAAATAAATATATATATTGGTACTTTCAGGAATAGTCGGATTCAATTTTTGAGCCAATCTTGTCGAATTTCTAACATTGCAGCCAAGTTTCATCGAGAAAATCCCCAAAACCCAACCAAAATTCCGAGAAACCCCCTCCAGACTAGCTCTAGACCCCCCCCCCCACACCAAAGTGTCTGGATCTAGTCCAATTGTGTAAACGATTTACCTGGAGCAGATGTTTGTTCTTTCAAGCAAGTTTCACTCCGTCCCTCAGTTATAACCGTTTCTGGATTTCCTGTCCCCCCCCCAACTCTATTCGGTTACTGAGTTTACTTTAATTCCAATCGGATCACTCGTTCGAAAGTTACGCAGTACTCAATTTTCCGGATCCTCCGCTCTAAACTCTCCCCCTCCCAGATTGTCGGATCGGGAAACTTTTCCAAGTTAGTTTGGTAGGGTCCCTGAAATGCCTGCCACGTTTCATCATACTAATACATCTGGAAGTACCCTAACTCGAAAAAACGTGACAAACCGCTGGACAGAAGGAATTACGATCGGTATATGGCACTTGAGCAAGAGGCTCCACTCCCCCAACGATTATCGGATCGAGGAAATATTTGTTTCCAAGTTTGATCCACTCACTGCTATGCCTGCCAAGTTTCGTCGTGAAAATCCCAAGACCGCCATCACCGGAATTCCGCCCCCCCCCCCCCCAAGTGTCCGGTTTCAGTATCTAGAGCAGGTGCTTGTTTTTCCCAGCAAGTCTCACTCCGATCCCTACATTCTAACCGTTCCTCGAGATATCCAGTCTCCCTCCAATTCCCCCATAACTGTCGAATTCGGTCCTGACTTCACATAGGACAGAAGAGATCTCTCATCTATACATTTATTAGGTTTCATTCCAATCCGATCGCCCGTTCGCAAGTTACACACTATATTTTACTTTTGTATTTTATTCATACTCCGCTGTTACGCAAAAAGCGGGTCATAAATAAATAAATAAAACTACTAAAGTTTTTGGATTCCCCCGCTCTCCACCCGCAGATGGTCGGATCGGGATACTGATTTTTGCTAGGATGAGTATCGAGTATTTACAGGCCAAATGTTTCCTTTTGGAATCCCATCGAAACCATAGTCATTTTATTCAAACAATGTTTACAACGGATACGTCAGCTATGATTCTTCATCAGCGTTATTTCGGCCCTTCTTGGCAAGGGTCCTCGTCAGGCTGTCAATCCTCTGGTTCAACTTCGGGGAAGGAACATTGTTTAAATGTTTTCATAAATGTTTCAAAGTCAGCTTGGGCTCAAAGAATATTTATCATAGTCATTTTCTTTTAAAACATTAGCAACAAATCAACAGCATTGAGTAAGTAAGTCATTTATTTGCGACCCGCCATTTTCAAAAGCAGGGGATTTAAAAGAAAAGGAATGAATGAAATAAAACACAGCAAAATCACAAATATTACAAGAGGATCTACGGGTTACATATCACCACGCACAGCCTGGTTATAAGAGGCGATCTTGGATTATTCTCAATGCGAAGTAAGAGAGAAGTCCATATCATCAAATATTGGTTAAAGCTACTGGAATACCCCAATCACAGGCTGGAATCATCTGCATATAATGAACTACTAGAAATTGGGACAAAGAAAGCTTGGCCTTTCCAGGTTAAAAAGTTACTGGATAAAAATGGATTTTCGTAGATATGGAATATGGGTCGAGGACCAGGAAAGGAAGGGAAAAAATTTCTGGGAGAATTTAAAGCGAGGCTAAAAGACCAGGAAATCCAGCAGTGGTGGCTGGACATCAAGGCATCTAAAAGTCTACAATTTTATAGCCAAGTGAAGGAAACGTATGGTGAGGAATATTATTTTAAGTTGGATATCCCCAAAAGGTTTATGAAGGTTTGGTTGCAGGTGCGAGCAAATTGTCTACCTTTCGGGAAAGTTTGGGAAAGAAAGAGAAATCCGGAAATGCATAGGTCTTGCCCGGTTTGTGGGGAAGGTGAGTATGGGCTTGGCCACATTCTCCTGCGGTGTCGTAGCCTCTCACATTTGAGGGGAAGTATCTTTGAAAAGGGGAATGATGGCTTTCTCCCTGGGATTTTGAAATCAACGTCGCCGAGGTATATTATCGCAGTAGGGAATTTTGTTGGAAGGGCTTTAGAGTTTAGTAAGATTGAGGAAAGAGATAGAGCAAGTGCGCCGTAGAAATTATAGTAGTGGTGATTGATTGCTGGTTGTATTTATCTATGTTGATTGTTACTGTATATGGCCATACGGCTTTCAAATACAGATTATCTTATCTTATCATACAAAATACGAATTTCCAATCTTCGGCTAACCAATCAGGAAGCACTGAAAAGAGCTCTTTTCGCCGCACTGCAGAACTGAATTGAACAGAAATCCAGTTCTGGCTCGCTACCTCCCCTATTTGTCATGTCGAGATCATCTCCAAAAAATTCGCGAGTTGCTACCGGGACTTAGAAGCGCCCTAATCTGGCAGCTCAAACCGCGATTCAGAAGCACCCGAGTGCAAACAAAAAATATAAATTGATAAGAAATCAGAGAAAAAGAAAAACATTCAGTAGCATAGCCTATAAATGAATTTAAAGGGATACAAATTTTGCATGATCTATTTCTTTCAGTTCAGTGTTGTGAGGTTTTTATTTTTTTTTTTGGCTTAAGATTTTAAAATAAGATAAAAAAAACAAAGTGTGGAAAAATCTCTGCCTTCTCAACGACCCAGCTGAGCAGCAAAAACTGCAGCGTGTCCAAAATAAAGTCTCAGAGCCAGCTTTAACTCAAAGCAATTTTCCGATGGAATTCGCAACTTCACAAGTTTATTTTCCAGCTTGAGCCTGAAGAGGACCCTTGCCAAGAAGGGCCAAAATATAGCTCTAATCAAATGCAGCAGGCGTATTCGTTTTGTACTGTCAAACGCAGAAAAATGTATGCAGGAAGCTATTGTAGGTCACGTGTGAGTGTTCTTCTTTGTATAATGGTGGCTAGTGTTAGGGTTTCAAAGGAAGAAAAGGTAGAGTGGTCTTTCTAATGATAATTCCGGCTGGCTCGTGATGGTTTCTTTTCCCGTTTTCTACCGTCTCGAAGAATGAATTATGATTTGTGAAGTTAATAAAGAAGAAAACACCGGAATGATAGCAAAAAACATCAGGAACATTCAGAAAAATCGTAGGGCGGTTGGTCAGTCAAACTCTTTACAAACAAATAAACCACCATGATATTTAAATACTAGTTAATACCACCACCAGTTCCACCCGGCAGTGGATCTCTCGGTCAATTTTTGGTGCCACATTTCTTCTTCCAACTGCATACTTATTGGGATGAAACGATTCGATCGATGTCTGAACGAGTCTACTCTGATCAACACATCAAATTAAAGGTCAAGCTTTAAAGGTCAACTGAAAGCTTATCAGACCAGTTCGTGCGCAAATCCTCATTCAACCTCAAAAGCCACAGAAACGAAAACATGTTTTGCTGTTTTCTTTCAATATAAGGGATGAACCATAAATTGATGTCCTTATATGGAGATCCTTACATTACCGGCTATTTTGAGAGACTAAAGAAACGGCTTTCCGAGACAGGTAAGACGGACCATTTAGAAGGTTTTGATTATAAATAAAGTTCCATTTTAGAATTCAGAGGCTAGTAGCACTACCATCTAGTGGTGACAGTAAGGTACAGCAATCTAGCCTTCATTTCTGCAAGAATAAAAAAAATAACTGTAAGCTCATGTGGCACTTGCATTGGTTGAGATGTATTGTTTGATCAAAAGTACGTTTCGACTTTCCGGTTAAAAAGGCGCACTCAAAAGGAGCTGGAACTCTATTTATAATCAGAACCTTTGAGGCAAAGATGATAATGGGCTCATGGGGATAAAAAAAATGGGGATTTTGCTAAGTAGTTTCTTACTTTGCAGTCAAGATTGGTACTTTACGGATTTGGAAAATGGTGATTTGTGAGCCAATCTTGTCAAATTTCTAATATTCCAGCCAAGTTTCATCATCTTATCACATCTGAAAGTACCTTTACTCACGACCACCAGAATTCCGGACCCACCCCCTCCAAGTCCCCCCATAGTACCTGGAGCCGATTCGGTTCTGTAAATGTTTTATCCAGAGCATCTGTTTGTTATTCCCACAAAGTTCGACCCCGATCTCTCCAGTTTAAGCCGGTCACGCCCCCCCCCACCCCCCCTATAGTTGTTGCTGGATCCCTGGATCCCGTCTGGGGATAGATCACCAGAGATATGTCCTCTATTCAATTATTTCACTCGAATCCAATCAACCGTTCCAAATTCGCACATTACTCAATATTGCGGACTCCCTTCCCTCCACTCCCCCCACGATTATCGGATCGAGGAAATATTTATTTCCAAGTCAGTTTAACCGGGTCGCTGATATGCCTGCCAAGTTTCGTCGAGAAAATCCCCAGAACCCAATCACTGGAATTCCGAGAAACCCCTTCCAGACCCCCCCCCCCCAAGTGCAAGTTTCACTCCGATCCCTCCATTCGAACCGTTTCTGGAGATTTCCTGTCTCCTCTCCCCAAGTCTATTCAGTTATTGAGTTTACTTTAATTCCAATCGAATCACTGGTTCGAAGTTACGCACTACTCAATTTTCCGGATCCTCCGCCCTAAACCCCCCCCCCCCCCCCAGATTGTCGGATCCGGAAACTGATTAGTTCCAAGTTAGTTTGAGGGGTCCCGTCAGTAGCGCAACACGTCAGTTGACATAAACGTCAGTTCGCCACAGAATTCCGTCAGTACCCCAACATTTTCAGACAGTTCGCATACACGTCAGTTGACCCCAAAAAATCCGTCAGTTGCCAACACGTCACTTCATCAATACTTCAGTTGACCAACACGTCAGTTCACCTAATCCTAAAATCCGACAGTTCATCTGTACGACAGTTCGCCAACCGTCAGTTCGCCTACCGTCACTTCACATAAACGTCAGTTGACATAAACGTCAGTTGGCATAAATTTTCCGACAGTTCGCTCACATATTGTTGTCGATGGGATAATTACGGAAGCTCGCCCAGGGGATTAATAAGAGAAGCCGACAATTCACTAGGCAGTTGGCCAAGACACCGGGGAAATTTTCATTGCAATCAATAGCTTTGCTAAGCTGGGGTCAGGGAGGCGAACAAAGACAGTCGGTCTGATAGATGTATTTTGAACAGAGCTAGATTACAAGCTTCAAGCTATAAGTACTAATTGATTGGCAACTAAAACACAATTACAATATATTAAAAAATTCTTCGATTATTATTAGTCAGGTAGAAGTACAACACATTTCCAAAGAGCACACGAATACAAATTTTCAAATATATTTATTCGGAAACTCAATGACTAGAAATTTACCAACACGGAAGATATGAACACACTAAAACACAATGATCTTCAAATAACGGAGGAATTATGCACTAATTAATATATATACAAAAAGGGTATCTGCTGATCAAGTGTGGACCAGCAGAGTTGGCAAACATAAATACCGTACTTATTTACAAGACTAAGAAACTTATTCGATTCAAAGCTTGAATTTCCGTATAGACTCAGTCCATGCACTAGAGATTTTCTGCTCTGAGGTTTGACACCCGAAAAGGGCTTGCAATTTCGCTGTGATTTGCGACCTCCCAAGAGGTTTCTTTCCGCCATCCCGTGCGGATTACACTTACAGCTGAGGCATATCGCCGCTAAGTTTGTTTTATCTGTCCTAGCTTCTGTCTTTTCGTCTTTCTCGACTCACAAGACTTGTTTGCTTTCTAATTACCCTGAATTTCCCAGCCCCCATTCTATCGTACCCACAAAAGTCTAGGTTATAGTAATGAACAAAAAATATTTCGACTACGGCGCCTTTCTGAATATTTTCTGTATGACAGATAGTACTTCATTCAGGTGGGGCTTTAAGCTTGGGACTCGGTGAAATAAAAAGCTAAAATTCCCGTGTAATGTTGCGTCACCTGACATGGCGATCCTTCTTGCAGGTCTGTTGCCAGAATGTTCATCAATTTTATGCGGGTTGTCGACAAAACATCCCCATTCGAAACGTTCCCTGTGATCCGACAAAACGTCCCCGTGACAAAACGTCCCCGATCAAAACATCCCCGGCTACAGATATTTTTTTCATCGCTGAGGGATAGCTAGGACTATGAGACGACTGATTGCCTCATCAGTTCAGGCAAAATATATTTTTGGATATAAACTTTTGGAAACTACGATGGGTTGACTACTTCAGCATTTAATCGATAGGCCTACTCAAGAAAGTCCCGATAGGCCTACTCAACACTCAGAAAGTGTTGCTCCTGGCTATAGCCATTTCTTAAAGAAAGCGCAAAGATTTAGCAGTTTGTCAGTTTTCGTTTTATCTTGTATTTGATTGGTTTATTTTGTCTGTTAGTTTACGCTGCGATATAACTCATTGATCTCGTTTTTGTTCGATTTTTAATTTGGTGATATTCATTACTAAAACGTTTTATTAAAGGATCAAACCCATCCAACTGAAAACAATACATTTATGAAGCGATATAGCTCATTGATCTCGCTTTTGTTCGATATTTAATTTGAAGGTCCAACTGAAACCCATCACACTGAAAACAGTACATTTACGAAGCAACCGGTGCTATGTCCGATCTTTCCTGCTTATAAGGAATCAATATATAATAATACCAATAATGTTCACACATATGTAATGCACACTCTGAAGTTATTTTACCTCGGTCATGCACCTGAAGATCGAGGCGAACTTAAGAATCTATGCTTGGGGACGTTTTGCCGTGGGGACGTTTTGCCATGGGGATGTTTTGACAGGGGGACGTTTCCGCCGGGGTCGTTTCGGTCGGTTTTCGGTAAGCCATTCTATACATTATTATTAACTATTGTTTCTACTTTTCCGTAAAAAACAAGAGCTAAAAGCTCCTATGGCACTTGCAAGGCTGGGTAAGAGGATGAAAGTAGGAATATGTTCTTTTTGGTTAAAAAAACGCACATTAAAGGTGCTAAAATTAATTTTTGAGCAAAACCATGAGTTAAAATGAATAATTTGCTTAAAAGTAATCTTTGTACTTTGCGGTAAGGATTAGTACTATAAGGGATGGTCGGATCTGAGAAGTGACAATTACTAAGTCAATCTTGTCAAGTTTCTAATGTTCAAGCCAAGTTTCATCGTCTAATAGCACATCTGGAAGTACCTTAATTCGTGATCACCGGAATTCCGCCCCCCAACTCCCCTCACAGTGCCCGAACCCGGTCCGGTTTTGTCACTATGTATCTAGTTCTTGTCCTTGTTCTTCCGAAAAGTTTCATCCCAATCGCTCCACTCTAAGCGCGTCGCAAGATTTCCACCTCCCCCCCCCCCCCACATTCATCGGATCCGGTCCGGACCTAAAGTGGGACATCCGAAACACGTGGCCTTTCCAAACCAAGTTTCGTTAAGATCCGATCACCCGTTCCAACGTTATACATTCCTCAAGGTTCCTTGACTTGCGTACCAAGTTTCATTGACCTAGCCCACCTGGAAGTAACTTAACTCTTTATCACCGGAATTCCAGACCCCCCCTCCAACTCCCCCCACTGCGCACGAATCCGGTCCGTTCTGTCACTGATGTACCTAGGGTGTGTGCTTGTTCTTCCCACCAAGTTTCATCCCGATTGCTTCACTCGGCGTGTCGCTCCAAGCGTGTCACCTGATTTCCAGTTACCGCTCCAACTCCCCCCACATTTACCGGATTCGGTCAGGACTTGAAATGTGACCTGTGAGACATGCCGTCTTTTTCAAATATCAGGTTTAAATAAGATCCGATCACCCGTTCGAAAGTAATGCATGTCACTAAATTTCGAATTCCGGCTCCCCTCCCTCCCCCCACGATGGTCGGATCGGTTAAGTGACTATTTCCAAGTCAGTTTGGTCGGGTCCCTAATACGCCTGCCAAGTTTCATCGTTCTAGTACATCTGGAAGTACCCTAACTCGCGATCACCGGACTAACCGACCGACCGACGGAAAAGTGATCGGTATATGGCACTTGGCCGGAAGGCAAGAGCCATCAAAAAGAAAATTAGACATTATTTGACTGTGGCACGAAGATTAATTTTCTGTTTTACCCAAACAGTAGTCAGTTTGCGTACAATGCTCTACTTAACAGTCCAGTTCGCACTTCGCAGTCGCCTTTCAGCGTTTATTCATCATCAGTATTAGATTAGAATGCAGCAACTTTAAATACATTATGTGATGCCAAGAACAATGCTTCCACTCCTGTTGTCTTTCAAAGTAGAATACTGGATTTCAAACCATTCTATATTTTAATTTTCTAATCTACTGTATCTTTATTTCTACCGTTTTTGGCCTTTTAATATTTTAGTTCTACTCTGTTTTGTCTTTCAGGCGGATTACCAAGCAGAAAATACATTCATCTTAATAAAAATTGTCTGCGACACACTGTTGTGTGGAAAGCAATCTGGTCGATTATTACCATGAAAGACTTTGATTTTTGAAAATTTTGCCTGCGACATAAACTTTTAAAACAGTCTGGTTCAGCCTGTGTTAAAACTTGTATGTATTTAAGTAGAAAAATAATCTTTCATCTTTTTTTTTTTAAATAATGCATACAACGGGTACGTCAGCTACGATGCTTTAGCAGCGATGAAGATTGGCAGCCTGACGAGGACCCTTGCCAAGAAGGGCGAAATATCACTGCTAAAGCATCGTAGCTGACGTACTCGTTGTGTCCATTATTTGAATATATTTTTCAAAGTCAGCTTGGGCTCAAGGAATTTTTTTTTTACCAGAAAATATCATTTTTTCGAAATTATTGAAGTAATAGCTGTCTTTGGGGAGAAAATTTAATAATAATAATATTAATACAAAGCAAGAGAAAAGGCTTTCGCCTTTTTGAGTAGTCAAACTGATCAGAGTTAAAAATCCCATCGACTATGCACTTGAAACTATTGATCGATTCAGCATTAACCGCGTCTTCGGTAAGGCTGTTCCAAGGATCAACAATTCTGTTGCCAAAATTCTACTTAAAAACGTCCTTGTGGAATCTTGATTTTGCAAGCTTGTACGCGTGCCGAAGTTAAAAGAATTTTGAAAGAATGAAGTTAAGAATTTTTGCCAGCGGCCCACAGTACCAATATAATGTGGCTGTATATTAGAAAATTTGTATTTTAGTAGACCAAAATATATCTGTTTTACTTTTTTAATTTATTCGTGAAGAGGGAGGTTGAAAATAAAATGCTCTTTAAGCATGAACTTGTGAAGGGGACTGGTGAATACATTACTATCAATTAACAGAAAATTCTACTTTTATGTACTGTTTTGGAGGGCTACTACTTTTTGGGATCCAAAACCTATGACTTCGTAAAAGTTGGCCGTCTCTCCGTCTTTTAGCACGATAACTCTGGAAGTCGTTGAGATATTTCGTTCAAATTTGGCATAAAGACTCTTTGAGTCAAAGTACAGGTCAATTTCGAAGATGGGATATATAGCCCTATATTTAGGGGTGGGGAGGGGGTCAAATTAAGGGACAAAATAAATATTTTAAAATCTAATAAGATTCAGTACTTAAGTACTCGCGTATCAGAGATAAGGAGATGCTGAATCCGAATATGAAAATTATTTTCTTGCCGGACAAGTAGTTCACCCTGAATCCGACAAACACCGGAAAATTTTTGAAAAAGAAATCTTTAATTTGAAGTAGGGGTAACGGGGAAGGAGACACGCTGAAAATGTATTAAAAAAAAAAATCGCCGGACAAGTAGTTCGCCTGGAATCCGGCCAAAACCAGAAAATTTGTATAATGTAAAAGTTGTATTTGAACTTGATTAGATTTTCGATTCAGGGGTAAGAAGACATGCTGCATTCGCATACGGCAATTATTTTCTATCCGAACATAATGTTCGCCAGGAATTCGGCTGAAAAGTTTTGAAAAAGTAAACGTTTTATCTCAAGTTGATTAGAGGATCGATGTAGTGGTAAGGACTCAACCTATATACGTAAATATTCCACGCCGGTCAAAAATTTCGAGCTCCGGCCTTAACCTGAAGATTCGTTAAAAGTTAAAGTTTTATCTGAAGTTCCATATAGGGGTAGGAGATATGCAGAATTCGTTTTTGAGCTTTTTTTTATGGACAAGAAGCTCGCCAAGAGTCCGGCAGCTGGAAGTTTTGATCAATTTCGTCAAAGTATACAAGACATATAGGAGTAATCCATTGTTGTGCCAAGTACTTTTAATTTTTACTTAAGTATAAGTACCAAGTACTCCAGGAAATGTTTACTTAAGTTTAAGTATTAGGTACGGTACTTTAAAAAAAAATAATAAGTAATAAGTACTTTTATAAAAGTACTTCAGTACTTAAGTACTCGCATATTTGGATATTACTTCAGTACTGAAGTACTCGAGTATTTAGATAGGCCTGTTACGGAAGGCTAAAAAAAATCCATGATAAGAAAACATGGACCGAACAGCCCATAGTTCAGATGTGAGGGGATTCTTTTTATTTCAATTTATCTCTTCTACTCCACACTCTTATGTTGTAGAACATTTTGTGGGTTATAAATACACTTACTTACTTATATCTATCAAGTCAGGTTTTGAGGATCCCTAAACGCAGTGACCTACATAACTTCGTAAAGTGTGTCTGTCTATCTGTTAGTATGAGAGCTCTCGAATGAGTTAGGTCATTTACGGGTGAAGTTTAAACTTCAAGCTAAGGTTTGCTTCACGAGTGAGAGACATGCTGGATCCAGGTCATTTGTTTTGGCCCCTGACAACTGGAATTCAGCAATTTCCTTTGAGCTTATAAGATAAGATAGATAAGATAAGATTTATTCCACTAAAAGCAATGAGGCCATGGGAAAAAAATAAACACAAACAAAAATAAAAAACACAAACCAAATAAATGCTAACTATTTTACACATTCCTTTACAGGAATCTTTCTCTGTGGTTCATCGAGACCGAAAGGAATCCTCCCAACTTTTCCATATCACCAAATATTTTACTTCCCATTACTTTTACCTACCAATCCTCCCCCCAATTATTAACACCAAAAATTTCACGAAGATCTGAAAGCTCAGGACATACGCACATTACGTGAAAAATATTTTCGTCCAAATGTCCACACATTGGGCAAAAGTAAGGACCAGACCTTACCCAAATATCTTCTACGCATTCCTAAAGGTAGACAATCACCTCGTAAACTCATTAACAACCTCAAATGATCTGCTGGAATCCCCGCCTTAAAATAAATTTCCTCCCCCCCATGTCTCTTTGGCCTTCGCGTACAACCACAATGAATCAGATGCCTCCACCCCACACTGCCATAATTGTATTTCCTGATCATGTAACCTAACCTCCACCTCCTTAGCACTACTCACACTATTACCTGCTCTAGGTCCTTTTCCATCACACCAAAAATGAGACAAACCGCTACTATCCAAAATACTTTTAACCTGTTTTGACCACGATTCCTTTGCTCCATCCTGGAGGGATTCCAGATATGCAGCCTTTAACGGTCTTACTCTCGGCAACGCTATTATTTTTTTTCCCAAAACCGTATCATACTAACAAGACGCCTACTCCTTAATGAAAATAAACCTAAATCTCCTCTTATTACTAATGAATTAATCTTGCTACTAGTTGATCAAGTATATATAGTTCTTCAATCAAGACAGAAATGTCCGATTCTTTGCAAGATAAATATTCCTTGAGCCCAAGCTGACTTGTATATTCAAATAATGCAAAAAACGGATACGTCAGCTACGATGCTTTGGCAGCGATATTTTGGTCCTTCTTGGCAAGGGCCCTCGTCAGACTGTCAATCTGTATCAGATTGATCTGTATCGGATGGACAGCCTGACGAGAACCCTTGCCAAGAAGGACCAAAATATCGCTACCAAAGCATCTTAGCTGACGTGTTTCGGCGACAGATGTTCCTTCAGCCCAAGCTTACTATGAATCATATATATATTCTGTATTTCGCTGGTTATAAATAAAATATACATATATATATATCTGACGGGGCAAAAGGGACAAGTCTGACTTATCTGTTTTGCCCCGTCAAATATGTAGCTGACGTATCAGTTTTATGCATGATTTGAATATATCTTTGCAACAGATGTATAATAACGTCAAAATCTTACTATCTAAAGACATAGGAAATCCATCCACTAGCTTAGTTTTCCGTAATAGTTCGGCCGCATTCGTCGGAAGCCGGAGAAAACGAGAACTTTTGTATTATCTAATAACGTGTTTGTCCAGTTGTTCGCCTAGGTATAGGGATAGTAAGACGAGTGACCCATCTGTCAGCTCCTACACTGTAAAAAGATTATCCGAATAAGGATGCACTATTTGCTACTGGAATTAATCTAATCTTTATTGGGATAAAATTAATCCGAATTAGGGGCAATCTTATCTCAATAAAGATAAGATTAATCCCAGTAGGAAGTACTGCAAGATTTTTTTTTACAGTGTACTCATGGGAACTACCAGGTAGGAAATCTTCCCTAATGGGTAAATGGTAGTGACTGGAATCTGACGTAAACTGACAAAATTTCGAAAAACCAACATTGTCTGACCAAACTTATTAGATAATTTATTCCGAGGTACAGTGCGTGCCTACGTTTTGAATTAATCAATCAATCAAGAGATAAAACGATTGCCTAAGAGATTTGATTAAGGGGTTGAGTGCAGATAAGAAACACATTTAGGCTACGTGATCTGGCAAAGACCGGAAGTGTTTAGTACCAGATTTTCAGGATGAAGAAGTAACACAAATATTTTCTCTTTGCGATCTCACCGAAACCGAAAGTTCCGGATCTAGTAGTTTGTTGCGGGGGGGGGGGCTACTCCATTTCTAACAATAAAACAAGATCAGAGGTTAGAGACCATAAATAAACGTCTATATTTGTATGTTTCGAGGGGGGGGGGGGGGCTGGACGGGAACTTCCCGCAAATACACGGAACGGAATACAACAGAGCGTCAGTTTTCAGTTTTAAATTTTTAACCGAATAGAGATCTTATCAGCTCTAGGCTACATACCTGATGAAGAAAAGCACGATTCGTATGTACTTCCGAATTTTTTTACTTAAGAAGAGTAGGCTACAAGTATTCGAATTTTTTACTTAAGTACTTTTACTTAAGCATTTCCCAACACTGGAGTAAACCCACACGCTGAATCCATATCTGAACTTGGTTTTCTCAGATGGTCATCCGATGACCAATGACCATGTTTCTAAATTTCAACAGTTAACATTTTCAAGAAGTTTGGCGAAGACCGGATATTTATCTACAAGATTCCTTTGTCTGGATCAGATTTGAAATTTTTGGGATCCCGTCGAAACTTTTGGTCTTGTTTGAAGATAATAGTGGAAGCACTGGGCAAGAGAATTCGTCCTTTACTGTTTTCGGTAACCTTTCGGCCAAGATATAGAATCACTGGCACATTTTGGTCCTTCGCCTTCGGATGGTTGTTAGCCCTTGAGTGTGTTTAATTATACTTTCACACTATTTTTCAGTTTCCGTTTGACTAGCCCCGTTCAAAACCTTCGCAACAGCTTATACTGATTGAATACTTTGCATCTGTTCTTTCTTTTTTTACGTTACCTGCCGCATCTTAAGCATTGTCCTAATAGGTGTAATAAGGTGAATAGCGCTATACGCGATGTCTACGTCTTAACACACACGCCTGTTCAAATACAACCCAAAAGGTTCTTATCAATGCGGCTTCCGGTGTTGCCAAGGTAATACAATTTTTCGAGCTCTAAAAATATCCGAAAAGGTTCTTGGTACTACTAGAAGTACACGAGTACAATATAACGCAAATTATACTGTAACAAAGCTATTAAAATAACGGATGGACAGCATTGATCCTCGAACTGATGAAAAGCCGTCGTAATACAACAAAAACGTGTTTTTGTTAAGAAAAGTTGTTTCTTTAGCTTCCAACAAAATAGAACTGTTGTGCTTTCCTTGGCAACCCTGGCGACGCTGCGCCTCTCCTCGGCCCGCTGGCGAACCAACCAAGCGATCTGATTGGCCCTGCATAAGCCAGAATAGAACGCTAGTCCATTCTCCTTATTCACCTTATTACAGCGCGCTCCGAGGAAAAGAGGAATCTGTAATAAGTCTTATACGCGGTAATACACCTTATTACACCAATTAGGACAATGCTTTATTGCAAGCTGCCGGCGATTGTGAACTAATTTTACCCTCATCAACATGCGCAAAAGTCGGCTTATTTTTATTAATCCCCTCGGTTTTATTCCCTCTGCTTAACTATTTGACAAAGAGAACTGGCATTCTAATTTCAAGAAGAGTTCTAAACAAACTAACTCAGTGCCATACAAAAAAAAAAACGATTTCTGTACAAAAATGTGCCGAGAAAAACGTTGCTTATTTTTGGCCGAATTGTAACGACAAATTGTCTTCTCAGAACATCTGCAAAAACTGATTGAGAAAAAACAATACCAGCCACATCGGATTTAAAACTTGAACGAGTCGGGAGTCATAACCGTTCACAAACCAACGAAGATTCTGGCATAAAGCTGTTACCGAGTGCAGCATACCCGAGACAAGTCCGAGACCGAAGCCACGTTCACGAATCAAGACGAGCCCGAGTCCGGGCCAAAAATCGTTCGAGACGAGCCGAGTCCGCGAAAAAGCGTTTCGAGATCGAGTCCCACCCCGAGTCCTAACAATAAATTTGTTTTTCAAAGAATGAACTATATTCTTCACGCACAGTATAAATCAGCTGAAGGATGTTTTTCGGAAAAAAATGTTTGAGTTAGAAGAGAAAATCATCGTTTGAATCAAGTACTGAGTCAAATAACCGGTGTGCTTTTTGAAAGAGAGATTTCCATCAAAGATAAGGCCAACATATTCGAGAATAGAAGATCTTGAAGTTCGCCATCAAAGAGACGAGATTTAACAGAAGCCGAAACTGACCAGACCAGAAGAAAAGCATGCATCAACATTTTTCCGCATTTAAAGCTAGATAGTTAGATAACAAGAGCTGAAAGCTCATATGGCACTTGTAAGAACAATTAGCATGGTTTGTCAGATACGGCTTGCAGTTGCCAAGGCCGCATCTCTCTCCCGATATTCATTTCATCAGCAAATCCAATTGATCTAATAAATCTGAAATGGTTACTCCATTCACTGATAACTGTTTCTCCAACAATGATGATCGGATCGGGGGAGGGACTATTTTTAAGCGAATCTGACAAAGTCCCTAACATGCCTGCCAAGTTCATGGTCATATCGCATTTGGAAGTACCCCAGCTCGTGATGACCAGCATTGTGGAAAACCCTCTCTAACTCCCCAACTGTGACAAGATCCCGGTCCTGTTTTGTCAGTACTGTCTCTACGGCTTATGCCGATGCTTATGCTTATTCTTCCCATCCCAATCTCTCGACTCTAAGCGTTTCACGAGATTTCTTACACCCCCCTCCAGCTCCCGCCCCCCACCCCAGTTATTGGATTCGTTTCGAACTTGAAATTGATCATCTGAGGCACTCGTTCCTGACACTTCTCAAGTTTCATTCACGTCTGATCACCCGTTCTAAAGTTATGGATGTCACGAGTTGCTGGGCATCTGGAAGTACCCTAACTGATGATCACCGTGGAAATCCAAGAAACCCCCTCCGACACCCTCCACTGCGACAGGATCCGGTCCTATTTTGTCAATAAAGTATCTAGGGTTAATGGTCGTTCTTCCCTTCAAGTTCCATCCCGATCCCTCGACCCTAAGCCTTTCTAAAGATTTCCGGTCCCCCCTCTACCCCTACCCCCAGTTATCGGATTCGGGCCAGATTTGAAATTGAAAATCTGAGACACTTGTTCTTCACACTTGTCAAGTTTCATGCATGTCCGATCACCCGTTCCAAAGGCACGTATGATTCTAGTTTCCGGATTCTCCATCCCTCCACTCCCCCCGCGATTGCTGGATGGGGGAAGTGATTATTTCCAAGTTAACCAGGTCAGTTCCCTCGTATGCCTTCCAAGTTTTGTTGTCCTAGCTTATGTGGAAGCGTTTCAGGACACTTTCGGTGCCCCCCTCCAGCCCCCCCCCCCTCCCCACAGGTATTGAATCTGTTGAGAAAGAAATATAACACCGTGATTTTCATTTTTTGTTGTTGTTGTTTTTTTATTGATTAGCTAATTATCCCTCTAGGATGATGTGCGAGGGATAAATATAAATTCGGATATTTTCGGTTGCACTTCCGGCAAACCGTCTCAGCGAAAAACAAGCAACTACATCATAAAATCTAACACAATACCAACAGAAAAGTGATGCGGAACCAACAAAACATACAATGATATGTCACTTAAAACCAGAAAGAACGATGCTGACTGAAACGACAAACAAATTCAAATAAAATAACGAACATTAAAATGTGCGTGTTAAAAATGTATATGTACAAATCTGTGATTATTTTACAATTCTGAATTCTGTGTATATTTACAATTTACCAATTCCTTGGGAAAGCGCAGAAGCTTTCACCCAGCCATTATAAAATCCTTCGCTTTAACCATCACTACACAAATAATTTCACAGAACTCTGAGTTCATTTGCATTGAACAACTGAACCAAATCTGAATGCCAACCAAAGATCACAGTGTTGTCGGTACAGTATCTTGCTAAGAAAATTAGTAGTAGGAAAGTTTTAAAATAATAGGCTCTATGATATGATATTTATTTGTCTTAAAAGCCCAAAGGACATAACAAACACACATAAATAACAGCATGTAAATACAGAAATAAACGGTCACACTACTACACTAATCCCCACTCAAACACTTTTCCCTGTGCAAATATTAAACAGATGTGAAATATTAAATAGTGTTTCTGTAAAAGTGAAATTTGCAAAGACACAACAGGAGTGGAGATAAAGAATGAATGGGAAGAGTGACTGACAAGGATATTTTAAATTTCTTCCATACAGGAGATACCGGTGGCCGGTGTTCGTAACATTCAAACGACGGTTTGCGAAAGCTACTCACTTGTTTGAAGTATTTTCACTATGGAAACACTGATTTATTCAACAACGATTTCAGATTTCCATTCACGGTACATCCTAAATGAAATCCATGTCAGTCTCAAGAAATGAAACTTTTATGTTTTTATGTTAAATGACCAATTCTGGGGGGAGTTGAAGGAAGGGAATCCGCAGAATAACCCATGTAAGTAGTGTAAGTTACGAACGGGTGGTCCCATTCCAGTGAGATTTTTAGGGTGGTGAACTGACAACCTAGATCTGTAAAATGTGCCCGAACCACTTAAACCAGCGACTGGGGGAGTTGTGGGGGTTGTAGGGGGAGGGGAGTATCTTTCTAACTATTGTATTGACTTACCAGCTGCTAAATTGTTTTTTTTTTGTCCGATTCTCTTGTGAAAGTCTGTTTGAGCATGCGGATTTGGGTTCTACCGAATCGCATATCTGGATGATACATCCTCTTAATTCTCGCTTTTGACTATTGAGGTGAAGCCAATTCTCCTTTTCTTTAGTTTTTGTCCAAATCGAAAACGGGGAAAGCTTCTCGAATCTGTAGAATCAGGAAGGTCCTACGATAGTCAATTCTCGTTCTCCGTTCTCCTCCCTGATTTGACAAAGGGTGGGTGTTCTCTCCGTATACACATGAATCACTGGGTTACAGACGGGCTGCTAAATTGTGTTCTTGTCAAAAGCGAGAATGGAGAACTGAGACGAGCAAAAGTGGTAATTGTACGAGAATCGAGAAGCGAGAACTGAGGACTGAGAATTCAGAAAAAATGCAACTAACACCAACGTGGTACCGAGTATCGATTTGGGTCTGGGGATGTTCGTCATTATAAATGCTAAAACACATCCAATTTAATACATTTGATTAAGTTTCCAAAATTTTAATCTGCAAAGAAGATTTCAGATTTATGCAGAATATAATCTGCGCTGAAAATAAATTTTGAATTGCAGGCGCATTCAGTCTTCCTTCCCACCCACTTACAGGGGGTGGGGATGGATTGGTCTCGCTTTTTGTTGGCAGTTGCATGCCGTTTTCGTACCACTCAGTCTTTAGCCGATCTTATTATACTGATTGTTTTATGTATTTCATTTTATGTCTACGTAGTTTTTCTCCGGTTTAAACTCAGAAATACATTGCGTCGATAATGCTGTTTCATGCTTGTGTAGCCTGCCATTTTGATGGTTAATAAATAACCCGTGAGCCTTCTCCTGCCATTTTATTTGCCTCCAGAATCGTTAACCGCAATCAAGATTGTGGTTATTCTTGAGTTGGATCTGGGGATTTCTGTTAGTCTGTGGCGGTCTTGAAAAACTGCAATGCGTTGGCTGGACACTTCCATTTTGTTCGCACTGCTTTGCCTCAGCATAATATCAGGTAAAACGTTTGGATCTATAACCTTTCTATCATGTATTTATTCAGTATCGCTAAATCCGTGAATCTAAAATCAGTAAGCCTCACTCAACTGTTCTTGTGTATAATCATTTGAACAGTCCGCTGTTGTCGACTTCGGTTTTCACTTTTTTAGCTCATAATTTGTCAACCATGACATATCTCCAAGTTGAAATTAGGTTGCTTGTTAGTTTTATGGACCATAATAATAATAAGTCTATTTACAAGCTCAGAGGCCATATACATAATAAAACAATAAAAATTACTAGAGAAAACAACAAAAATAAGTAATAAAGTAAGTAATTTATTTATGACCCGCCATTTTGAAAAGGCGGAGTAAATGAAGAAAATAAAGAAAACACATACACACACAGAAAAAGACACTTAATTTTCAATCTTCGGTCAGGAAGCAATATTTTCCTACGGCTATGAAGCCTCAATGCTAAGCTTAGTCGCTCTTAGCTTCAGCGCTCCGTCGATACATTCGCACACCTTTGTTCTAACCCTTTCCTAAGTGCTATTGAGGATGTCCGACAAACCCGATGAAAAATTTGTAGCCTGCGTAGTTGTACGATAGTTGTACGAAAAAGTTGCATCTAGTGATATGTTGTAGTAAAGAGTACTATCATTTAATGTGCCTCAGACTGGGCCAATCTTAAGTAGTAGTACCCAGTAGTATCCTGCCTTCCTCTAGGAGCATCCAGTCTTGCTAATAGTACACTGTCAGAACACCTTTTCACTTAGAAATAAATTGTTATGACCAATTAAGTTTATACTATTTCGTGCCTAGATCTCCAACAGCACCTTCAATAGGTAAGAATACTACACTGTCAGAAGTTACATAACGACAACAGAAGGATGCGCGGTTTCAACAGATGACACTTTGGGTTTCTTTCGTTCCCGTTAGTATTTTTACCAATTGAAGGTGTTGTTGGAGATCTAGGCACGAAATACTGTAAACTTAATTGGTCATAATACTTTATTTCTAACTGAAAAGGTGTTATTCTTGAAAGTGTTATATGCTATCTGTTATGAAACTTCTGACAGTGTAGTATGCAGTAGAATGCAGTAATACGGTAGCCTTGAAGTAGAAGCATGTAGTAGCATCAGTTAGTACTATATGCTACTTTTTCGTACATACTACTATTCTGAGATAAATTTTTCGTCGGGAAGTGGTCCATGTTTTCCCTTCCCCTGCTTAGCAAAGTTGGCAATTATACTTTTTTTTTCCAGACCCTAGGGTCTGTAAGCACCTTTTCGGCGTTTTTCTTTCCTTTCCAACCGGTCAAGTGGTTGTGATGAGTTGATTGAAGCTGATATTGGATCGACAAGGTCCCAGATCCTCCTCTCAGTTTGAATTCAGGGGTCGGGCCCAAGTTCCCTAAAACTGGTTCTAATAATAAGTTTAATTCTAATAATAAGTTTAGTTTTTGTCGTAAGCCTATCTTGAAACATAAATTGAATAAACGTGCGAGGCAGTTTCGGCGCATTTGTCAAAAACAAAAAAAATACTACAATGCGACTTAATAGACCTTTTCTGTAATGTATTTGTTATGTTTTACTAATTTTTTTTAGGAGAACCAAGAATCAGGTCCAATGACAACGAGCTTCTTACTAAGAATCAGGCTGATGCGTTGACGGATGTGAAACGTGCCGCTCAAGCAGCCATCGGTTCCTCGTACTGGAAAAGAGACGACGAAACGGATTACGACGCCGGAGGCTCAGAACGCGAACAGCTAACAGATCGTGATCCTATTCCATCTTCAAGGCCTAGAAATGATAAAGAAGAACCAACTACGACGAGCAAATCAAACCAAAATCACCGCTCTTGGCTCCCGTCACCGACTCCAACGACGAAGCGTCCTAGACTAACTTTTGGAAGCAAATCATCACCAGTGCCACTTAGGTCATGCCCAGGCCTATGTCGGCACAGGGGAGGATGGTTGTTCAGAGGCTGAAGACGAAGGTTAAACTACAGAATAGTCGAAAAGTGTCCTTTCATTAATCCTAAGGTCTTTCCATAATGTCTAGTAAAATCATCTTTGTATATTCTTTAGCTGCAAATAATAAACAGTGACTTTTACAGTGAACTTGAGGACTAGTTGTAGCCCACTTCAACTGATTATCTTATCTCAGTCTACTTTGGTCTAATCTCGCAGCAGCTTTGTACCCTATACAAAGCTTTCTATCTCTGAATGTCGAAGAAAAGGTCCTGTGTGTAAACTAGGAAATATTGTACGTCTGCGAAGGGTCACTGGTTTGAGTCTCGGTGGTGCCGCCCTTTTGGTTTGAGGCAAGAGTGAGTGGCCGTTCCGAGTGGGACAAGCCCAAAGTCCACCCAGTTTCAAATCGGTAACCATCGACCTTGGACTTGACGTCGGTCTGACGTCACTCATAAACTGGGGCACCACGCCCCGCAGCAAAGGCACAGTTTCGGCGTGGGTTGTGCTCTTCTGTATTGTTTTTTGTTCGGTTAGTGTGTGTTTTGACTTGTTTTTATGTTACAATAATCATTTTGAATGCTTTTCATTGATTTTGATTTTTAATAGTTTTTTTTTATTGTAAAAAGTAAAGGTGAAAATATTAAGGTAATTGTTAAGTTATGAATAGACTTGTAAAGATAATACAATTTTAAAGTAAAAATAGAAAGAGTAAGTGCCACACTTGTGTCACTGAGTGGAGGAGGAGGACAAAAAAAAAAAAAAAAAAAAAAGGCACATTAGCCCCCACAAAAGTCTGTTGATTTGAAAATCAACATTGGAAATTTGCTCTTCAAACAGATTTTATCAAAGTATGACCATCCTGCTCATACGCTGGGACATGCCTAGACATTGTAGCAGCTTGCCCAAAGCCTGAGGTTAGTAAATGACTGAACTTAGTCTAAGTCCATAGTTCGTAAAGATTGTCTAGCAGTCCAACTTGCAAAGATTCCAGAACAACTTTCTTAGTAGTCTACTTAAAAAATATCTCTCAACAGCTTTTGGTGACTGAAGATGTTATTATGTTTCTAGGGCCGGACTTCATAGTAAGTAAGTAAGTAATTTATTTATAACCCGCCGTTTTCAGAAAGCGGAGAAAATGAAGAAAGTAAATAAAACACATAAACATACACAAAAAGACACTTAATTTCAATCGTCGGCCAGGAAGCAGTGTAGAAGGTCGTGCGCTGGTTGGGTTCTGTTCTCAATGATTTTTGATAGCGGCGAAAAAACATCCAAAAGGGTAACACTTGCATCTTGGATTTTGAACTTCTCCGTCAAAGTATGGTTATGGCATAATTTCGACAAGTGGAGCAGGTACTTTGCATATTTAAAATAACATGATCTCATCTTTTTTATCTCCTTCTTTCGCAGAACATGAGTGACACCAGAACGAAATAGTATAGAAGGAGCGCAGAAGGTGCTGTACAATTTTCCCAAAGCTTTACGATTATAGCGCCCCCGGTTGGGGACGATGCGCCCATAGGCGGCACGGATTGATCTAGAAACTTCTTGAACAACCGAAGAGCAAAATTTTGACAACAAGGATTTGAATGTTATGCCAAGCCATCGTAGAGATTCTGTTGATCTGACGACGAACGATCCAAGAGAGATAAAAGCTTTAGCATTCAAACGATTTGACGAAGGGTTGAAATGCAGGTACTCACATTTCGAGAGGTTAACTTCAAGACCGATTTTGAGAAGTTCCGACGACAGCTTACAGACATTTTTGGTGAGTGTGGATCGGGTACGGCTTACTAAGAGCAAGTCGTCCGCGTAAGCTATGTAGCTGAAGGCGTGGTCTTTATAAAAGTAAGCAGGATGCAAAGAATCAAGACAAGAAGATATGGCCGATTTGAAGATGTAGGGAGATAAGACTCCCCCTTGACGAACACCAGTTCGGACTGGAATAATCTCTGACAAGCTACCTTGCCATTTGAACCTTACTAAAGAATGACCATACCAAAATTTTAACAGATAGTTCCTACTGAAGACACAGACTAATCAGAAAATAAGAATTATTAGCAGAAAAAGCAGAAAATTATTGAGCAACGGCAACGAAGCGACAACGAAATGTCGATATACACACTACTCTTTTATCGCACACATTTTGGGCAAATTTGGAAAAGAAGTAGCCATGAATGCAGGTCATGTTCGCCGACAATGCATGAAGTTTAGCCGAGAATGCTGCTTTTGTACTCAAGATTTTTTGGATGTATCCGAGATTGCTCGAAATATCATCGGGATTGCATCGTATTCGACCAAAGCTTCGTTTTGAGATAAATATTGAAGGAAATGAGGCAAGAATAATAGGCAACATTTCTTGCATTCATGACTACATCTATGCCAAATTTGACCCAAAATGCATGCCATAAATCTATCGTTTCTTTCTTTCCAAGAATCGTAGCATTACAGCAACCACTATTCATAAAGAAGAAAATCTACTCGACTCTTCATTCTCACATCCTCATTAATTCTTCTGTGAGTCAGCAGTGCACTAGCCTTCTTGGACACTTTGCCTTCCTGAAAATCGGGCTGATTGTTATAAAAAAAAGTACATAAAAAGGTATTGAAAGAAATAGGTACTGCCAAACTGTTTATCTTCATAACTTTTTTGTTCATTTCTTTTTTTCGTCGCCTTTTCTTCATTTTCCTTTCTTACTTTTTCGTTCAGCGAAATGAACTGCTGATTTTCTCATCAAGGTCGATAGGGAGCTTATACACTCGAGTGATTTTGAACTGAGTGTAACGGTCGTACTGAGTCCCGTTCGAGGCCGCGATTCGGCTGGGGGGAACATTACAATTGCTAGAAGTTTCTAATTCAACTCCTTTAAAGTTGAACTGAATGGGTCTGAGATCCAACAGTCTAGTTGAAGTTCACTTATTTACTTAAAGTTTAACTGAAAAGGGCAGAGATGGGACAGTCTTTTTACCCCTAACTATTTCACTTAAAGAGGCTTGAAGACCCGATGAAAATGCGTTACATTGTCGCTCCGCTATTCACGAATAATCAGTTTTCAAATAGTGGAATTTCCCTGTCAGATTTGTGGTACTACCTACTTCGTATGCTTGACGGAAAAGATTTATGAAATTTTTTCGTTCCGGCACTAAGCAATCTTCACCAAGCTTCTCACCGCCCACTTAAAAGTCGCGTTTGTGTTCAGATTCAAATATTCCGCGTCATAGTAGAATTTGCGCTGTGAGGACAGCCGTAGATATTCTGAATCTCAGTACTAGAGCAGATAGTGGAAAATAAGAAAATCTCTTAGCAGAATCCAAACAACTCAGTGTACTCAACTAAATGATACGAAAATAAGTTTGCTTTTCAGTTAAACTTTAAATAGGCCTGAAAATCCAATAAAAATGCGTTACTTCGTTTGTCCACTATCCACAGATCTATTATGTCGATTGAACTTATTCTTTCGGTTTTATGATACCTCTATGTGCGTGTCCCTCTAGGCTTGAAAAACTCAGCAACTAGAAAGGTAAAACAAAAATTCATATAACAAAAGAAATATCTAGTCATCAGAGGAGTTCCTTCATTAAATTTCCCCAGCTTCGCATCCGTATTCGTAGGCTATTAATTAATACCTCTTAAAATATAAAATGTGGCTCGACTTTGAACAAAAATTGCCAAAAACCTCATATAAAGGAAGCAGGATAGTCCTCTATGTTTTGTTATATTAACGTACGTTTATTTTCTTTTCTTTTTTCTTTTCTCTTTCCTTGTATTTCTTTTCGTAACAAATGAATGAATTCTGTCACCCGTTACGGGCAGTGCTCACTTAGGGTGTAGTTAGTTTACAGTGTACGATTTACATTTTTGTTAATAGACAAACTGAAACTCAAACTCAAAACTGAAACTAATACAAGGAAATGCAGCGACTTGCTGAAGTTCAAATTCTCCGCGTCTGGATAGATTTTGGGTTGTCGTGCGAGCAGCGCAAATTCTGAACGTTATTACGTTGTAAAGCTCCTTGTGAAAATTGACAAAATGCCCCGGATGAGCCAAACTAGTGCAGTCTATTCAAATATCAGAGGTAAACAATAAGCTGTCATTTCAGTTAAAATTTAAGTAGGTTTCTATAACTTTGACCATCTTTTTAATTTTTCATTAGTTGCGTTTTTCAGATACCATGGTATCTGATACCAAGGTCAAAAGGCGTTTTTGCAGTTATCGTGGTATCTCGCCAGTCATCGTGGTATCTGATATTCAGATACCATTGTCCGACCGTGGTAACTGATCGTGGTATTTGAAAAAGTCATTTCACTTTCATCATTTTTTGTCAAATTGGTCGGACGTTTGGCAATTAGTGATGTGACTGACTATCAGTTTCTTTTGGGATGATTTCGAAAAGCGCAATTTCGGCAATTGTCGTTTTTGCAGAGAAACCGTATATCAGATACCACGGTAAATGCAAAAACGACTAATTGCAGATCCAGTTACCGCGGTAACAGATACCATGGTATCTGCAAAAACGCAACTATTGTTGTTCGCTTTTTCTTTGCTGGTTGTTGTTGTATGCGGCTGTTGACCTCTCAGTGCTAAATGGATCTTGTGCTATAGGTGTTTTTTCGTTGTTGTTTTTTTGCGAAGGGTTTGAGCAATTCGAACTAGTTACTAGGACCCCAAAGCGTGAGTGGTGGGATGCCTATGACTTCGTAAAAGTTGGCCGTCGCTCCGTCTTTAACTCCAAAACTTTCGAAGGGGTGTATCTTGTTCAAACTTGGTCTGAGACTTCTTCGCGTCATAGTGCAAGTCAAGTTTGTAGATCGGCGCTGTAGCCTATCTATACGTTCTAGCATATAGGGGTGGAGGTGGGATTGTCAAATTTAGGACTTTAGAAGGATTTAGGACCAATGCAGTAATCCACTTATGACTATAGAGACACGCTGGATCAACATCGGAAAATAATTTTCTCGCCTGGCAATTAGTTCGCCCGGATTCGGCAAAATCAGGAAATTTTGTAAAGTAAAAGTAAGTCGATTAGAGGTTCGCATCGGCGGTAAGAACACATGGTGAATACATTCCTGAGGTTTATTGTCTTTTAAGACAAGTAATCGGCTGGAATTTGCACAAACTCGGACATTCGTGACTCGGGAAAAGTTGATTTTCAAGCCAACGTCTTGAAGCTGCTTATTGTGAGACTGACAATCCTCTCTGCAATTTAGAGCTTGCATGGCTCAGCTGGAAGGGCGTCCGGCTGAAGATAATTGGCCTTATTACTGCTTAGCGCTCCAAGTGGACTAGTTTATATTAGTCCCGCGTTGCCTCATAACCAACACTTCGGGTTCCTTCCAGCTGGGCCCGAAAGCTACTAAAAAGCTACTATTCAGTCACTTTCCCCAATTCAGCTTGTCAAAAAGCTACGGGGAGCACAAGGAAGATCGTTATTTCGAAGTAACTTTTTGTAAAGATAGTACCCGACCGTCTTTAGCACTTTCACTTTCCAAGAGTCGTCTTGAGAAGTGAACTCGGGGCAGCAAAGTGAAACAAGGTGTAATAATAAGTAAGTAAGTAAGTAATTTATTTATAACCCGCCGTTTTCAGAAAGCGGAGTAAATGAAGAAAGTAAATAAAACACATAAACATACACAAAAAGACACTTAATTTCAATCGTCGGCCAGGAAGCAGTGTAGAAGGTCGTGCGCTGGTTGGGTTCTGTTGTCAATGATTTTTGATAGCGAAGAAGAAACATCCAAAAGGGTAACACTTGCATCTTGAATTTTGAACTTCTCCGTCAAAGTATGGTTATGGCATAATTTCGACAAGTGGAGCAGGTGCTTTGCATATTTAAAATAACATGATCTCATCTTTTTTGTCTCCTTCTTTCGCAGAACATGAGTGACACCAGAACGAAATAGTATAGAAGGAGCGCAGAAGGTGCTGTACAATTTTCCCAAAGCTTTACGATTATAGCGCCCCCGGTTGGGGACGATGCGCCCATAGGCGGTACGGATTGATCTAGAAACTTCTTGAACAACCGAAGAGCAAAATTTTGACAACGAGGATTTGAATGTTATGCCAAGCCATCGTAGAGATTCTGTTGATCTGACGACGAACGATCCAAGAGATAGAAGCTTTAGCATTCAAACGATTTGACGAAGGGTTGAAATGCAGGTACTCACATTTTGAGAGGTTAACTTCAAGACCGATTTTGAGAAGTTCCGACGACAGCTTACAGACATTTTTGGTGAGTGTGGATCGGGTACGGCTTACTAAGAGCAAGTCGTCCGCGTAAGCTATGTAGCTGAAGGCGTGGTCTTTATAAAAGTAAGCAGGATGCAAAGAATCAAGACAAGAAGATATGGCCGATTTGAAGATGCAGGGAGATAAGACTCCCTCTTGACGAACACCAGTTCGGACTGGAATAATCTCTGACAAGCAACCTTTCCATTTGAACCTCACTGAAGAATGACCATACCAAAATTTTAACAGATAGACAACAGACAGATTCACGCCAGAAGTAATGAGAGAAAATAGGGCCTGAGAGTGCGTTATATTGTCAAAAGCACCAGCTATATCTATAGAACATATATGTATAGCAGACTTGTCGCGGGTAGCCTGTTTCATCATTTTTGTCAATATGTGATGAGCGTGCGCACAACTGGCGCTCGAACGGAATCCAAACTGCATTGAACCAAAGTGACATTTTTCAACTATTTCTGGAAGAAGGACGTATTCCAGGATTTTGCTTATGGTACAAGAAACTGTAATTGGCCGATAGCTTTTGCAAAGGTCCGCGTCTTTCCCTCGCTTAATCACCGATGTTATAGTACCCAAGAGGAAACTATTCGGAACCAAACCCTGGCATAAACAAATTTGAAATAGCAGCTGAAGGTGAAATATCACGGTCAGACGCGGTAATTCTTTCCGTGTTCTGTACAATAACTCCCTCCGGTGGTTGCACGGTTTTCCTTGGAATTGTAGTGCCTCGGCAATGTTTGTTGGTGAAGGTCTCCCATCTTTCTCTGAAGTCCGTAGATCAGCTTGTTTTTTCCAGAATTGGAGTCCCAGAACCCTCTGTTGGCTGTTCTCTCTGGGCCGCACATGCGGCTATCTCTTCCCGTTTGGCTGAAATGGGGGGAGCTGTTATATTGTGGGTTTGACCCAACTTAGTGTGTAAAGCGTAAGTTTTTAATGTGTTTTTTGTTTTGTATAATGGCCCTAGTTGGCCGGTATTAGATCCAAATAAATAATAATAAATAATAGCTAAAGGAAACAGGACATTATTGTGTGATTTTCAGCTGTACCGGGCCTTTAGCTTCTCGTCAAATATGATTCGCTGATAAACCCAAACAAAAAAAAATTCTAGTCAACCTAAGTTGACGGTTCACCGGTCAGTCTGGTGACTTGATATGGACTGTGGCAGGAATCGATTTCAAATGCCAGTAACTGAGATGGCAATAATATCTATTAAATTTCTCCGTTATTTAGAGGTGAAAGCCTTTTCTGTTGCTTTATATTATTATTACTATATATACTGCAGGAGAAGAAGCTAAAAATTTATTCAGTGAATCTTACGAAAGAAATAGAAAACCGTGATTTTCGGGTTTTTTTCTTGATCAGCTAATTATCCCTCTAGGATGATGTGCGAGGGATAAATATAAATTCGGATATTTCGGTTGCACTTCCGGCAAACCGTCCTCAGCGAAAAACAAAACAAAACTAAATCATAAAATCCACCACAATCACAACAGGAGAACGGTTTTCTATTTCTTTCGTAATGAATGGTCTGCTTGGCTTCAAACCTTATATTCAGTGAATCTTGTTGACATCATTGGGTTCTGGAGGATCTTGGGCGTTCCATTTCTGATAAGGACTAAATATTGTGCTAGAAAATTTGCACGGGAAAGACTGTTGCGGTTCTGGCTAGGAAACAATTATATGTGAAAATAAGGATTTAGCGACCAAAAAGACAAAACCGGAATAGAGAATCTGTTTCAAAATAATTATCAAGTCGCTCTTATGCACCAAAAGCAAACAATTTTTCTGTCCATCCTTCCCATGCAGTCTCCATATCTTCTTGCATTCAAGAAACATGCGTTACCTCGTCCCTTAGTAACTTTGATCGTTCCAGGTAGTAGTTAATTTGTGACGTCACACGTAGTTATTTCGAAGTAACTACGTAGAGGAGGTGGAACGAACCCATAGTAAAAGTCGGATCCACAGGGTAGTGGGTCACTTCTAATACGAACACCTCTAATACCTGGGACACAGATGACAGGTTTTCCACTCACTAACCTGCGGATCTATTTTACCACATCTGATCCAAATCCTGACGATGAGGCATAGGGGGATTAAAGCATTGTCCTAATATGTGTAATAAGCTGAATAACGCTATACGCGATGTTTACGTCTTAATACACACGCCCGTTCAAATACGAACCCTAGAGGCTCTTATCAATGCAGCGAGCGGTGTTGCCAAGGTCATACAGTGTTTCGAGTTTCTGAAGATCAGAAAAGTGTTCTTAGTGCTACTTGAAGTACACCAGTACAATTTGACGCCCAGTATCTTGTAAAAAGCTGTTAAATCTACGGATGGGCAACATTGGTCTTCGAAGTAGCATTCAGCAGTCGCAACAGAACAAAACATGTTATTTTGAAGAAAAGTTGTTTCTTCAGCTTCTAATAAAGTAGAACTTTACTGCTTCCCGTGGCAACTCTGACGGCGTTGCTCCTTCCTCGGCCCGCTGGCTGAACCATCCAAGCGATCTGATTGGCCCTGCATAAGCCAGAATAGAACGCTAGTCTATTCTCCTTATTCACCTTATACAGCGCGCTCCGAGGAAAAGAGGAATCTGTAATAAGTCTTATACGCGGTAATACACCTTATTACACCTATTAGGACAATGTTTAACAGAAACTAGTCCGCTTGGAAGCGCTGAACAGTAATATGGCCAATTAGGTTCGCTGTTCGTCGAGGTTGACCTCTTGGGAGTCGCCAGAACTTTTAGTGTTAACCCTGGTTCACACTGCTGCGATTTCGCGCTAAATTTTGCGTCATTCTACGGACGACACAAAACGTGCGACAATTAACGCAGAACTTTGCGCTTTGTCGCAGTGTCGGATGCGTTGCAATATTTAGACTGATCCAACATAACGCATTCGATTCTTGAGGGAAAGAAAAGCAAAAACAAAGACTAGTTAATTTCCAAGACTAGAAATTGCTCTACCTTGATCTGAATCCTAGGATGGCTGAATGCAAAATATCTTCTGATTAAACTTGTATTAACCAGTTTTGCACAAGATGACATATGGGTTTTGACTGAAAATTTCCTAATGTGAATGTGGGTAGTATTCAAATGGGTAATCTCCCAGCATCTTCAGAGGTTGTTTTCCTAAGGGTTTCTTTGTTCTTTTGCAGAATAATCTCGACGAAAAATTTCGTTTTCCATTTCCGTCTGTGTGGTAGTGGGAAGGTCCATGCGATTCTGTCGTAATTCGTAATTCATTTTAATTTCACAGAACGCTCCCAAGAAGGGCACAACCGTGTCCTGTGTGAGAGTGCACAACTTTCAATCACATGTTACAAACGAACACACGTCGGAACATCAAAGAAAAAATCGTGTCGACTGCGAAGCAGCAGTGTGAACCAAGGGTTATGCCCGGGCCACATTCAGTCACACCTGTACGTAATTTGGTTCGTTAATTTGGTTAATTACCCACTCTTACTTTCATCCTGGTCACACCTGGAACGAAGAAATTCAAGATACATATACCACCATCATCACTCAAACGTAAACAAAACTGGCTAAAATCAGCGACTCTGGTCTGTGATTGGTCCAAACACTCGAAAGATACGTTTCAAAATGGCGGAGATGGATTTTTCCATGTTACGTTTTCAGCGTCTTTTCTTCCCAATTTCGACCGTAAGACGGCCTTATTACCGGCGTTATTACTAGGTGTGACTAGAGTGGGGCCCGGGCATTACTCGGATACACTTTGCGAAGGTTTTGAGCTTGGCTATTTACCCCATAGGCGTGGATAAGTAACTGCCTCCGAACCAATATTCACTGAGATAAATTTGATAGAATGTGTTCGAGATCTGTCGAGTGATAGATCCACCAAGACATATAGATACGTCTATTTAATGACCGCATATTCCGTATCACTATAATATCAAACTTGGTTTTCTCTCGGGATTCAGCTACACTGTCAGAAGTTTCGTAACAGACAGTGTATGACACTGTCAAGAATAACACCTTTTCACTTAGAAATAAAGTGTTATGACCAATTAAGTTTACAATATTTCGTGCCTAGACCTCCAACAACACCTTCAATTGGTAAAAAATACTAACGGGAACGAAAAAAACATAACAGATAACATCCCAAAGTGTTATCTGTTGAAACGCGTATCCTTCTGTTGTCGTTATGTAACTTCTGACAGTGTAGTATTTTTACCTATTGAAGGTGTTGTTGGAGATCTAGGCACAAAATAGTATAAACTTAATTGGTCATAACAGTTTATTTCTAAGTGAAAAGGTAATATTCTTGAAAGTGTTATGCGCAATCTGTTATGAAACTTCTGACAGTGTAGTCCGTAAATTTTGTAAAAGTGGAAGATTGTTCCAAGTCTGATTAAAGATACGAATAGTGGTAGACGTTCATTTAGAATACATATCTGAACTTGGTTTTCTCAACAGGTTACCCTTTTGGCCGTAGCCAGAAGAAAATAGGATGAGTCCTACGGTTTCATTTCTTGCACATTTTCAGGGGGTTATTAGGGGATCGGCTAAAAAGAGGCACGGCACAGCTGGCGCAGGAGGCACGAGTACTAAAAAGAGATTAGCAGGTAGTAGAAGTAGACACGTAAGTAAAAGTAGATAAGTAAGTAAGAGTTCGAAACTCCAGACCCTAAAAGAAGGCACGTTAGAACATTGTTTCTACCCCTCACTCTGAAGCCTGGCAGGACTAATTTAGTTTTCGTGCCTCTATTTAGTACTCGTGCCTCCTACACTGTGCCGTACCTCTCTTTAGTCTATTCCGGTTATTGGGTATAAATGAATGAATGAATGAATATTTTTATTTACCCACTTCTATAAAATAGAAATAGTGGAGTACATAAAGAAAAGAAAGAAACACAACTTAAAATTAGGATACAACTTTACACATCGAACAGATTACACTTCAAACAAACGGACAAGACCGTGATGTGGAGAAAATGCGGCGACCGACAGGTTCCTATGCAGCTCTTCAAGTTTAACAGTTATATTAGTTACTGAAAATTTAGTTACCATTTTTCGATTTTACAAATAGTAAAAGGCCTATGGGGTCTGGCGAAGTCTGGAGATCTACAAGCCCTGATAGTCCAATGAATATTTATCTCTTGTGATTCCATCGAAACCTTTGGTTTCACTCAAATAACATTCCGTCAATAATGACATTTAAATAACGTTTGTGGACTATTTTAGTGGTTAATAATGATAACCTTCTCTTGACATTTTCATTGCCTCACGAACGCCGTAATCAAGACTTTGGTGATTCTTGGAGTCGGATCTGGGGATTTCTGTTAGTCTGTAGTGGGCTTACCAACTGCAATGGGTAGGCAGTATACCTTCATTCTATCGCTGCTGTTGTACCTGAGCATAATATCAGGGGAAAATGTTTGGACAGTTAACCTTTCTACCTCTTATCATGTAGTACCGAGTTCGGTGGTTCAAAGAATACAAAATCAGCAAGTCTCTAGCCGGTTTCTGGTTTTCGGCCACTTCCTTCCGGGTTAGAGGCAACTGGGATCACATTGGCCAGTAGCTTCACCATTAGGGGTAAGAGGATAAATCATCGTTCTGAACTGATTGAGGCTTGCTTGGGTTCGACAGGGCCCCAAGTCCTCCCCTTCATATTTGTTCAAGGGCAACTGGGCCGAACTTCCCTAGAACCGGTGAGGATAAACTCTGATATATACCTAACCCCAACATTGAGAAAACGTTCGTAGAAGTTTCGTCGTATTGTCTGAAACAACAAAACAGACGAGAATGCGACTAAACAGATTCTGTAACGACGGAAGGGATTACGATGCCGGAGAGTCAGAACGCGAAAAGCTAGCGGAGAAGGACGGTCGTCATTCTACGGCGGTAGCAACAACGAATATAAGATTTGAAGCCGAGCTGACCATTCAATACGAAAAAACAGAAAACCGTGATTTTTTTTTTTTGTTTCTTGATCAGCTAATTATCTCTGTAGGATGATGTGCGAGGGATAAATACAAATTCGGATATTTCGGTTGCACTTCCGCTCAGCGAAAACAACAAACAACTAAATCATAAAATCCAATACAACACCAACAGAAAAGTGATGAGGAAACAACAAAACATACAAACGATATGTAACTAAAAACCAGAAGAACGATGCGGATTGAAACTAAAATACAAATTCAAATGAAATTTGTATTTTAGTTTAATTTTGTGAAATTATTTGTATAGTGATGGGAAAAGCAAAGGATTATATAATTGCTGGGTAAAGCTTCTGCGCTTTCCCAGGGAACTGGTAAATTGTAAACAGATACAGAATTCAGAATTGTAAAATAATCACAGATTTGTACATATACATTTTTAACACGCACATTTTAATATTCGTTATTTTATTTGAATTTGTTTGTCGTTTCAGTCAGCATCGTTCTTTCTGGTTTTAAGTTACATATCGTTGTATGTTTTGTTGGTTCCGCATCACTTTTCTGTTGGTATTGTGTTTGATTTTATGATTTAGTTGTTTGTTGTTCTCGCTGAGGACGGTTTGCCGGAAGTGCAACCGAAATATCCGAATTTGTATTTATCCGTCGCACATCATCCTAGAGGGATAATTAGCTGATCAAGAAAAAAATCCGAAAATCACGGTTTTCTATGTCTTTGGTAGCAACAACGACGGGGAAGCCAGCTAACAATCCACGTCCTCCTCCCAGCACAGCCTGAGTCGTCTTCACAATCTAGTGGTACTTCTCCTAAAACAACTACAAGGGGGAAGCCAAACAAAAATCCTTGCCTTTTGCCCCCAACTTCGACACCGAAGCGTCCTCGACCACTTTCTGGATGTACCTTCACTAGTGACACCCAAAAGCCTTCTCCTTGCAGACACCTATGTGGGCGGAAATGACTATTTGGGTATGGGCGAAGAGGACGGAACCGTATCCAAAGAATACGGATTATAAGCAGGGGCGTCGCTAAGGGGGTGTGGGGGGGGGGTACCACCAGCCCTCGAAGAAAGAAAAAAGGTAAAACGGGGAAGGAAGGAAACCTGAATACAGGTTTATTTTCTTCCCCGACGCTGACCCAGAGGATTGACAGACTGACGAGGACCCTTGCCAAGAAGGGCCGAAATATCGCTGATGAAGAATCGTAGCTGACGTATCCGTTGTAAACATTGTTTGAATAAAAGGTAAGGGCATTAGAAAGCCTTGACAGGCCTAACTGGCGATTAGGAGCAAGAACGTCACATATGGATGGGAGGGGGGGGAGAGCGAAGGGACAACCTCCCCTCCCCTCCCAAATTTTTATTTTTTTATTTTTCTTGAGGTTTTTCGTAAAAGAGGTCGATTGTTATTTAAACAGCCGATTTTTCCTCAAAACAGTTGGATTGTCGTTAAAACAGTAGATTTTTTCGTAAAAACAGTCGATTTTTCTTCCAAGCAGTCTTTTTATCCTTAAAAACAGTCATTTTTACGCAAAATCAGTCGGTAAAATGACCACACAGTCGGTAATTACCTTGCCTCCCCCCTCCCCGAACATTTCGGCTAGCAACACCTCTATAAATATTACTTCAGTCCAAGCTGACTGCGAATCATATTTGGTGGTGCAAAACGGATACTTCAGCTTAATTTTATTGGAGCTATATTTCGGCCCTTCTTGACAAGAATCCTATTCAGGCTCAAAACCGCTCATGTTGGAAAAGCGAACTTGTGGGAAACATCCGATGGGGCCGATGCTTTCGAATGCCCTTTCTACTGCCCTTCCCAGTTTTCACCATGTACCCATTTGAAGTTGGGTGGACTTTTGTCTATTTTACAGCGTACCACTAGCCCCGCCCCAAACGAAACGGCTGGCATCTGCTCTAGCCTGTCATCCAGGACGTCCATAAACAAAGAAGAATCGGAATTTCGCTATATTTATTTCCTATGTTTTTCTTTCATAGGTATTTTTTCAGTTGAACTTACTGCGAACTGTGTTTCTTGACGCAAAAAGGCAAGTCAACTTACTTAATTACTTGGAACTTTGCAAGTTCCTTTTTCTAGCAAAATCCTGAAAACGGACGAAATATCTCTAGAACAAATATCAGCTGATTAATTCCTGTAACCTTTCCCTTCGAAACTTATTTAGTCACATGCCAAAGTACGTCAAATACTTCCACGGAGAAATCACAAAGCAGAAGGTTATAAAATGGCTAGACGAACTGCTATGCTCCGTGTATGGAATGGATGTGAGTCTAAATACTTCCGATATGTATTCAAGAATCCCTCAGATGGCTTTTAGAAATCTGGGAATCTGTTTATGTTAGATATAGGACTCATAGCCTACTACTAAAAGCATAGTAAATCAAATAAGAATACCGTTAAATGGCCGAAAATCGATCGGGATGACTCGTAGTACAAAACAGAGAACCGAAGTCCGTTTGCTATATATTCTTATTCAAAGTATATTTTGTGACTTAACTGAACTTCCCGTCAAATTCAAGCCAGAAAACCGAAAGTCACCTCCACAGTTCTTTGTGGAATCCGATCTAGAAAACGAACCATACAAATCTTGTTCATCGCAGAAACACACTTGTGGTGGGATACACAAACAACCGCCGAAACGCTATTTTGGAGCCACAGCTGAGCAACAAACCCTTTGTGGGGATCGGGGGAAAACGCCGTTTTGTCCAAAACCGTTACTTTTCAGGGGAGCCATTTGAAGGCTGAAGCTGGAGACCGAACACTTTCATCTTCACCATGTCGTTAAAGTCACAACAACGCGATTCGAGAGATACCTAGCGTCGATGGATCAACTCTGACTGCAAGTTCGGGTGCAGCGCTAGATGACATGAGTTGCCAGATCGAAACGCATCTGGCGATGGGGTAGTTTCCATCAGAGCGTATACGGAGTTGGGATAGATTCATTTTCATTGAGCGACTATCCATCTATATTTCGTCATTAGGGAATTTCTGTGACTCAGTAGGATGACACTTCAGGGACTTGGAAAGATAGGATGAAAGTACGTTTTTGGGATCCCAAAACGTAAGTGGAGGGATACCTATGACATCGCAAAAGTTGTCCGTCCGTCCGTCTGTAAGCACGATAACTCTCGAAGGGAATGAGATATTTTGATGAAACTTGGTATGAGGATTGTTTGGATCAAGGGTAAGGTCGAGTTCGTAGATGGGCTCTGTAGCCGTATATTTGGGGGTGGGGGAGCGGGTTCAATTTAAAGGACAAACAAAATATTTTGAAACAGCTAATGTGATAGTCGATTATGGGGTAAGAAGACATGTTGAGCACGATGGTGACAATCATTCTCTCGCCGGACAAGTAGTTCGTCCGAAATCCGGGAAAAACCGGAAAGTTTGTTAAAAGTAAAAGTTTCATTTGAAGTTGATTAAATGTTTGATTTAGGGGTAAAAAGACATGCTGAGCACGATGGTGAAAACCATTTTCTCGCTGTACGAGTAGTTCGTCCGGAATCCGGCAAAAACCGGAAAGTTGGTTAAAAGTAAAAGTTTCATTTGAAGTTGATTAAATGTTTGATTTAGGGGTAAGAAGACATGCTGAGCATGATGGTGAAAATCATCTTGTCGCCGGACAAGCAGTTCGTCCGGAATCCGGCCAAAACCGGAAAGTTGGTTAAAAGTAACAGTTTCATTTGAAGTTGATTAAATGTTTGATTTAGGGGTAAGAAGACATGCTGAACCCGATGGTGAAAACCATTTTTTCGCCGGACAACTAGTTCGCCTGTAATCCGGCCAAAACCGGAAAATATGTTAAAAGTAAAAGCTTTATCTGAAGTTGATTAGATGATATATTTAGGGGTAAGAAGAGACGCTGAGTCTGTATATAATGTTCATTTTGTACCCGGACATATAATTAGTCCGGAATCCGGTTGTACCCGCATTTTTTTAAGTCAAAATTTTAGTTAAAGTTGATTAGATTTCCTTATAGGGATAAGGAGATACGCTTGCTTCGTTTCTGAATTTTTCCTTTTTTTGCTGGACTAGTAGTTCGCTCGAAATTCGGCGAAACCGCAAATTTGGCAGTAGTAAAGCAGGAAGTTTCTGTCAATATCGTCCAAATAGATATGGCTTATAGAGGTATAGATAGGTAGATAGAATATCTGAACTCGGTTTTCTCTGACGATTAGCCTGGCGAAGACAAGACCGAATTGTCTGGATCAAATCTTAGATCGACACCTTTGGTCTTGTTACTTAGGGAATTGGGATAGTTGGGAATCACAATATACCCCTCTTAAAATTCCTCTCAGATTAGTTCTTTTTTGGTGCTAGGTGCGCTATCGTAAAGAAAACAAGGACACGTTACTTCTTTGTGTACGTTTATCCATATTTGTTTTGCTATTTTCAATTCCTCTTAGGCCTAACCATGTTTAAAACTGCTTAAAATGCCTCTTCCCCTCGTTTTGCTTTACCCAACTCTGTTCTGTCAAACGTCATCAAGTTTGTTATTTCTGGCTTCCTGAGCTCCCTACCTACAGGTATCCAGCGTTTGGTATAAGGTATACCAGACACTAGATATTGTATGCTGAGATGTCAAACATTTGACATAGCCTCACACTCACCGCTGAGAGGTTCTGCAAAGATATTGGTAGGTGGAGTTTCAAAAAACCGCGTGCCACCCCATTGGAATCAACTGCCCGAAGAAACAGCAAACTCCCCATCAATAAGCCAATTCAAGAAAGAAATTGATGGAATGTTTCTTTCCCAAATATACGACCCTAAATGTTTCAAAAGAACTTTGTAGAGGCTTTGTGGCCTTTTTTTTTTTTGCAATATATTATTATTATTATCATTGTTCATCCCTACTTATATTCCACTCAGCATCTTCTTATTTACCAACTACAGTAGCTGCGTAACCATTACCGGTGGATGTAATTTTGATCTTACCAGCTATATACCATGGTCCACGGTCTACATTTGATCTACGAAGAAGGAAAATTAGTGCCCGCTAAAAAGAGACGGCCACAGTGAATTCGAAGAAAATTAGCTAGTAGAAGTGGCTATAATAAAGTAAAAAATTAAACATTTTTGTTGTTATTGAATTGGATAGGAGAGCTGGATAGCAGTAGCTGATCCATTTTGTCAGCTTTATAAAGCTAATTCTTTTTTCTTCTTCTTCTTCCTGACTTAAATTTTGGTATTCTAGAAGTATAAGAGAAGAAAAAAAGGTAACAGCTTTCGGACAAAACAGAGAAAGAAACTACAGCATTAGTGTCGCATTTACAGCACCAAAAAGCTTTCGGAGACGTTCTCTATCTAGTCCCATGACATGGGGATTTGAAGGGCGTAGATAGACTTCATCTTTGGAGGGATCACTGTTCCCTTGGCCTGCTTCTTTCCGAACAATGTAGTGGGTTACGAACTATGTTCAAATGCCCATTCTATACCTCAGTGGTAGAGCAGTGGCCTTGAAAGCCGAAGGTCCTGGGTTCAGTGCTAAGCTGTCTAGGAGCCATGAGGGTTTTCGCGATACACGCGGTTCACAAGTTCACAAGGTCCCGGATTCCTCCACCTTCAACCCATAAACGGATGGTCGGATCCGGAAAATAAAGTTGGTCACAAGTTGACAAGGTCTCGGATTCTCCCACCTTCAACCCACACACTGATGGTCGGATCCGGAAAAGAAAGTTGGTCACGAGTTCACAAGGTCCCGGATTCCCCCAACTTCAACCCACACAGGGATGGTCGGATCCGGAAAAGAAGGTTTCCGGTATCGGTCGAGTCCTTTAAGAAGGACTAAAGCATACATTTAAATGTCGGAACTAGATAAGTCAGACATCCATGGTATTTACACGGTTTCAAGCAGGCCCGTATCCAGGAATTTATTTCGGGGGGGGGGGGGGGGGGGGGGGGTTGCGTTTCGGGGGGGGGGGTGCCTGCTGGTCGGACGAAAAAGTACAAAAACACATAGACCAGAGGGAAAAGCCTATAAAAATCGTTATTTGTGTATGTTTCGGGTGGGTTTCAACCCCCTACCCCCCCCCCCACCCCCCGTGGATACGGACTTGGTGTGAAGCCAACATACAGTTTTTGGTAGAAAATGTCATTCCTGCACTGCAGAAGACCCACCGCTTCCTGTCAGTGCACGCTGGTGACAAAAACAGAACAACAACCTGGAGCCTTTGGGGGATGAAGCTCCATGGAAAGAGAATCAGATACATATCACTTAAAAATATTCAGCATCAGAATCCTACCCCATCGGCGGCGGGTTCGGGGACTGATACACACATTAGTTGCGTGTTTTGTCTCTGTTATGTTCGCTGTTTTCTCTCTGTTTTGTTTTTTTCCCGTTTTTGTCAAAACACAGAACACGCTGTTTCTCATTTTCCCGTTTTTGTACGCTGTTCCGTGTTCCATGTTCTGTGCTCCGCTGTCTGTTTTGCAAAAGACGGAACTTGCTCTCCTAGCATGTTTTGTCACTGTTCAGATAGAAAATTGTAGACTGATGAGCAGATGGAAAAGAATTTTTGATGAGTAAAGATGGGTGAGGAAAGAGGGTTACTTTGGGTACGAATCGGTTCTGGATTGCCACGAGGTTTAATTGTCTTCTGTTTATATATAATATTAAAAAAAAAAGTATTTATGTAGTTGTTTATGTATAGTACTGCATTTATTTTTTCCCTATTCTTTTTTTTTTAAATATAACTAGGCTAAGTGATTAAATTATTTAGTCCTGCCACAAACAAATCTGTATAGATTTTCACGTGGTAGGTCTGTTATGATATTAAAATTTTCTTTTGTAAAATTCCATTATATATTACATTATTTGTCTCTTTGTCTCTAAAAGAAATGCAGAAGCTCAGAGGATAAAGATGGACCTAAAGTATGGTAATTTTGGAATTTAATTTGCGATGTAACAGATTTCCAGCCTATGACATGCTCAAGAACCTAAATTTGTGTTTTCGTCAAAACATCGACAAAACACGAAACATGGAACAGCTTAAGCAAAAAACGTTTTTTATCCAAACCAGACAACTGTGACCACAGAACACGGAACAGGAACCAGAGACAAAACACGCAATTGTCGAATCCCACCCCTTCGGCGGCGGCTTCGGGGACTGGTTACACATTCTCGAATTTTGGGAGTCAGATACAAATATCCTCCTTCAGTAAAAAGTTTTAAAGCATCAGCAAAGTCACCGCAACGTGACGTGAATTTCGCATAGGCTACTTTTTTTGCATATGAAATCTTATCCATCTGAGTGTGTACATAGCTTTACGACTCACTATCCCTTTGCCTCTCGAACATAAATAAATAATCTACACCTATAAAACAGTCTCATTTAATATTTGATAGTGCAAAACGGAAACTGTAAATTCCTTCTTTACCCCCCCCCCCCCCCCCCCCCCTTGGCATCGGAATAGAGGATTATGTTCGGTTTTCGGTGTTCCAGATACTTCGGAGAAATTACTAACGCTACACAGGAAGCTGTTGGGTTCAGCCTACTCTCGGTTTTCTCGGTTCGGTGTTCCAGATATTTCGGACAAATTACTAATAAGTAAGTAAGTAATTTATTTATGACCCGCCATTTCGGAAAGGCGGAGTAAATGAAGAAAGTAAACAAAACAAATACACACATAGAAAAAGACATTTAATTTTTAATCTTCGGTTAGGAAACAGTGGACGACGTCGTGTGCTGGTTAGGCCCGGTCTTCCATGATTTTTGAAAGCGATGAGGAAACATCGAAAAGGGTAACACTTGCATCTTGAATTTTGAACTTCTCCTTCAATGTGGTTATGACATAATTTCGATAAGTGGAGCAGGTGCTTTGCATATTTAAAATAACATGATCTCATCTTTTTAATCTCCTTCTTTCGCAGAACATGAGTGACGCCAGAACGAAATATTATAGAAGGAGCGCAGAAGGTGCTATACAAATTTCCCAAAGCTTTACGATTATAGCGCCCCCAGTTGGGGACGATGCGCCCATAGGCGGTACGGATTGATCTAGAAACTTCTTGAACAACCGAAGAGCAAAATTTTGACAATGAAGAGTTGAATGCTATGCCGAGCCATCGTAGAGAGTCTGTTGATTTGACCATGAACGATCCAAGAGAGATAGAAGCTTTGGGTACATTCGAACCATTTGACGAAGGGTTGAAATGCAGGTACTCATATTTTGACAGGTTAACTTCAAGGCCAATTTTGAGAAGTTCCGACGACAGCTTACTTACATTTTTTGTGAGTGTGTATCGGCTACGGCTTACTAAGAGCAAGTCGTCCGCATAGGCTATGTAGCTGAAGGCATGGTCTTTATAAAAGTAAGCAGGATGCTACACAGGAAGCTGTCGGGTTCAGCCTACTCTCGGTTTTCACCACACCACCCCCGTCCCCCCTGTTTATTTGTGTGTTTTTGTATGTATAGTTATTTAGTATTTTCTTCCATTCTTTTTCTTTATTGTGTTGCGAGAGCAACACTTTGTTTTTGTCCTCGTTTTTTTTTTTTTTTTTTTTTTTTTTCCTATGACTCAGATTTCATTTTATTCCTGGTAACTGGGAAGGGTCTAACCTGTGCGGTTTTTACGGAAAGTGTGGACCTTAGGCCGGATTGATGAATATGAAATTACATTTTGGAAAGCTCTGTATAACTCTTGCCTGGGGCCAATAAGGATGGTTTTTGCTTGTCCTCGAGCCAGAGCCTACGGTTTGCGAAGTGAAGTGGAGTTGTATAGCCATGTCGGAGAGGACCATCTCAAGTTGTGTAGCGAACCTATCGTTTCATCAAACCATGTTTCTGCTTTCGAGTGGAAAGCTCCGTTCTAGCACGTTAGCAGGCAGGCACCAGTTTCAAATTGAAGATGGACTAAAATCTATAAATGTTAAATATATGCGGCAGTTACCCGGCCCCACAGCCAACATATCTTCTTTGAGTGATAAATAGAAAAATCTACAGAAACAAAAAAGTGGCTTTTTCCCAGGGTCCGAAAGTGCTGCCATCTGTTATTTCTATCCGTGTCTGCGACGATTTCAGCAGAGTTTATCATATTTTTTTTTTGCACTTAGGTTTGCGGTAGAGTAATGGTATCAGATGTACCTCTTAAACTTTTAAAGTTCTCTCTTTGCTAAAGAAACTAGAGCTTATCCGTTGCTCCTTTCTAAGTCGTGACGTTAGAAAGTTGGCCTGCGGCAAAAAAGTCAACTTTTGAACTAAGACATGTAGAATTTTTTTTTTTCGACGGCAATCGATAGCCATTGATGAGCTGATCAAAGTATATGCCATCCATTTTTTGGTACAAAAATTCCTTCATGAGATACACCAGTTTGAAAATTTCAAAGGCTGGGGTTGACAACTTCAGTAGTAAGGTACAGTGAAATCAAAAATAGGCGATATCAGTGATGAGACATGTAGGGGACTTTTAAGCAACAGTCGACTGTTAGCTAATAATCATGTTCGGCAATGAGGGGTTTGGAGCTTTTGCTAGTTGGTGTACCAGTTATTTGTTTCAAGTTTTCATCCGTCACGATGTCTATACGATTGAAAAGGATAAAGTTCAACTGACTGCAAAGTCAATTTAGTCCTTCTTCCGATATTATTTTGTTGTTGTTTTTACAACGCTGAAGAATAGCTTTTGATCATTTGATTATTTTTTTAGAACATCCCCTTTTAAAAGCTTCGATAAGTTGACAACTTCAGCATTAACCGACAGCGAAGAAACAAAACCATGTAGGGGACTTTTAAGCAACAGTCGACTGTTAGCTCATAATCATCTTCGGTAATGAGGGGTTTGCCGCTTTTGCTAGTTGGTGTACCTGTTATTTGTTTCCGGTGTATTCGATGGTAAGAACAATTTGGTTCCCAATGGTAAGATATGCAAGGGACTTGTAAGTAATAATCGGCTGTTATGCTACAATCATCTTCTGCGATGATGGGTTTGCAACTTTTGCTAGCTGGTGTACCCATTATTTGTTTTCGGTTAACTTAATGTATATCACTGGAGAGGGACTTGTAAGTAGGAATGGTTCACGAGGGGCTAGGAATTTTTGCAAATGGGTTCACATTGTATTCGATTTCTATAAATCTGACGGTAAGAAAGTTTACGTCGATGGTCTATCAATGTAACCTAGGATTAACTTTTTACACAACGGATACAAACGAAAATGTAAAGCAATGAGGTAGTTTCATAATAATTAATAGTGTCATCTATGGTATTTTAATCCTGAAAAGTTACGGATAGCTTTCGAATACCAACTAGATTATACCAAATTTTTGGTTTAGGAATCAGAAGTTTTTTGTGAAGTGGGGGGACGCTTCTAGTTCTTCATTTTCACTGGTGAATGGTTTACGCCAGGGTGGGGTTTTATCTCCTTTGTTGTATGCCGTTTATGTTGACCGTCTGTCCGAACAGCTGAAAATTGCTGATATTGGGTGTTTCATCGGTGGCAAGTGCTTTAACCATATTTTCTTTGCTGACGACCTGGTAATTCTCTCGCCTTCGGTACATGGACTGAACCGTCTTCTTGCTGTTTGTAATCATTATGCAACTAGTTTTGATATCATTTTCAATGTTAAAAAGACCGTAGCAATGGCTCTGCTTCCTAGCGGATGTGATCTTCCCCGTCTTCCGGTGGTGCTTTCTATGCGTACATTGGATTACGTTTCAGAGTTTAAGTATTTAGGTTTTTGGATTAGTAATAAGATGCGGGATGATTGCCATATTTTAGAACTTACCCATAGCCTATGTAAGCGGGACAACGTCCTAATTTGGAAATTTAATGACGTGAATCTTGCTGTTAAAGTGCATTTGTTTAGGACGTACTGTTACTCATTTTTCGCGTTACCCTGGTGTATAACCATACGAAAAGATCGCGTTTGATCCTAGAAGCTTGTTATAAGCGTGTTTTCCGTCGGTTAGCAAAGCTACAATTCCGAGCTAGCATCAGCCAAGCGTTTGTGTCGAACCATTGTTGCACATTTATTGAAATTGAGAGGAAGTTGAAAACATCGTTTTTTTGTCGTCTAATGGAGTCGCGGAATGATTTAGTGGAGTTCGCTGCAAACCCACTATTCTTCAATCTTCCGATATGGAGTCATTTGCTCGACCCTGAGCCACCATGATGTAGATAGTTTGTACTCGCTTGTTATATTTTAATTTTTTTGTTTTGTTTATATGGCTTACACTGAAATAAAAATTGTTATCATTATTATTATATAAGATATTGTTCCAAGTTTTCATCCGTCACGATGTCTACGATTGTAAAGGATAAAGTTCAACTAACTGCAAAGTTAATTTAGTCCCTTCTTCCTATATTATTTTGTTGTTGTTTTTACAACGCTGAAGAATACCTTTTGACCATATGATTAATTTTTTAGAACATCCCGTTTAAAAAGCTTATGCTATAATCATCTTCAGCGATGAGGGGTTTGCAACTTTTGCTAGCTGGTGTATCCATTATTTGTTTCCGGTGAATTTGTTATCAATCACGGGGGAGGGACTTGTAAGTAAGAATCGGTTCACGAGGGGCTAGAAATTTTTGAAAATTGGTGCACATTGTATTCGATTTCTGTAAATATGACGGTAAGAAAGTTTGTATCGATGGTCTATCGCTATAACCTAGGATTAACTGTTAACGCAACGGGTACAAACGATACGGTAATGTAAAACAATAAGGTAGTTTTGTAATAATTAATAGTGTCATCTATGGTATTTTAATCCTGAAAAGTTACGGATAGCTTTATAATATCAACTAGATTATATAAGATATTGTTCCAAGTTTTCATCGGTCGCGATATCTATGATTGAAAAGGATAAAGTTCAAATGACCGCAAAGTCAATTTGGTCCCTTCTTCCGATATTGTTTTGTTGTTGGTTTTACAACACTAAAGAACAGCTTTTGATCGTGTGATTATTCTTTTTAGAACATACCATTTTAAAAGCTTCGATAAGTTGATAATTTCAGCACTTAACCGACAGCGAAGAAACAAAACCAAAGTGTTGCTCTCGCAACACTTTAGTCGGCGAAGCCGGACAAAGGTTGCCGCAACACTTCACGTTGCCCGGGCAACGTAGGTCTAGTTGTACTCCATTTGTTTTTCCTCTGGAATTTGTGGATACAAAATAAATTATTATTATTATTATTATACGTCTGCTGAATTTTCTTTATTCTTTTATTCTTTTTACCCTTTTTTTTGTCTCATTCAAAACCAGTGCGGAATTGTATACAACCCTGACGTCACACCTATTTAATCTATTTAACCTCAGAACAGGAAAATTCGCAGTTTATTTCTATCGGTGACTGTAGATTTAAAATCTACAGTAGAGAAATGTTTATTCGAACATTTACTTAAACGAGTACAGTGCGGTTTTCGGCTAAATGGTTGAATGAAGATCCAAAATATATATTCTGGTGTTTCGAGAGGTATTTGATGTTGCAAAATGGATACGTCAGCTGAATTTTATTGGACCTATGTTTGGCCCTTCTTGGCACAAAGTTCTGGTAAAAACAAACTAAAGACACATGTTCCCAGAAGTTCTTTTTTCCAAAATGAGTGGTTTTAAGCCTGAAGAGGACCCTTGCCAAGAAGGGCCAAACATAGCGTCAATAAAATTCAGCTGGCGTATCCGTTTTGCACTATCAAATTTGATTAGCCTCTAATAGTTGACTTCCAAGGTCAACAAACGTTCAGATAAGCATAGGCTACCTCTACTGTATATATACAGAGCCGAGCGGCCAGCAAGGCACCGGTCGCGTTTACATTAGTTGCGTTTCTTGCCAGCTCTCCGTCACCCAGTTAACCAAACTATTTACCGCTACAAGCCGTTATTCCGCATCCCATCCAGTTCACCCGACGACACAAACAACCGATTATTTTGCATTCTCTCTTAAAGGACACCCGAATGAAGAGTACCAAGTATCATCCCTATCTGTATGACTTCCGTTAACATTGCCTGAAGAAAACCCAATCCAAATACGAAACAGTGTTTCCAAGCTATGATTTTTGCTCCATTTCGCATCTGTCCTTATTTCAGTACCGAACAATTTTAGATATGAACAAATGTCTCCAATCAACCATTCGTCTGGAATATTTTTAACCAGTTAAGCCCAAACGTATATCTAGAAGAAATTCCAAAACCATCCGGCCAGCGCTATACAATATTTGAATGAATTGCGCTTTTTGTCTTGGAGTCTGCATGTGCAAACCTCCGGAACAAACATCGAAATTTTGAAAAGTCACGTTCAGGAGAAGATTGCTCTCCGTGGCCATGTCTGTAAATGGATTCTCCATGGTGTGTTCAAGTATGGTTTCATCGTTCAGGTGTCCTTTAAATGCACAATTCGAATTTCGCGCCCGGGACCGAACGCAGGTCGATTGATAAAAGCTCCAGAATCAGTCCATAGGTCCGTCTAAAAAACACCTTTTAAGGATTTAGATCGGTTAACCGAAGGAAGAAAACGGCTTGTAGTCGGAAATCCTACAGGTCGGTTAACTGGATGACAATATAAAAAAACGCAGCTATTTCTAGACCGTCATAAAGCGGATTCTCGCCGTTCCCCTAAGATTCCTCATGGAATCAAGGGGAACGACGAGAATAGAGGGGAGTCAGTCCTCGCGGTTTCCGCATGCGGAAAACAACGAGAACAAGGGGAATGCTTCCAAATGGATTTTGTCAAAAAAAAAATATGCAGTGGATGAAATTGGTCTGGATCACTTTATTTCTGGTTTTGCTTGTCCTGATTGTTTTTAAAGTACTTAATATTTTCCCACCCCCTATTCTCCTATACGTATTAGACACCAGCTAGAGAAATCCCAGAAAATCCCTAAGACTAGCCCCTGTGGCCCCTCTGCATGAAAGATATAGAAGGAGTTTTGTTCTAGCATTTGTTAAGTTGTACAATAACCGATAAATTAGCCCTTTTTAGTGTTTTTTTCTTCTTTCGTTTTCTTCTATGTATTCCTCATTTTGTATGATAAAAAAGTCAAATTCGGCGGTAACGCTATGACAGCTGCTTTTGAAAAATAAAAATTCTATTCTAAATTGATTTTTACATTGCACCAACACCAGATAAAATTGACTCCCCTCAGAATCTGAAAGGGAGTCCTTTCTGATAGTGGTGATGATAATCAAAGCATTCTCCGTCCGTGGGGACTCGCGAGAATACAGGGAGTGAGTCCTTAGGACTAACAAAAACCCGAGGACTCCTTCCTCGGGAACGGCGAGAATACGTTAATAGGGACAATAAACCCTATGTTAGCTCCTTAATCGCATGAGGACACACACAATTTACGTCACAACTATGTAGTATTCATCGATAATTTAAAGACGGCTATACAAAAAAACTCCGTCCTTTTTCTGCTTTGCCACCTAGTGTGTACAATTTAGTTGGCTTTCAGCCCACTAGGTGCTGCTCAAAGCAGATCAAGCATTTTTGAAAATTCTGCTCCGCAGCAAACCGGTTGATGCCTATGGGGTACGTCATCAAGTCAGTTTTGTTTTGAATCTTGTATAGAGAGGACCAAGGAAGTGTTGGGATTTTTGTTGGTGTTGTTATAGGATTTATGCATTTCTGGGTAAGTTTTGTTGGATTTAAGGGTTAATATATAAACGTTTCATTTGGAGGAGCTCAAGTCAGGCTTGGCGAGTTAAAGTCAAGGTTTCACAGCCTGTTGTACTTAGTATAGGGCTGCCAACTTCACGTCCCTGAATTTGACTGCTGTCTTGTCTTCTTAAAAAATTGCATTCAGAATGTAGAGTAAAAACTCTCCAAAGTCCCATCTTAGGTTCCATGCACACCATGGCCTGTCCCTTCTCCTTTAGCCTAAGCCTATTTTTAGGCAATCTTAGGCTAGCATAGGCCTAGTGTTTTTAGTGTCTTGCACAGCTTTTGTTTTTTCCTTGTTTGTACTGGTTTGCACTAGCCTAAGCTGTTTTGTCTTTTCTGCAGGTTATAAAATAAATAAATAAGAGATGAGAGCTGAACAGTTTAGAAACAGAAAATAGTCGAGGTAGCCCAAGTTGCCTATTAGCCTAGCTTGTTTATCTTTTGATAGTAAGATTTTTGGATAACTGGTAAACGGGTAAATAAGGTAAATAAATAAGAGATGAGAGCTAAACAGTTTTAAAAATAGAAAATAGTCGAGGTAGCCCAAGTCAGGCCCAAGTTGCCTAGTAGCCTAGCTTGTTTATCCTTTGATAGTAAAATTTTTGGATAACTGGTAAAAGGGTAAATAAGGTAAATAAATAAGAGATGAGAGCTAAACAGTTTAAAAATAGAAAATAGTCGAGGTAGCCCAAGTCAGGCCCAAGTTGCCTAGTAGCCTAGCTTGTTTATCTTTTGATAGTCCGATTTGGCTGTGATGATTTGATTATGCAAGAGTTAGGTACATCCACATAGAGACTAGGATACCTCAAGGAACTTCTTCCGCCCATCTACAGCTGGTTTTAATCGCTCTAGTTTAAATGCAAATGCACGATATAAAATCTTAAGTTAAATAGCATAGCCTACTCAGGAAATGTTGGTTTACTGGTTGTTTTCTTAATTGTGTAATTTGCTTGGAAAGTTAAATGCTGAGGAGCTACAAGATGCACCAGGGTTTGTTATCCATTCTCTAACTAAAACGAATTTTACATGGTGATATTTTCAGTTGCATTGACATTATCAACGTTTTATAGGGATAGGGTATAGCCTACCCTCTAACATTAACTCCTACCTTCAGCGTACTCTAGAGACACCTTATAGCCAAGTCGCGACAGATGCAAAATCTCCAAACTTAAAGGACGTTGCAGCAAGAAGTGTTTCTGCTTAGATGTTCAGAGAAAACTAACTACTTTAGAACTTACAGCAAATGATGTTGTTGCTGTTTTTAGCCCGAATACAGACCTCGGAAGAAAAATGTGGCAAAATTTGCATAACCGGTCTTCTGACCAATAAGCTTCTTGAAAGTAACGTTTGGGAGGATGACACGTCGCGTAAAGAGATAGACATAACAAGGGTAGGAATTTCTGCAATGTCAGTAAGGGATTAGAGTAAACCTATGAAATGCCGGTTCCTCGGAATTAAGGTAGAAAGATTGGGTACTGAATTATTGTGTAAGTACGGCGGGTCCTTTAAACCAGTCCTTGAACCAACCGGTACTTTACTCAGGAAGGGTTACAGTTTGCATTGCACATAATGTAGTCAGGGCCGTATTCGGGGGGGGGGGGGGGGGGGGGGAGGGGACGATATGGGTGTAGATGAACACTGTTCTGCCGTTATCGAGGGGTTAACACTCTCGATTTTAGTGTACTGCAAGTGCCCGGTGGTGCCGATTCCGGCTGACACCAACAAGCAACGGTTGCCAGGTGTTAGAACGTCCAAAAAGAGCGTATTTAGGAGTAGGGATTGCCTAATTTATGGATGGCACCGCCGGTTTCGGGCGGGGAAGGGTGCACTGCACTGTAAAAACTTTCAGAAAAGATAACACAGGGATGACGCAGTTTCAACAGACAACAATTGGGATGTGATCTGCTGTGATTTTATAAACGTTATGCATTAAAGGTTATGCATAACAAGCATTTCCAGGAAGAGCCGAAAAACTCCCGTAAAAGCATCTGCTGACTTTTCCGAGATCATGAGGGCAAAGAAAAATGTCAGCAGATGCTTTTTTGGCCATTTTTCGGCTCTACCTGGCATTACTTGTTATGCATAGCATTTAATGCATACCGTCTGCAAAATCACAAGAGATCATGTCCCGAGTGTTGTCTGTTGAAACCGCGCATCCTTGTGTTATCGGTCATGAAACTTCCGACAGCGTGCAGGTGCCGGGGAGTGAATAATCCCTCGATCCTTATTCCAGTTTAGATATACAGTAAACAAGGTTTAGCGTATTCTAGAATTTATGGGATATAGGACGTCCCATCATATTTTCCTTTTTGGTTTCAGATTTACCTTCGTTAGAAGTGTTGCACCTGGAAATGTTGTAATAGTGAAGCCAAGGCGTATCGTGAAGTGTCTGTGCAGCAAACAGCTGTGCTGAGTGAATATGAAGTGTTTTAAAACCTATGCGAGTTTTCAGAATTTGCTAGTCATTCTGGTCTTGGCCTACCTATTGGATACTTCTTTTGCTTCAGGTAAGGGACGAATTTCTAGCCTGTATTTGTGTATCCTTAGCCTAGGCTACATTGAATATATGTATTTTAGGATGACTTTTCACTTCTTTAAAGTTTAACGGGAAAAGGCTGAGATGGGACAATCTGGTTACCCATTCACTTAAACAGACCTGAAGACCCAGTCTAGTACACTAGCCCCTTTTCAGGCACGGTGCTCAAACGTCTAGCACCATGCCTGGGTGCTAGACGTTCAAGCACTGTACCTTGGATTTCATGTATGGTGCATGGATTTCAGTATACAGTGCATACATCAAAAACACAGTTTCTGTCATACAAACTGAGCACCAGCTCGGACAGGGCTGAAATTACTACCGTGAATTAGAGAAATTGAAGACAATCCTTTATATATTTTTCACAACAAAAACAAAATGGCTCGGCTGATGACAGATGTGAAAAACCTCATTTCCTTTTCTAAATAGTCAAGGGTTTTGCATGCAAAGTGTCCTGTGCCTCAGCTTTGTCTACCTAGCAGCCAACCAGAATATTGGCTCTTGGGGACTAGATAGGGAAAATACATGGAAAATAGATAGGGTGTTGTTAGGTTTTTCATCTCCATCATCATTAGAGCCCTTTTGTTTTTGTTGTGAAAAATATGTAAAGGATTGTCTTTGATTTCTCTAATTCATAGTAGTAATTTCAGCCCTGTCCGAGCCGGTGCTCAGTTGTGATGACAGAAACTGTGTTTTTGATGTATGCACTGTATACTGAAATCCATGCACCATACATGAAATCCAAAGTACAGTGCTTGAACGTCTAGCACCCAGGCATGGTGCTAGACGTTTGAGCACCGTGCCTGAAATGGGGCTAGTGTACTAGACTGTGAAGACCCGATGAAAACGCTTTACTTCGTTGGTCCGCTATTCCCGAATAATTGATTTTCATAAAGTGGAATTTCCCTGTCGGACTTTTAGTACGTTCTCAGGTTGGCCCATATTCGTTATGTTTGTTTAATCATATATACTTTATTTATTTATTTGGTTTTGTTTGTTTTTGGAGACGGGATTTTGGAGTGTATAGTTTTTTTTTTTTTGGTGTTTGACCAGGAACCGAGTAAGTTTTTTCTTTTCTTTTCCTCTCTTTTTTCTTATTTCTCTCTCTATTGTAGTGTTATGTAGGTTAATCTCTCAAAGGGTGTTTGTTAAACCTCTTAAAGGACCCCTCTTACTTATTCTGCCTTTAGTAGTATACCTTGCTCCCGTATGGGGAAATCCCCTTCTTAAATCCCCATTTTTCTCCATTGTTTCGTTTCGTAACTACGAATGTTTAGCACTTTTTCGGCCTTGCCGAGTTTTCCCGTCACAGAACGAAAAGTTAGCCGGAATCTTCAACGTCCGCTGACAGCTCTTTCACACATAACGATGTGATAATCTTCTGTTTATTACTTCTTTTATTTGCTTAATTTTCCCACTTTTTAACCAAGACACGTTCAATTTTCAAATGTTTTGCGCCCAGCCGCCGCGTCGGAGAGCAGGAAGCCTGGACATAGTCGACAACCGCTAACAAGAGAATCGCTAGTTTTAGGTGGAAAGCAATGGTATTTTCAAAAACATTTTTTCTGATTCACTTCACAGGGAAAAGATCATTTCTGGTAAGAGCTGTGCTTTAACAAGTGTAAACTTCTAGAGGGTTTAGTAGTTCTTCGGAGGGTTCTATAGTTCTTCTAGTTCTACCCCATATATAATCTAACAAATAATCTATACTTGTGTTGTATGCTTGACGAAAATGATAGACGAAAAATAACTGCTCATGCAGTGAGCTACCTTCCGCAGCTGGTCATTGGCGACTGAAAGCCGTGTTTGGATTGAGATTAAAATTTTCACGTCATAGTAGAACTTACGTCATGGGGACGGCCGTAGATATTGTGAACGTCATACTAGAGCAAATAGTGAGAAATGAAAAAATCCCTTAACACAATCCAAATAATGCAGTGTGTTCAGTTAAATCATGCAAAAATAAGTTGGCTTTAAACTTTAACATGTTTAATCCTACTTCAAATAAATATAAGGTCTGAAGCCAAGCCAATGACCATTCGTTTCAAGTAAAATAGAAAAACGAGATTTTCGGGGTCCGGTTCAGTCCTCGTTGTTCTTCTGGTTTTTAGTTACATATCGTCTTATTGTTTGTTGGTTCCGCATCGTTTTCCTGTTCTTATTGTGGTGGATTTTATGATTTAGTTTTTTTTTCGCTGAGGACGGTTTGCCGGACGTGCAACCGAAATATCCGAAATTGTATTTATCCCTCGCACATCATCTTGGAGGGGTTAACTAGCTGATCAAGAAAAGTACCCGAAAATCTGTTTTTTCTATTTTAATCCTACTTCAGAATATGGATTGTCATCTTGACCTGAAAAAATATTTCAAAGTTCAGGGTTTTGCGCAGGAAAATAAACGTAATGTAAACACTTAGCTAAAAACAGTGGGCCTACTTCACTTCCTGAAGACAGAAGGTAGACTATCTGTTAGAAATTGAATTTTGACTTTCTTATCGTCAAGCCTATCATTTCGGTACAGAAGATGTTGCGGGGTACCACATTTTCTGGTAAAAAAAAAGAGCATAGGATGACCAATACTCTTGATGACTATCTCTCTTTGCCGATGCAAAATCTCCGGCCTCTCCAGAAGTGGTGTCACAGCTGCTGCCAAAGATCGCGGTGATTGATAGACACAGGATTTGAGTCGTTGAGTTTGAACGGACACGCTTACACCTTCTTCCTGAGGATCGCTGGCGTGTTTTGGACTTTGTCATATGGAGTATTGGCCATATTCAGGTTCATCGTTTCGTAGCGGACTATTTCTGTTAATCCCTCTATGCCTCACCGTCAGCGCTTGGATCAGACATAGTAAAAATAGATCCACAGGTTAGTGAGGGGAAAACCTGTCATCTGTGTCTCAGGTAATCGAGATTTTACATATATCACAGTAGCAGAAAGTGAAAGTGACCCACTACCCTATGGATCCGACTTTTTACTATGTCTACAGTGTTGATTATGAGGCAATGGGGGACTAATAGAAACTAGTCCACTTAGAGCGCTGAACTGTCATAAGGCCAATTGTATTTTTCGAGTAAGGACCAACCATTGTATATCGGGTGAAAGGAGACAGACTTATGGTTTGAACCAAAATCCTAATTGTGCTTATCCAGTGTTTTGGTAACGTCATTACGTCAAGACGATGGAACATTTGCCGTCAGAATGTCCTAGGTTTGCGAGTCAAAGAGCGATTTTGTTCAGAAAGGTCTCTTCACTGTTTGTTCAGGTTAATACCAGGAATATTTTTGGTTTTCGACGGCTAAAAGAAGAAGTAGAAGGTAATGTCCTCTCTGCCCTTTGTGATTTTGTGTCCCGAACAGGACTATTGTCTTACGTCTGATTTCAGAATAAGTTCTTTGATGATTTTTCTTTGTTATCTGCCAAAATATTTACAAATTCGATTAGTTTGGTGGTTAACCCCCACGTCTTTACCTTGCCAAGCCGAGTCAAGGTTCAGGAAATTTTGACTCGCTTGCCTCAGCTTGGCTTATGAATGAAATCCTTTTTTTTTTAATCAATCAATCAAGTTTAATCCGAATAGCCAAAAGTTAGAAGAGGAATACAAATTTACAAAATACACAGACACGAAACAAACACTTACAAGATATGACCAGAATAAATGACAGGATGAAACTAGGTAAAAGTCGGGCAGAAGAATAAGCAGGATATGGAGACAACTGATTGCCAGTATTCCTCTCGGAACGACGCACGGAAGACGGGAGGGGAGGGGGTAATATATGATATGAAAATAATTGAGCTAGTTGTGATTATCTAAAAACTGAAAGTTTATTCCGACAAACGCAGGTTAGCTTAAGCCTTGCAGCTTCAAACGCAAACCTCTTGGTTCGCTGATAGAGTTCGCAACACACTAGGTTTCGTAAGACTGATGGTTTAATACAGCTTGATGTCCCTAGTGAACTGAAATTTAAGATATACTAGGGTAATAATCAAATAATGTATGTTATACTAGTCCGTATGTAGGCTGTACGCAGAGGCGTTACTAGCCAAAATGTTTGGGGGAGGGGGACGAGGCATTTACCGACTGGCTGGTAACTTTTAACGACTGTTTCTGCAGAAAAGACGACTGTTTTCAACAATACAAATTACAGTTTTGACAAAAATCGACTGGTTTTCAGAAAAAACAACTATTTTCATGAAACAAATCAACTGTTATTTTTTACCGACTGGCCAACAGCATTGACGGGGGGGGGGGGGGGCGTCACCCCCTCCCCCCAGTCGTGACGCCCCTGGCTATAGGTATAATTTGAAATATGTGTTGCAGACAAAAATAATTTGATTTGTAACAGGTCGAAAATACGAGACATTGTCATCGTAAAAAAGGGAGAAATAGAGAAGAATAGTCCCATTATAGAAAAGATGACTTAAAGGACACCTGAATGAAGAGTACCAAGTATCCTCCCTATCTGTATTACTTCCGTTAACATTGCCTGCAGAAAAGCCAGTCCAAATACGAAATAGTGTTTCCAAGCTATGATTTTTGCTCCATTTTGCATCTGTCCTTATTTCAGCACCGAACGATTTTAGAAATGAACAAATGTCTCCAATCAACCCTTCTTCTGGAATATTTTTTAACCAGTGAAGGCCAAATGTATATCTAGAAGAAATTCCAATGCGATCCGGCCAGCGCTGTACAAGATTTGAATGAATTGCGCTTTTTGTCTTGGAGTCTGCATGTGCAAACCTCCAGAAACGAACATGACCATTTTGAAAACGTCACGCTCAGGAGAAGAATGCTCTCCGTGGCCATGTCTGTAAATTAATTCTCCATGGTGTGTTCAGGTATGGTTTCATTGTTCAGGTGTCCTTTAACCTAAAAGAGTACGAGAAATAGTAAAGAAAAGGAATGCAGATAGAAGAACATACCACTTTAGGCAGAACGACTTACATGCACTAAGACATTATTATCGTGACTAACCTATTTTGGACGGATTGGTATCCAGTTATCTTTCATTCTGTTACTAAAACTAATATCTGCGTGATCGCTGTTCACGGTTCAGATGTGTAGTAGAATTTTCTTCTCTTTTTTCGAGTTCAGAGATATAGACCTATGCTAATGTTAAAGTGTGCAGGATTAAGATATGATTTGAGAGGTTCTTCTAAACTCTCACCTTCCAAACTCTTAAGCGTGATGGAGTTCCAATGTTCTGAGAACCGTCTCATATTTCCATCTTCGTAACAAATTCCAGTGGCTCGAATGACTTTTGCTGACCCTTCAAGCACTCTTGAGTTGATCAAATTTCGCTGATCTGTCAACAAGTGGCAAATGGTTCTCCAGACGCTGGAACCTGAGTGGCTAAGAGTCGCTACTTTTTCGTCTAACAGGCAGGGTTGCTTCAAATGAGGGGTTAGTCATTGCTCGACTTGTTGGGTATATGTAGCCTACACCGTAAAAGAATGGCAATGAGCTTCTCTTGAGTTACACGTAGGCTATAATAATAATAATAATATATTCGCAAATTGGATGGCAGGCCGTTAAGCCTCTACAAAATTTATAATTTACATTTCTTTTAAATTTGCACAAGGAGAAAATGTCACTTGAATAATATTCATCAACTTGAATGTCAGTAGGTTTGTGGAGCAGATTACTCTCTCTGGTAAGTTGTTCCAGTGCTGGACCACTCGGTTGCCGAAAGTCCAGCGGTCCATGTCCTTATAAACGTGTTCCGTCCTCACTTTGTGCTGGTGTCCTCGAAGGTGATTACTATTGAACTGCACGATTCTCTCGGCTGGTACGTTGTCATAGCCTCCATCGCAGAGAGTACATTTCAGTAAGACCCACCACGATGGAATATATAGGCGAGGGTTGGGATTTCAAGCTTGCAAAGCCGCTCTTCGTAGGGAGGAAACTTAATCGTAGGTTCGTTGCTAGTAGCCTAACAATTCCCGACAATAAGCATTCCTTCAGCCCAAGCTGGCTGCCTCTAATTTTTACTGTGGTAAACGGGTAAGTCAGCTCACATTTGTTCTGGCGATATTATGGCCCTTTTTGGCAGGAATCCTCTTCACGAAAAGAGGCAACACGTCGTTTCTTCTTTAGCCGTCAGTTTGACGACTCGGCAAGGGTCCATACCCCGAAGAATCAGTCACTGGTCTCTAAAAGACAAATAAACTATATTCGTCAGCCGTCTAAGGTAAAGACATAGCTAGTTGTACCGTCGAAATCAGTAGCGTATATTCCGATTATTTTCGGGAGGGGCGACAGCTCAGTGAAAATCTGCGTGCACCCCCTTATCGGCCGGAAGTCCGAAAATTTTTCGGCTTTTTCGCATATTTTGACCGTTTTTAACACTAAAAATACCTGTATGTGCTAAAAACACCTTTTAATCTTGTAATCATGCACACTACGACTCAAAACCTGTTTCTAAGATCAATTACTGAACCATACTGTAAATAATTTCAATTTAGCTTCTCAATTTGTATTTTCGCGTAAAAAAACTCCTTTTCCGAGAATTTCGGATGAAGATCGCACACACGTTTTTCCAATTAAAACCCTTTTTTCAAGAATTTTTTTTTGGGGGGGGGGATCGCCCCTGTCCCCCCCTAATATACGCTACTAGTCCAAATGGTTTGCTAATAGCCTGCGTAAGTGTTATAGGCTATTTTGTCTCTGAAAATTCCGTTTTCGACATCTTTCTGACGGCGTTTACTTGAAAAATAGTCACTTTTCCTAACACGGGTCGACACATTTTATTGCAGTCTAACTTGTTATCAATTTCCATCTTATCAGGCTTATGGGAATTGCCGAGTAGGTGGTTTATCACCGCCTTATCCAGTGCTCAAATACTGGGGGACTTTGACTTCTCTGGTCAGATGTCTCCTTAGGTAAAGAGATTTTACCCGAATTTTACCGATATATGTCACGAATTCCCTTCATCGTAGGGGTGGGGTCCATTAGCCGATAAGCCCCGCTCTCCCACAAGAAAAATAGTCTTCTATTGCTTGTTGATTTTGAAAAGGTCAGGGAAGAGCCCACCACCACCAAAACCCAGACTAGGAATGTTGACCTCGACCGTGGCGATTTTTGCGACGATTCTACCGTATACACACGGCAGAGAACGGTCCACTTTAATTAGACGGTAGGAACCGTGACAGGGTCTCGCTCTGATCGGCTGCTTTTAAATTATTTGCATATAAATATTTATTCAAGTAAGTCTATAACTTGAATGCAGTAGGCTATCGATTTATTGCCTCAGAAGTGCGCTAAGAATTCGGAAATTATTGTAGAAAAAGATTGGCCTACCTGTCTCGGAAAATGATCAAGTAGCATAGGCCGGACTGTCTCGAGACTTGCCTGCAGAGTTTGAATTGGCTGTAAATTGTTTTTTAAGCTTTTTATTCAGTTATAGGATATGATACTTATTTTAATAATAAACACAGCTTAACTCTTCTGTATTTACATCTACTGCACTAATGGAAAAACCTACGTTTTTGCTGGCGTGCAGTAGTAAAGGTTAACCTTTTTCCAAACACACCAACAAACAGCATAATAAATAACTAATAAAAAAAGAAAAAAAAAGAAAAGAACAGACCCCCCCCCCCAAAAAAAAACAACAAACAGACCAAACTCTTTCACATTATCACCTCCAAAATAAACATATACCTCCCAACAACCCTACTCCCTTCCTGCCACCCATCCACCAATTCCTCCCTACCACCCCCAACCAACCGTTCCTCCCAACCAGCCAGACCACCCTACCTACCTACCACCCCCTACCCCTAACAAATAAATACATTTCTCAACCATCTTTTATTAAATATTCTTTTAATTTTCTCTTAAACTCTAAAAGATGCTCAGCCGCCCTGATGCTCACTGGTAAAGAATTCTAGACTGCAGTTCCAAGACTTGGAACTACAATTGAGATATTATTATGATTTATTCAAACACATAGGCTACATGCGATGGCAAGGTTGAGATAAGGGAAGAGATACCTCAGGGGTAACAGCGTGGTGGTTTTGGAAGTTGGAAGATCAGAGCCCCAGCTTTCACCCCCTGGGCCTCATCTGCCCCTTCCGTCCATCTTTAATAACAGACCCCCGAACAACCACCCCACGTACTTCACGAAGCCCATTTCACGGTTTAATATGAGGGGAAACGAATTTTGGAGTATTTCCCTGCTAAAATGCAATAATTGGAGTGCCCCTTACGTTGGTGTAGGATCTCATCTTTTCTGCCCCTAGGCGTATGATAGGCTGCGTAATAACTTGAGGGTTAGAATACTGTGGGTGACGATGACAGGTTTATTGTGGAAGAAATTTGGGGAGGACTAGCCACAATTGTAAATTACCGTAAATTGGCTCGCAAATTCTGTTTTTGGAAGCTTTTCGAAACTGGCGATACTCGGAGACACTATAGGGCTATTGGCTTTGTCAGGGATAATTATTGGAACAGGTTACGTCTAACTTTTTCTATGAGGAAAAAAGTAGTTAACGCAACACGATTAGCCTATAGTTGCCCGTTATGGGGTTCATGGCAAGACAATATTTGCTACCTTGGGTGATGCCAAAGATCAATTTTCGTTCCCAATCCCAGGTCTATCGCACCACAGACTCAAAGTTTAATTACTATTTGGGGTGAATACAACGTACAGTAGAGGTGTGCTTATTTTAACGTTTGTGGACTTCGGACTTCACCATTTTCATGCACTTGCTGTGACTAAATTCAACTATGAGTTAGCCAAAGTAGGCAACTAAGGGACTCTGAAAACACCAGAATAGGTGGTTTGGATCTTCATTCTACCATTTAGCTCAAAACTGCACTGTTCACATTTAACTAACTATTCAAATAAATATACCTCTACTATAGTTTTGGACTACAAAATAACCTGAGATGGTAGTCACCCTAGCCCCCCTACCCCCCCCCCCCATGTTGCCCTGCTTTCGCCTGGTTAAAAGATACCCGACTTTGGGTTCCCTTATTGGAATACAGTCGTCAAAGAGTAAGTTGTATATATGTGTAGGCAACATATTTAATTTATGACCCCACCAAATGCTCAAAACGATAGTAGTGTAAAAGGAAAATAACACAGTAAAAATCAACCTAAAGCACGACAATTCAGACTAAATTACCGTACTAACTGAGCCTGTAGAAAATGCAAATCCTGTTTCATGCAAATCCTGTTTCATCTGTCCTAATAAACGGTAAACTATAGGCTATGAAACCGGCCAATCCAATCCTTGAGATAGGATCTGCTCCGTACTCGGTTTTCTAAAAACTGAATTTTGACTTTCGATTCCCTCGCTGGAATACATTAGCGAGAGGGGGTAATCATTGGACGTTTTAGTGTACACCAGGAGGGCCGGAGGCAGGGCCTGAAACAGAATCGGAGGCACAGAACCTTTTACACCTTGCGACGCCAGTAATTCCCCCCTCACATTAGTCTAGATACAAATAAAGCGTACTCAAAGGAAAGCAGTTAAAGACAGGTCAGGCTATGTTCCAACCTTCGAGCCAACTGAAGCTAAACACATAAGTGAGAGAAGACCTGCTCCAGAAATCCCTTGTCCTCTAACAGTCAGGGTTGCCACATCAAAAACATTAGAGAGTGAATTTTTGGCCCAAAACAGAGAGTGAAATTTTATTTTCATGAAAAAACGTGAAATGGTCCCTTTTGGTCACTCTAAAATTACACATCCTAATTTATTTTCATAAAAAAAACTTGAAATAGTCACTTCTAGTCGGTATCCCTGTTGCAAAAATGACACATTCTGACGTTTTATGAAATAGAGCGATTTTTATGTCCTACATAGGACAAGAGTGACAAAAACAAAATAGAGTGACAATTCACACTATCGTGCGACATGTGGCAACCCTGCTAACCTCGCTGCTAACAGTGAATCATAAGGCCTACGCTTGTTTGCATTCCGCCAGTTCGCCGGTTCTAACCGAGGTTCTAACCAAATCATCTGAATTCAAAATTCCCCAGTTTGTGACTCTGACTCAGTTGTCTTGTCTCCTTGTCACGATACAAAGGTGTGACGTAGCATGTGACTCAGGAAGTTATTTGTACCGTCGTTCCTAACCGGCGGCGGTACTGTAAGGGGTTTCAAGCTCGGTTTTCTGGAAGCATTATTCCTTTTTTGGCAAGCGCGACGTTTTTGCTGAACTACCTCCAAAAAGGATCATATTACAGGAGTTGTACTGCGGAAGAAAGTGGGATCCACACTCGATGGGAATGATTATTATGAACACAAATGCACCTTTATTGCTGAAAAATCCGAAAATACTATCCACACAAAAAGAGACTGAACCGACCCTTTATTAGCGAATGGGTCCATCTTTTAGAAGTCCATCCATCTCGTTCATTAATTATTCAGTAAGTCTCATAGCATTTATTGGACTTGGGCACACCTTTTCTTCTTCACAAAAGGGTGATTGTTAAGCAGAGATGTTTAGAAAAAACAAACAAAACAAAAAACAGACTGTGCCAAGTAGAGTTAGAGTAGCTTAACCCGATGAGAAATTTACCTCAAAATAGTCGTATGAAGTTGTACGAAAAAGCAGCATACAGTATGAACTTATGCTTCCTACATGCTTCCATGTCAAAGCTCCCTTGTTAGCAAGACTGGATGCTACTATAGCGAAACAGGATGCTACTGGATACTACTACTTATGATTGGCCCAGTCTGAGGCACATTAATTCATAGTATTCTTTACTATTACATATCAATACATGTAATTTTTTCGTACAACTATCATACGACTACGCAGGCTATACATTTTTCATCCGGAAGACGAGAATAGGAACGTACATAGACATATATCTCTACTATAAATTATTGATTGGTTCCTAAAAGTTTTATTTCAACTTTTAAAGTAAAATGAAATGGCTACATACAAGCATATATTTCTACTTTAAAATGTTAATTCAGAGTGCGCATCTCCTCGCCTCTGGTTTGCCTGAGCAGCTTCCTGTAATCCTGACGGTACCCTACACTTCTGGGGGCAAATAGGATAGAAGTTGTTTGCGAAATTTTTTGCGACCGAATTCTTAGATATTTTTTTTTTATTTTTATTTTTTTTTTAAATGCCGCGTAGCATCTTTTCCGTTCTTCCTGTCCAATATGATTTGGCCAGGTGACTACGCTTCCACTTCCCTCGGTGACGCCAACGGTCCTAACATCTGATATTTTTTTTTTTTTTTTTTTTTTTTTTTCAATGACCGACCTATATATTTAGCGTCACCTACACTTTCCTCTATCTCTACATTTAGTTATCTTTTTTTTAATATTCTTTCTTATTCCCTCTTTTAACCAGTGACCGACCGTTATATGTTTGTTGAGTCACATCAGAGCTCTGAATATCGGTTCAAAAGAAATATCTAACAAGTTTCATTGGAGAATCTCAATCCGTTCGAGAGTTAGTTATCGTGGAAATGAGACTGTTGCGGTCAACGGTATCAAATCGCTCCTTTCTTCTGACATTCAAAAACGCTATTCCCGTATGCACAAATTTTGACGCGTGAGCGGTCGGTCGTTGGAGTATTTCAGTTAATTCTCCACCACAAAATTCCGCAGGGGCTAGACAACAAAGTCCATAATAGCCCTCCACGCAGGCCGTTTGAGGGACTTGAGACTCAACTGAGAAAGTGTTCCACCTACGTTTGTAACAATGACTTGCTTGAGTGTGTGTGTGGGGGGAGGGGTGGTCTGGATGGTTCCCGAAATCACTCATTGACTTGCTTGAGTGTGTTTGTGTGTGGGGGGGGGGGTCGTCCTGCGTTCTTTAGTTTTCTGGATGGTTCCCAAAACCACCACGACAGACAGAATAAATATGGTTCAAAATGCCCACGAGTGAGGTCGAAGACCCCGAAATCGTCAAAAGTTCCGGCGGCTGAAAATGCCGACGGTTCAAAATGCCCACAGGGAGAGAATAAAGTCGTCATGGTTAAAAATACCGACGGTACAAACTGTCCACAGGGGAAGCCAAAATGACCCTGGGACAAGCGGACAACGAGATTTTAAGGACACGAATAGGACAAAAATGCTATTCAAAATTATTATTTTAATTTTTGTTCATCAGTTGTTCTAACACAGAAAGCGAAACTGGCGCTCCGAATCCTCCAGTCAACTCACACCACGAAGATCGCTCATTAAGAATAACAGTTTTAAGATCGCTGTTTGGGAGAATTGGGCAGGGTGTTATATTATAGTTAAGATTAGGTATAGCTTACCAGTCGAACATGCGATTATCGCCATTTTGACACTCGGTCTACTCCTCCATTTACTCACCCACCCCTAATTTCAGTTCAGTTTGACGCAGGAAGTGCGAAGAGGTCGAACAAATTTTGTTGTTTTTGTCTCCAGGACAAAACCCCCTTTTTGGTTTGGTTGCAAAAAAATAACGAGGGATAGTATTTTTGTAAATATTAAGTTTTTAAAGAATGAAAATTTCAAGTAAGGAGATATTAAGGAAGGAAAACAAAGAAAAGGTTTTAAAGATGTGTTGAAATGGTAAAATGAGACATAAGGGTTAAACGAGGGAATAAGAAAAAATATTAAAAAAAATAATGAAATGTAGAGATAGAGGAAAGCGTAAGTGACGCTAAATATATAGGTGGGTATATGTCTGGGAAGAATATATGGGCATTATTAGTGTTAGTCGTCTTTTAGTAACTAGACGACAAAATAACGATGTTCGAGTTCGACAATAGTATTTATTGTGTGGCGTTCGTAAAGAACAGGAAGTGTTCTTCACTTGGCCCCCAACTCTCCCTATCTGCGAATTTATATTGTTTGGCTTTATATTCTTCAGCGTCAAAAAGCACCACAGACAAGCACGGTGGGCAAGAATGGAGTAGAAACAAATAAATGAAAATTAAATCAAAGAATGATTTCACAATAAATGAAGTATTTATATTCTCGATCGTAAATTCCTTCAGCGTTCCTTCAGTTTGCAGTGTCAAGTATGATTCTCAGTTTGTCAGTGTTTTTCTTTAATGTTTCATATCAAACATTTCAAAATAGCTTTTAGATTCTTTCACCTCTCGCAGACCCCCCCCCCCCCCCCGTAATGCCGGAGAAGATTTGGTATTTTGTAGATTAGACATTCTGTTTTCCAGTCTTCCGTCTTGCATAAATAGACAACAAAATGAGAAAAAGAGTCGGTTAATTTTACTCAGACGCATTCGTCTGTCGGCAAGGAGGTATCCCCGAATAGGCCATCAACTCTACTAGGGTAGGCGGAGGTTGAAATCGTGATGGAAATTCCTAGCGTTTCGAAAATAATGGGATACGGTCTTTGACGAGGGCTGTATGTCAACAGTCACAGATGTTATCTGAGTAAATACTTGTCTCTCACGGTTTTCACTGGATAGAAAAAGAAACAAAATGCCGTCGTGGTTTGTACAGAAAATGCTGGAATTTGCCTGGATTACCGGGAGTAGGGTGTTTCATGCTGAAACTGTTCATCCCGTGAAAGCCTAGGATTTACCGAGTAATCTTTCAGTGAGGGGAGGAAACCAACATACATGATATCTTATGCAGTTTGAATGACCAGGTTGATTTTCGGAAAATAGCATATCCGTCATTACAATGGATTTCGGAAAAATATAGTTCCGCTCTCAGGTCGGTCATATCGTAGAAGAGACAAGGTGTCATCAAGATTGGTGAAGTTTTCGTGTCGGATCGGTGCCAGTCGGTAAGGGAATGAGTAATTCCTCTAGAAGTGGGACCAGGCCCGTATCCAGGAATTTATTTCGGAGGGGTTTTGCCTTTCAGGGGGGGGTTTAGCCTCCGGGTAGGACAAAAAAGTACAAAAAAGACAGATCAGAGGTAAAAGCCTATAAAAAATGATTATTGTCGTGTCTTTCGGGGGGGGGGGGGTCAACCCCCTAAACCCCCCCCCCTCTTGATACGGCCTTTAGTGGGACCATAGGGATTGCGCCGTCTATGAGCGTGTTCCACCCTTCTAACAAGAGTAACAGCCTATTAGTTACTAGTTTCGTTTCAACCTCGTGTAAAGTTACGATGCTGTCCGTTCCAACCTTCTCGAAGTAGTAACTAATACTAACTATTTGCTTACCACGCTTGGGAAGGTAGTAAGCGTGGTAACTACGAATCTCTGTGACGTGATTGACCGGATTATCCCGTGGCAAGATATTTTGCTGAAAATAGAAAAACGTGTTCCAGCGTTGACGCCAAGAAGCCAGAATCCGTGCCGTCATGCGTAGTAACTACGGTAAGTGGGGTGAACACCGTTTACATTGTCACAGGAAGAGAAATGTGTGACACGACGACCAAGAAGTTGAAACTCGCGGAAAAGCGGTGGTATGTACGTAAAATGAAAACAAAACCTTGATAACCAAAACACCAGGCTTATGCCCTTACCATTATGTAGTAGAATGGTCCTGAATTGTCTTGTCTCTTCGTTACAAAATAGCTCAGTTTCGTTTTTGGGATCCCAAAACGTAAATGGAAGGATAGCTATGACTTCGTAAAAGTTGTCCGTCTGTCCTGTCCGTCCATCTACCTGTAAGCACGATAACTCTGGAAGGGAATGAGATATTTTGATGAAACTTGGTGTGAGGACTCTTTGGATGAAGGGAGAAGTCGACTTCGTAGATGGGATCTGTAGCTCTACATTTAGGGGCGAGGGGGGGGGGTTATATTAAGGGCGAACAAATTTCTTTTTAACAGCTAATGAGATAGCCAATTTAGGTGTAAGAAGACATGCTGAATACGAATATGAAAACCATTTTTTCGCCGGACAAGCAGTTCGCCCGGAATCTGGCCAAAACCGGAAAGTTTGTTAGAAGTAAAAGTTTTATATAAAGCTGATTAGTCGTTCGATCGAAGGGTAAGAAGACATGCTAAACATTTATATGAAAATCATTTTCTTGTTGGACAAGTAGTTCGCCCGGAATCCGTTCGAAAATGGAGATTTGGCAGAAGTAAGGCAGGAAGATTTGATCAGTTTCGGCAAAGTAGATATGACGTATAGCCTTGGGGTAAATACAGACACGCTGAATCCATACTTGGTTTTCTCAGATGATTGACGTTCTTTTGTTTCTAAATCTTAATAGTAAAAATGTTCAAAGACTCTGGCGAAGACCGGGTATCCTCAACACCAAATTGTCTGGATCAAATATTAAATTTTTGGGATCCCATCGAAGCCTTTGGTCTTGTTAGACTTGAATTTGCGGGCAAGTTTCGAGCCACGGTACGAGCGCAAAACATTGTTGGTGTCGGAAACAGACTTATCTGAACTTGGTTTTCTCAGATGATTCGCCATTGACATTCTTCTGTTTCTAAATCTAATAGTAAAAATGTCCAAGGAGTCTGGCGAAGACCGGATATCTACAAGACCAAATTGTCTGGATCAAACATTACATTTTTGGGATCCGATCGAAGCCGTTGGTCTTGTTAGACTTGAATTTGTAGATAAATATTCTTTGAGCCCAAGCTGACTTTGAAACATTTATTCAAACAATGTTTACACGGATACGTCAGCTCTGATTTTTCATCAGCTGATGAAAAATCAGAGCTGACGTATCCGTGTAAACATTGTTTGAATAAAAAATTTGTAGGCAAATTTCGAGCTACAATGCGAGCCGCAAAACATTGTTGGTGTCGGAAACGGACTTGTGGGTCAATCAGACGTTGCGGATACAGTCCATTCGAGCTACAATTTATTTGTGGGATCGTGGAAAAACTGAGAAAAAGTCTTCTGCCTTGGTCTCTACCTGTTTGTTACGAGATGCTAGCAACATCGATTTTGCTAATAAACTATCGACCTCTGCAGAATCCGGATAAATCTGTCAATACCAAAATATCTTCTCCGCCGGGAGCAGCGACTTGTTTAGTCTTCATTCTGGTCTCATCTTCTATGTTTGGTCCTGCTGGCTTTAAGTAGGCACTCACAGAACTTTGAAGCATCTGACTTAGCTAAATTAGCTTGTCTTACTAGTTATTTGACCAACAACTCGCCGGGTTGCCGGACAGCTTCAAAAGGGCTACCAAACATGGAAGTGAGTCTGTCTGGGCCTTCTATGAGATAATCAGGGGCTAGGAGCTTGTGGAGCAATTTACTAAGATTGCCAACAGCTGCAGAGGACACTTGCCATAGGACTTAAATATCGCAGAAATTGAATCTTAGCTGACCTATCCGTTTATCACCATAAAATAGGATTCAGTCAGCTTAGGCTGGGAACACTTGGATTGGCTGAAATTTTTAAACCCGCGTACACAGGGTAGCTTAATTCCCGAGGGGATCTGATCTACTTCAGCAAAAGGTCTAAATCGCAAGGGATGGTATCGTCTTTTTTTTTTCCTAGTCCCCAGTTTCTGCCTAGAAGAGACGATAGCGAAAGTGAATGAATGAGGGATCAAAAGAAAAAAAAAATAGCGAGAAAAAGAACAGCACATAAGAAATAGGTTTAGTTTAACAGTACGTAATTAAAAATAAAATACAAATACACAATTTCTGTCACTATTGCTTGATTTTTTCTTTCTAAAGTGCAAAACGGGTGTATCCGTTTTGCATTGTCAAATATTGCTTGATTGCTGGATGGAGACCGTTTAGAGTGTCGAAGGATTCCAAAAATCAAGCACGACACTCAGGCCGATTGATGAATATGATAGCTTCTGAAGACCTTTGCCAAAAGAAAGAACCTTTGGCTGGAATTTGAATACATGCGGTGTACTTGTCGAGGGGATGCATAGTAGCGTAGTGCCTTATGTTGTACGCCTTCCTAAGCCTTCGACCAGCCTCTTGGTAGCGACCGTGGGGGGGGGGGGGGGGCTGGTTCGTGGCTCTTGACTGCCTTCCCATAACCGGATCCTGGTGGTGGCTTCCTGGTCCTTCGTTTTGCCTTTGGACAGATTTGATGCGCAAATATCTGTCTACTTAATTACTTACTAAGCAGTATTTTACTCTTCTAACTTTCTTCTTGATTTTTCTGCTGTCCTTCCAGCTAACAGCCTTTATGTTAAAAGTTAAACGAGTTGTTGATCGGCCCGTATTGCTAAGTTCAGGTTCAGGTTCTTTAATTCCAAAAACACTTCGTAACAATCTTCAATCACTGGGGAGCCGGCAGGGATACGAACTCGTTAACTCGGCCCCATTACCTGAGCAGCACCTGAGACCACGGTTACGGAGACTACGCTATTAAAAATTTATAACCGTGTCCCTTCAACGATTCGTCGATTTCCCTTTGCTTGAGTTGCGTTTTCAGGCTCGTGATTCTCAACCCGTGTTCGTCGCAAGTCGTTTTTACGAAGCGCATCTAGTGCGTATCGGAACATGGGTTCCGTGGTCTGTGGCTTCGAGCGTTTTAACTCCCGTGTTTCTTTCCAGTTCAACACCGAATCCAAACACAATCCTGTTTCGGATTCGGTAGAGTACCAAATACTGTTCCGGATTCGGTAGAGTACCAAATCCTGTTCCGGATTCTCTTATGCAGAACGCGGGCTCTAAAAACGTGTTAGGATTCGAGTCAAACACGCTAATAGCTGAAAACGCAATTTTTTGGCTTCTTTGTAGTCCGTTATATATTACAACGCGGCAGATTCTGGAGGTGGTTGCCAAACCTCTGGCAAGGGAGGACAAAACATGTTTCGACCAGTGGTATTGGATATAAATTATCGTTACCCGGCACTGTCTCTACATTATTGTATTTGTACCAGCTGGTCGACTTAAGCTTGCATGTGCTCATATTTCTGCTATATGTTGGCATCGTACATTACTCACTCGGAGAGGAGCGAATTTTTGAGGAGCCAGAACACAATATTATTATACTGTAAAGTAGGCCTACGTGTCCAAACCAGGACATACTAATCCTAGTCCAATTTTCAACTTCTGCTTGATACAAACCTACTGTCTCTTGCCGGCTACCATCATTATCAGCCAATCAGGCGTGAAGCATTTTTGTCCTTCACAGCAACCCATTTCGACCAAGACATACAAATGAACGGAGTCATTCAAAATATTCGCGAGGGATTACCAACTGTCGGTCACACTCTGTACCGGGGAGTCGGGCAGAATCGGGCACACTTAATTGTCGGGCCCATCTGTAGCCTACCCCAATTTTGGGAGTTGGTAACCCCTCGAATATTTGTAAGGATCAACTTATCTCGTGCTCTGCTGATAATCAAAACTTTCAGAATGGCATTGCTAACTGTTCACTGACGATTCTTTATGCGCATGGAAAGAAGAACATCTCAGTGTCGCCGAACTGCATCCAGGTATTTACCGAAGGGGCAACCAAAGGTTACAGATACACCCACACCACCCAGATTGGAAAACTGTTATAACAATTCAAGACGCCCCTTTATAGATGTAAAATACCCCTAGTTGGTCGGGAACTGGAAATGGTGAACTGTTCAGTAAACACAATTCATTTGGAATATGAGTTGTCCATTTTTAGCTTAGTTGCATAAGGTCGGCTGATTATATCCAGATTCTTCCCACCGCAATATTCCAACTCATATTGCGAACCTTAATCCCCACCAGCACGCATCAGAGCCGACACACGTGCTTATTAGAGCTTTCTTTGAACCGGCTGATTGAACACGCGAGTTTCACGTACCCACTAAATCCCTCCACACCCCATATCGAAAATGTCTCGGATTTCTTCTAAAATTTCCTCTGAACATCTGGTTCGAAATTTTTGCCAACGGTTTGGTGTCTAAGCCAATTAGTGCCTCCCCCGCCGATCTGAGCGCTCGAATCTTGTAAAGGTACTCAGATTTGGTGCGTTTGTTGTTCTTCTCGGAAGCATCATCTTCTTGCAGACACCATGGTATCTGTTACCACGGCAACTGTATCTGTAATTAGTCGTTTTTGCAGTTACCGTGGTATCTGATATACGGTTGCTCTGCAAAAATGACAATTGCCGAAATTGCGCTTTTCTAGGTCATCCCAAAAGAAAAACTGATATCTGGTCACATCATTAAGTGCCAAACTTCTTTCCCACCAATTTGACAAAAACTGCTGAAAGTGAGATGACTTTTTCAGATACCACGATCAGTTACCACGGTCGGGCCGTTGTATCTAAATATCAGATACCGCGATAACTGGCCAGATACCACGATAACTGCAAAACCGTCAAATACCATAGTATCTGCAATGAAGATGGGCTATTTTTATGGCACTTGAGCTTACTCAAGTGCCATATAGCGATTGTTATTTCTGTCCGTCAGTCGGTCTGTCGGTCCCGGTTTTGCTAGTTCGGGCACTTCCAGATAAGCTAGGACGATGAAACTTGGCAAGCATATCAGGAACTGGACCAGATTAAATTAGAAATTGTCGCTTCCTCGATCCGACCATCTGGAGGGGAGTGGAGGGAGGGGGAATCCGGAAAAAATAGGAAAAATGAGATATTTTTAGCTTACGAACGGGTGATCGGATCTTAATGAAACTTAATACATGGAAGGACTTCGTGTCTCAGACCCTCCATTTTAAATCCAGACCGGATCCGGTGACACTGGGGGGAGTTTGAGGGGGAAACCGGAAATCTTGGAAAACACTTAGAGTGGAGGGATCCGAATGAAACTTGGTGGAAAGTACAAGCAAAAGTCCTAGATACGTGACTGATATAACCGGAACGGATCCGCTCACTTTGGGGGAGTTGAGGGGGGGGGGAGAAGTCCGAATGTGTAGTGATCCCGCGAGTTCCGTGCTTCCTGATGTGCTGGGACGATGGAAATTGACAGGCATGTCTGGGACCCGACCAGCTTAAATAGGAAATCATCAATTCCCCGATTCGACCATCTGGGGGGGGGGAGTGGAGGGAGGGTGAAGCCAAAATTTGAGGTATTTTTAGCTTGCGAACGGGTGATCGGATCTTGATGAAAATTGATATTTAGGATGACCTCGTGTCTCAGACCCCTCACTTTAAATCCGGGCCGGATCCGATGACACTGGGGGGAGTTGGAGGAGGGAACCGGAAATTTTGAGAAACGCTAAAAGTGGAGGGATCGGGATGAAACTTGGTGGGAAAAACAAGCACAGGTCCTAGACACGTCATTGACATAACCGGACCGGATCAGGGCACTGTGGGGGAGTTGGGATGGGGGTCCGGATTTCTAGCGATCCCGCGAGTTCGGCATACTTCCTGGTGTCCTAGGGCGATGAAACTTGGCAGGTATGTCAAGGATCCGAACAGATTGACTTGAGAACAGCCGTTTCCCCGACCCGACCATCGTGGGGGGAGTGGGTGGATGGGGAGTCCGGAATCTAGTGGCGTGCATAACTTTTGAACGGGTGATCGGATCTTGATGAAAATTGATATTTAGGATGACCTTGTGTCTCAGACACCTCACTTTAAATCCGGGCCGGATCCGATGACACTGGGGGGAGTTGGAGGAGGTAACCGGAAATGTTGAGAAACGCTTAAAGTGGAGGGATCGGGATGAAACTTGGTGGGAAAAACAAGCACAGGTCCTAGACACGTCATTGACGTAACCGGACCGGATCCGATGACACTGGGAGGAGTTGGAGGAGGGAACCGGAAATTTTGAGAAACGCTTAAAGTGGAGGGATCGGGATGAAACTTGGTGGGAAAAACAAGCACAGGTCCTCGACACGTCACTGACATAACCGGACCGGATCAGGGCACTGTGGGGGAGTTGGGGTGGGGGTCCGGATTTCTAGCGATCCCGCGAGTTCGGCATATTTCCTGATGTCCTAGGGCGATGAAACTTGGCAGGTATGTCAGGGATCCGAACAGATTGACTTGAGAACAGCCGTTTCCCCGACCCGACCATCATGGGGGGAGTCGGTGGATGGGGAGCCGGAATCTAGTGGCGTGCATAACTTTTGAACGGGTGATCGGATTTGAATGAAACTTGTCTGGTGAGCTATCGCCTCGGACGTTCAGTGTCACGTCCGAGTCGGGTCCGATACCTGTGGGGATGGGGGGGGGGGGGTGGAAAACTCAAGAAACTCTAAAAGTAGAGGGATTGGGACGAAACTTAATGGATGGAACAAGCATTAGGCCTAGATGAAATTGACGGAGCCAGATGGTTTCGGGGCTCTGTGGGGGGAGTTGGAGGGGGTTTCCTGGAATTCCGGTCGTCGTGAGTTAGAATAGTTCCAGATGTAAAACGACAACGAAACTTTGCAGGCATATTAGCGACCCAATTATCTTGACTTAAAAACCTGACACAACATACCCCCGGAAACTTCCGTTCCTAGATCCGAGCATTTTTGGGGGAGCAAGAGAAGAGAAATATGGACTTCTATAAATTACGAACGAGTGGTCTGATTCGAGTGAAACTTCATGGGTGATACGAATCGATGGCCTCGAAATGTAAAACATGCGTTCGAACCATATGCGACCACGATTAGGGGAATTGGGGGTGGGGGGACTTTTGACATGCACAAAAACCAAACAGATGGACCGAATGAGATGCAATTCGACAGTGCCGAGTTTATGCGGCCTAGATTTGTTATTTGGCGTCTGGGCCGGATTCGGCCAAGGTAGGGGGGGGGGGGTACTGGAAACTTGCAGATAGTCTATGCTCCAATTTCAGTCAAACTTGATGAGGGAATTAAGAGATTGGGCCCGAACCGGCTCCGACAACGTTGGTGGGAAGGGGGGGGGGTGTACCGGAACTTTCCAAAAATGCTCAGATTCGAGTGAAAATTGGTAGATGGTATAAACGAAGATGCTTTAGGTGGTCGATTTTTTTTTATTCCGAACCAGATTCGGCCACGGTAGGTGGAAATAGAGTGAGTACCGGAAATCGTGTAGCACGTCTAGGGATCAAACAAATGGATTTATTGGGATGAAAGTTTGAACAGTCATGTGCATTTGCAATCGAGACGATGCCGGAACTGCTCAGAAATGAGTGAAATTAAATATCCTATTTCTATTTCCGAACCGTCTTTTTGGATGGCGGGTGTATTTTGTGACGTTTTCATCTACTTTCCTGTACAGCCTACTCGTACAAGTGCCATATGAGCTCGTAGCTCTTGTTTTTTTTACCAGGCCACTGGTTGACAATGGGCCTAGGCTGAGGTCTGTTGTGTCTACCACAGCTCCCCAAAGGCTCTCCTCGTCGTCAAATTGAATGACCACACAGTTAGTCTCCAAAGATTCTAATTGCTCTGGCGGATGAACATGGGTAAAGGGTAGGCAAAGGGTGTGGGGCATCGTGTTTTCTGAGATTCAAGACAACTGAGTTGGCTCTACTGCGTGCCCCACCACTGCTCTATCGTCAGCTCCCATGTGGCCCATGTGAAGCCATTAACATTAATGTCAGCAAAACTATCGGAGTCTCTGAACGGGTAATTCCCGAAACGAGCCGACGTTAGAAAAAGGAGTCGTAAGAAGTCCCCAAAACGTGCACTCGCCTGCCACATAGGCAGATGTATCAACTAGTAGTAGTAGCTATCGTGCATCCTTGTCTCGTCAGCAGCATTGCCACCAAACTGAGAGAAAAATAAAGCCGAACAAATGTAAACCAAATTCAAATAAAAACAAACCTTGGAAATGGCGGGAAATGTGAGGGAGATGGGTCAGACCCCTGTTTTAATTTTCTTCTTCCGTAGGAGTTGACTGACATAAACATTCTCTTTCTTCCTTGAAAAATTTTGACGTTCAGAGCCTTGATTTAGCAATGTTAACGCCATAGAGAACTCCGACTATCCTAATTAGACAACATGGTCAGTGAAAAAGGCTCCTACTTTTTGGAAATTTGTTATATTGTTAACTTGTTTTGGAAAAAGTTTCTTTTTGTAAACGCTGCCTTTTCGTGCTAACGATTAGGAGAAAGAAGTTGAAAGAACTCGCCTTTTACGGCGAGGTAGGAAACATTCGGAAATAAAATTTGCAGTGGTTTTTCGGTAAACCAAGACGGAAGAGTTGCGTCTTATTTTTTTGTCGAGTTACTTGACTCAGATCCCATCCCGGATCCCATCCGGTGGCGATCGTGATGCTTCACTAGTCGCCTGCAGATGAATTCGATGCTAGGGTCGCTTTCCGCCTTGAGAGCTTGGTCTCACTGGGCTCAAAAAGCAGCTTATTCCACAGACAACGAAAAAACCCTAGGAGACATGAGATTTGATGGACTTTGTGGGAGCTGTGTGATAATGAGCAAACCGCAATTAGGGGTCGATTAGGGTTCCTGTAACATAATTATACACGCTTTTTTGTTTAAAACGACAACATTCAGAAATAGTTGTATCTTGTTCTTTTTTCTACTTTAGCAACCCGAAAAGCAAGGAAATGAGCCAAGTCTGACCAAGCTCTGAGCCAGTCTATGAAGACTATAGAGAGACGATGGCTCGTTAATGCAGCGTTTACAAGTACAGGACAACTTGAACGGTGTCCGATTTTGGTGACAAGATTATGTTTACACGTATAGGGAAAAAAATAAATTCTTTAAACTAGAAAATCTGACAAAAATAAATTCACCAGCCAATAAAAAATGTTTTGAGAGCATGTATGACATCAGTACTGATGATTCCTGCTCTCAAAAGCTAGCTAGACTTTTTTTTTAGTACTTTTTACCAGCGCCGCCGAGAAAATTCCGTTCAAGCAGGCCGGAATTCCTTTCACCATGAAAGGATTCCCGTCCCGCTAGACTTTTTTTCTAGTCGTCTTCACGAACGGAATCCTTTCAAGTCGACCGGAATTCCTTTCTTCTCGACGGGATTTCTTGTCCGTGTAGACGTTACATAAGCTGTCTTTTCCAACGTTTTAGAGAACAACCACTTGTTCGATACTACAACCTTCGAAAGCGATTTTAAGTAGTTGAGAAAGTGAAATATACCACACAAAATCTGACAATTTGGTTTCGAATCGCCAGTGTTAGTGACAACAGTGCTTTGTTCCGGCTGTTTGCATTGTGCTACTTCCCTCCTTGTTTTGGTATATACTGCATTCCCCCCTCAGGCTTTTACTAACCCTTTTAACCACCTGCTGGGGTTTGTTGTAGATCCTGATCAGCGTTGTAAAGCTATACCCAGCTACCACTTTAGGGAGGGGTATGACACTCTTCTTTAGTAACAAAGACGTTCGCTCTCTTCTCTTCTCGTTCATCTAAGAAATACTATCAGGAGTGAAGAATTGACAATGGGGGAGGGTGGAGGCGAAATGTGTCCGTCCGTCATAAACCCAAAATGCCCATCAAATTATCGGTAGCTGACGGTATGGCATGGACAATACAGTTTGTGTCATTTAATTGAATACACTGAGTTATTTGGATTCTGCAAAGGGATCTTTTTATTTTTCACTGTCTACTCTAGTTACGACGTTCAGAATCTCTGCGGCCGTCCCCACAACGAAAATTCTACTATGGCACGGGAAATTTTAATCTCAACAAAGTAGGCAGTGGTGAGATTGGTGAAGGTTGCTTAGTGCCTGAAAAAGAAAAAATCATAAATATTTCTCGTAAGGCATACAACAAAAATACAAGCGACCACAAATCACATGCAAATTCCGCTATTTGAAAATCGATTTTTCGCGAATACCGGAACAACAAAGTAACGCATTTTCAGCGGGTCTTCGAGCCAATTTTTGTGAATAAGTGATGGGTAACTAGATTGTCCTATCCCAGCCCTTTTCGGTTAAACTTTCAAGCCAGGATTCACCTTCCTGCTCACCGGATATCTGGGTTTTCCATATAATCTACACAACTCTTCCGGATACCATAAAAATGAGGGTAGATGATGTCGTTATTATTCGGAATTCTGCAGATGTTCTTTTCGCTCATCTCTTGCTTCCCAATGACCCCTGTCACACTCCCTTGCCCACTACCCGATCCATGTGCATATTTATTTTGCCTAAACGTGTGGTCTCTGTCTTCCTCTTCCGAATTCAAGCCTTGAACTTTTAGAGGTTTTTGCTCTGTTTTTTTTTTCTGGATCCACCTCGACGAAACGGAGCTGCGGAAGATAATTGAATAGTTTATTGATTCGAATCGTAACACCGAGTTTGCACTAAATATGTCGACCATTACAGTTAACGGGCTAAAATTACTTGAATACATACAATCATAAAAAAAAGAAATTACGTCACTTGAAATCCACCATTTTTTTTTTCTGTAAAATAAGAAGTACCGGTTTTGTACGACCGCCTGGATTTCAGAGAGCCTGGATTTTTAGGAATAAAACCAATCCTTACTTCCCATACATGTTTTACCTTGTCCGTGATACTTACTTCACAATCATTCGTTCATATGGTATGTTCCCCCATCTATCTGAACTACAGTTGAGGCAGTAGAGGTATTCTCATTTGAACAGCGCCAAACAGAGAACGGTCGCCAAAGAAAACACTAAAACCCAGACAAGAGGTAATACTCTATTTAATCACAAGTATAGTTTATCATGTGTTAGCTACATTTTTGAAATATTTGCTCTTAATTTCTTCCTATTTTTTCTTTTGGAATTTGTATGTTTTCCAAGCGGCGCGTCATTTCATCAAGTAGATATAGTTCAGACTAAACATTTCAAACATGATAACTTAAAATTTGACGTACTGTTTGTGCCAGAGGAAAGCTGAAACAGTTGGTTGTTAGCTCACATCGTGTTTGTCATTTTTCCCCTACAGTTGTGGGTTTTTATGAGCAAGATATAAACAAAAAATAGTGAAAAACTAGCATACCTCTACTGTATATATAATTCGTGTACTTTATTTCGTTACAAGGTAGTCGGAATCAGAGGTGGTTTATGACTTAGCAATTTTAGAAATACGTATCCACCGAGACGAGAAGTTTGTATGCCGATTTGCTCACCGTAGTATTGAGATACCTCTGTGTTCAGGCGACTGGTTTCATCGCCTTTTATTAAAACTGACACCTGTCAATCAGACTCGTGAGAATAACTTTAAACCACAATTCAGATTAAAGTCACAAGGTATGTGGTTGATCCTCATATCAGTTCTGTTTAAGTTTTCTCAAAGGCTTGACAGAGTTCGCGGTTGCTACAAGTAGCCCACAGGCTGTGAGGTATAGGCTAATGTCGAGGATGTAAGCTTTTGCCCCGTTGGTATTTTTTTTTGTTCTTTCGTGATTGGATACTATGTTTTTCACTGGTATTGACTTGTATGTTTTAAGATGAAGAACTGTCAGGATTCGACCCATAAGTGCAGGACTAAAATTCTTTATATTTTTTTTCGCTATTGATTTCTTAGCTCAGACACTGTCATCAACCTTACTTTCTCTAATCCGCTTTGACATCCGGCTTTTCGAAATGAAATTCGTTGCAGTAGCTTATTCCCTAGTTATGAAATGCATTATTGGTTTTGCAGACTTCGATGTTTTGATATTTGATAGTTTTTTCTCTCCAAAATTTACCTCACAAAGGAAAGCTCGTGATTTTTCTGTTGGCATTGACACTGGTCTATTCTTTAATGTAAAAAATAATCCTGTGAAAATTCCCACGAATTTATCGAAGACAAACTATCATACTTGGTTCGATGATGGATCTATCCGAAGACAAGCCATCACATCATTTTTCTCATTTAGATAGTGCTAAGCTTCATTTCCTGTATACCTTATAATTTTTTTTTTTGTCCGGACCCTCCTTGTTGATAACCTGAAGGGATTTTTGAACCTGACACCTCTGTTTTCGTATCATCTCGAGTGTTTTGTTTTGTCTTTTTCTGCAGTACACATAATGTATGACACAAAAGCGCTGTAATCGAGTAAGAATGCAACTTGCTTCAGATTACTACTTGAGAGCAGGTGTCAGGTACCAGTCCGCAATCTCTTTTCTTTCGAGAGGAGAGGGGGAAAATGGAAGCCTTTTTCCTGGTATAGTGGAAATATACAGAGGCTACGATGATATGGTCTCTTCTCTAGCTTGAGTCAAGTTTACGCTTGAGCCTGGGCTTACGTCTGTGTTGCCTCAGCTGAACCACTTTTATATTCTTGTGGGGCTCTGGTCGTAGTCCTAATATGTAGCCTAAAGCAGGTTAATTTTGCTATGGCCATTTCGCTAGACATTGTAGCTAGTTTTAAATATTCCTTCAGCCGAAGCTGACTTCGAATCTTGTTTGACATTGCAAAATGTATATGTCGTCTGAATTCGTTAGAGCTATATTTCGAACCTTCGGCGAAGGTCATCTTCCGGCTCAAGCTGGAAAATGAACTCGTGGAAAAACCTAAAGCGAAAGTTCATTTTCCAGCTTGAGCGGCTTGGGCCTGAAAAGGAGGACCCTTGCCCAGAAGGGCCGAAATAGCTACAATAAAATTCAGCTGATGTGTCCGTTTTGCACCGTCAAATATATTGCAGCTAGACGTGCCTTCGGTGTTTTGGGATAAGTCTCTTCAACCCCTATGCGTTTTATTTCCGACCCTATGATTGGCTAATATTACTGGTGTCAGCCTAGATAAAATAGGCAGCTTCCTAGGGGCCTCAACCTCCGAAGGGCCCAAGTGGTAATTATAATGTATACAAAAGTATAGTTGGTTCTTCTCTGTATTACCAATGTCAGCCAATGGCAAATTTGTGCCTAGACAAACTAGGCAGCGGCCTAGGGGCCCCAACCTGCGAAGGGCCGAATTGGTAATTATAATGTATACAAAAGTATAGTTGGTTCTTCTCTGTATTACCAATGTCAGCCAATGGCAAATTTGTGCCTAGACAAACTAGGCAGCTTCCTAGGGGCCTCAACCTCCTAAGGGCCCAAGTGGTAATTATAATTTATACAAAAGTATAGTTGGTTCTTCTCTGTATTACCAATGTCAGCCAATGGCAGATTTGTGCCTAGACAAACTAGGCAGCGGCCTAGGGGCCCCAACCTCCGAAGGGCCGAATTGGTAATTATACTGTTTACAGAAGTATAGTTGGTAGCCTACTTCTCTATCTGGTTTCTAAGTCTTTTTATGTTCTAACGTCAACCATTTTAAATAAAAAAAGTACTTTTTTTTGCTAAATTACAGCGCGACACGGGTTTTATCTATAGAAACTAGGGTTCTCTTTACTTCCCAGAACCTTATGCTATGAGGCTTGATATCGAATTTTCCGAAATTCCTCAAGTTTACCATGAGATGTCAGCTTAGGCTAAATTGGCCTATACGTCAACATTCTGCCAAGCGAGGACACTCGGTATGTCCCGCTCATTAGCTAAGAGGCTCTAATCGCTTCACAACTGAGAGGTGTACATATTAGCCATATCAAGAAGTGATTGATAAGAAGACACAGCGGAAAGAAAATAAACAACTAGGTCTCGAGAAACAATCCGGTCTAGCATTCGTCTGTGTTGATCTTAGTGGGAGAACCGGAGAAAGCTGTTCCAAAACATTAACCAGCTCGTTTTTATCAGCTCCACAATTAGCTACATTCCGATAATTTTACTGACTTGTTTAGGGGTTGGTATTAAAGATAATCTAGGTTGATATTGTTGATAAATCCACCTCGACAAAATATCTGTCTTTGTTGGACAAAAAGCAGAGCTGGAATAAAAAAAGAAGAGTAGGCTACTATATATATATCTGTATTTGAAAGCGATTAAGCCATATACAGGAAAACAAAACAAACAACAATCTCAACTAACAAACAACCTCACATTCTCAACTTAGTATCCTACCGACTTTCTGCTAAACTAATAACTTTTTCTACCATGTTGCCAAAACACACTATAGACCTAGCATTTGTAGACTTAAGGATACCTTGAAGTAGTAACAAGAATGAGATGCAGAGTAAAAGTAAAACCGGTTCTGTTGGACAAAATATCGTGAACTTTCCTTCATCTCGGTTGATATAAGAATTACCATATCGACGTCCGTTAAAAAATATCAACCTCGCTCCTGCTCGGTAGTTATTTTCAATGACCGTCTCCATGTTGTTTTCCGATACCAAACTCGATGTCGAAGGTTAACCTTTAAAGAACCTATAATACTAAAGCAACCTGCTTCCATAATCCATATATTTCTAAACCCGGAGACCCCACTTTCGTATGGTAGTACAGTCTAACCCCTCTAACAAAACCACGCTGATTTTCACACTTGCCGTGTTTTGCTACCTCGATGTGTATCACGCTGTCGACGATTGCGAGAAGTTTTTCAATCAGAAAACCGGTTATGTAAATTGTTTCCCTATTTACGCTGCAAGTCAACGGGTCTCCGAAAAGGCTTAAAACAGCCTAAACCGTGGGTTATTTGTTTGAAAGCACAGCCCTAGTTTTAAAGTATTCAAATATTTTAAAATAGGCCTATTGTAAATCGAAGAGTAAATAGTGCGAGGGGGGCCTTTAATGAATAGATTTTTAGGAGTTAGAAATCATATTGTTGACTTTGTTTTTGGGATATTTAATGGTTGTGAATATAATTTGTAGTCTACATGTATCGGGCTTTTTTCAAATATAGTTATTTGTTATTATCGGGATCCCAAAAATGTAAGTGGAGGGATACCTATGACTCGTAAAAGTTGTCCGTCTGTCTATCAGTCCGTCTGTTCGTCCGTCCGTCCGTCTGTCTGTAAGTACGATAACTCTCGAAGGGAGGTATTCTGATGAAACTTGGTGTGAGTCAAGTCTCTTGGGTCAAGGGAGAGGTCGAATTCGTAGATGGACTCTGCAGCTCAACATTTAGGGGTCGGGGATGGGGTTTAACTTAGGGGTCGAACAAATTTATTTTTAACAGCTAATGAGATAGTCGATTTAGGGTTGAAGACATGCTGAACAGAAATATGGAAACCATTTTCTCGCCGGACAAGTAGTTGGTCCGTCCAAAACCGGAAAGTTTGTTAAAAGTAAAATTTTTATGTAAAGTTGATTATTTGCTCGAATTAGGGTGAGAAGGCATGGTTTATATGAAAATCATTTTCTTGTCGGACAAAGCAGTTCGCCCGGAACCCGTCTGAAACCGGGAAATATGTTAAAAGTAAAACTTTTATGTGAAGTTGATTGTATATTCGATTTTGGGGTAATGCTGAATCCGGTTTCGACAATCATTTTCTACCAGGACATATAGTTCGCCCGGAATCCGGCTGAAACCGGAAAATTTGTTAGAAGTTAATGTTTTATCTGAAGTTGATCAGATGTTCGACAAAGGGAGAAGGTGGTACGCTGGATTCGTTTTTGAGCTTTAGTTTTTGCCGGGCAATAAGTTCGCCCGGAATCCTGGTCGAAACCGGACATTTGGCAGAAGTAAGGGAGGAAGATTTGAATAATTTCGTCAAAGTATATGACGCTTAGCCTAGGGGTACATAACCACGTAGCGAATCCATTTGGTCTTCTCAGATGATTAGCCATTGACCTTCTTCTGTTTCTAAAACTTAAAAGTAAAAATGTTCAAGGAGTCTGGCGAAGACCCAATATCTACAAGACCAAATTGTCTGGATCAAATATATTTTTTTGTGATCCCATCGAAACCTTAGGTCTTGTTATTTTAGGTTTAGCTAATAGTTGTTCCATTGTAGCCTAATTAACAGCAGATCATTCTTTAATGATTCCAGCTTTTCGAAGTCATCCCAAAAGAGAAACTGATATTCAGTCACATTATTAAGTGCCAAACTACTTTCCCACCAATTTGACAAAAATTCGTTATTTACAAAAACGTTATTTTCGTTTTTGTAAATTTCTTCTTTTTCTCCCTCCTTGGCATTCCAAAATTATTAGTAAGTACTCGCTACCGGATATCACGGAGAAATTGTCTGTTCTCCACAGAAAACTGTCCGAAACGGCGTACGCGCGTCTGTCGCTCTCTCATGGGCTTATTCGTCTGTTTGATTCTTAAGTAGATTTTGTTTGTATGTGTAGTGTTTTGCCTAATTATGTCTTCATATATTCTTTTGTACTCCACTGTTTTCGTCTTGTACGATTTGTGGGTTAAAAATAAATTATTATTATTATTATTAGTATAAATGAACAATGGCGGAGTCGAAGTCCCCTTGAATCTCGTATAGTCCGCCTAGCCCTGCGTATCCGTGTCTACTGATTGTTTGTAGCTTCCTCAGTTTTCAGAGCAAGGGCCTTCAGAATATGTAATGCATCCTTTCAGTCTCTAAAATTCGGTGATGCGGAAACCCAGTGGAGTTTTCATTGCCTTCGCTGCGAGCAACACCTGTTTGTTATGTGCTACTAGAGTCCGGGTTGGGTTTCAGTTTGCCCGTGGGCAAGCCCGCGAAATTTGAATTTGAATTTGTCGTTTCCTGCCAATCGTAAATCATAGCGCCGGGTCTTTCACCCGTTCGACTGGGAGCGGAATATGGAATATGGGCCTTACCAGGGACCCATCAATTTCCTGTAATGACTCGCCATACAGGGGCTTGTCAATAAGAGATTTTTGATGCGGTCTTGACCGAGAGTCAGATAGGTCGAGAAATACTCACGGGGATAAAATACCCTACTATCCAGATAGACAGCATTTTTCGCAGCTGTTGTGTTGAACTAGGAATATTCCTCTGTAATGGAAGAGTATCCTGGATCTTTTGTCCTAGCTAAGGTACCTGGTGGTATGCTGACAATTTTGTCTATCTGAGCAAGAACGATGATTCGACCCGAGCGGAATTTTTGGAAACTAGGTGAGGCTCGTGCAACATAGCAACATAGAAGCATAGGAAATGACAAGCCCCCTGAATGGCGAGTCATTACAGGAAATGTATGGGTCCCTGGCCTTACTAATATAAAACCTCGATACTTCCCGGAATACAAATAGTAGTATTCTAATAATAACTAAGAGTTAGTTTTTGCAGATACCATGGTATCTGTTACCGCGGTAACTGGATTTGCAATTAATCGTTTTTATCTGATTCACGGCTGCTCTGCAAAAATAACAATTGCCGAAATTGCGCTTTTCGAATTCATCCTAAAAGAGACACTGATATTCAGTCACATTAATAAGTGCCAAACTACTTTCCCACCAATTTGACAAAAATTGATGAAAGTGAGATTACTTTTTTAGATACCACGATGAGTTACTACGGTCGGACCGTAGTATCTGAATATCAGATATCACGGTAACTGGCCAGATACCACGATAACTGCAAACACGCCCTTAAACCGTGGTATCAGATACCATGGCATCTGCAAAAACGCAAGTAAGGTTTTTCTTCCGCCAAAATGACGAGACATAACGGTATAAATACTAAGGTTGTGCGATTTGCCTTACATTGATCTTAAAATAAATACATAAATGTTCTGTCGTTGGAAATGTCGTTTGGAAATGGTGGTTTAACTATTGTTGGAAATGTTAGAAATGTCATTGGTGATCGAAAGAATTTCTTGCTTATCCTATTTATTTTCAGCCCTTTTGACGATACCAAATTTGCCAGACGGGTTGTTATTTCAACAGTGTTATCTTAGGTCTAGTTAATCTGACGCCAGTCAGGCCAAGTGATTCTGTCAGGCCAGGTGATTATGTCAGGACAAGTGAATTTCATTGCAGTCCCTTATTCTTAAGACGAGAGTGCTCGTGTGGGTACTTCGTGATAGACAGTTAATTACGAAACAAAAGTTAATATTTCTCAAATGTAACCGAGGAAACGCACGAATTAGTTGCTGAACTTGAATGTATCAGTTTCGTTAGAATTTGTACCCCCATTTCAGGGGATTGATCACCTTTTTTTCGGAAAAAGTATTTTTGGTTTTTGTGATCCATGTGGATGAAGCATCTTCGTATCAAGGATTCAAGGTCTTTGGTATTGACTTTGGTTTATGCTATCCTTATGACCATTAAATTTCTGCACGAGTCTTCCGTAGGCGTTTTTCCGCGACCGCCCCGAGCTATAATCCAAGATGACTGGTTCATCAGAGAAACAGCAAAACGACTATCTTAGATTACAAAACGACAATTGGAGGATCTTGAATCGTGAATCTCACTCCGATGCGAGATTCCCGAATCGATGATCCAAAACTGAATCTGGATTGTCAGAGAAAGAGATTTTTCATAATCTGGATTATGAGAGAAAACAATTTTTGGAGACTGCGGATTAAGAGTAGTCAGTCTAGATTGTCACGGAAAAGCGCCTCTTATCAAGGTTTTCCAGCACTGACGTACTTCACCTGAATTGATGTTTTTTTTTGTGTAATTCATGTGTCCCTTAGTTTATGCCCCCTAGTGTGGTCTCGTGTCAGTGATTAATTTAGTTCAAAGCTAGACTAGGGGGTTGTTTTTATTTTGTCTCCACACAAGCATTAGTCATTCTGTCCGTTCGCGCGTTGAGCCATCCGTCATTGTGACCCTAGGGAGGTGGTCCTGTGACGTTCGAAACTAATCATTTTCCCCTGTTTCACCTCGTTAAATGTTCATTAAAGTCCCCCTCATTACCCAGAGTTTTGGGAGTTTGGCGGAGAGGGTGTTTTGAATTTATTCTGGTATGGTATTTGTTAGCATGTTCGAGGGGTTTTGCGTGCTTATGTGACTTTGTTTAGGAAGATGTTAGCATGTTGCCCTTCGTCCGATTGTACAGCAGAAACTGGAAGATCAAACTTAGTCTAAAAGAATCGGTTCGATCTTTTCCGGAACCATATTTCTCGCCTCAGGAAATGTTTAGTTTAGAGGTTTTCTTTTAAATTTTGCCTTGTAAGTACTGACCAAACCTCATTGATAATTGGCAAATATTTCAGTTAATCAGACTTTTGGTACCGTAGTCTTTTTTCACAGTAGGCTAGATTTCTGCTTAACCAGCTTTGCGTTTGTTGAGAAAGCTTGCGACTAAAAGCCTTGTCAAATCACTTCATGCTTTCTTGATGTGTCCATTCCTTCATCATTGGTTCTTCACATGGACCTCGTGTAGTAGGTAGTAGTAACGCAAGTCAGTGTTTATCTCCATATTGAACGCATAAGTGCTTCGTGCATATATTTTATATTATATTATATATTAATTATATATTTTGAAATGAAAGGAAGGACCGAGGGGGGAATCACTGGACGTGTTAGTGTGCATCAGGAGGCACGGAGGCAGTGTATGAGTCAGGACCAGAGACACGGAGGCAGGGCCGAAGGCACAGGTCGTTGTTCATCTTGCGACGCCAGTTATTTCCCTTCGGGAAGGACTTGTTATCCAGCATGATAGCAGTCCATCTAAGCAGAGGCGTTACTAGCCAAAACGTTGGGGGGGGGGGGGGGCTAAGGTATTTACCGACTGGCTGGTCATTTTTACCGACTGTTTTTGCAGGATAACCGACTCTTTTTAAGAAAAAAACTACGGTTTTGACGAAAGTCGACTGACTTTCAGAAAACCAACTGTTTTTTAAGAAGAAATCTATTATTTTTTTTACGAAAAACCGACTGTTTCTTTAGGAAAATCGGGGCGCTTCGCATCGTTTCTGTTATTTTTTACCGACTGGCCGAAAACATTTGGGGGGCGTCCCCCTCACCCCCATACGTGACGCCCATGCCTCTAAACACATGATTGTCGGGAACATTTCTCATGTATCTTCTATACCATCTTTGTATGTGTTTTGCAATTATTTTCGCCCGTTTCAAGCTGTGGTCTGTTACTAGCTGGCTCTTTGCCATGGTCTCGTGGCAAATTATGTGTTGATTGACTGGTGAAACAACCTGAATGCTATATTAATCTCGTATCTGCTTGATTTGATTCTCATTTACTACCGGAGAAAAAATGATGAATCGATTTTGATTGAAAGAACAGCAGAAAGATGGATTTAGTCAGCGATTGAAGCTTGTGTCCCGTTGTTTCAAATCGGACGCGCTCTGGTCCCGGTTTCATCCGAAATCAAGCGGCATGGTGTTTGAAATTCACCGTTGTGTCGGGGTTTGGACTGTATTTGGAATGAAAGTAGGGGGTCCTCGTCAGTCTGTAGAAAGAATAATCAAACCTGAAATAATATGAAAGAAGTTTCTAGCTACTTTGTGGAACTACTTCTTAAAGGACACCTGAATAATGAAACCATACTTGAACACACCATGGAGAATACATTTACAGACATGGCAACGGAGAGCATTCTTCTCCTGAGCGTGACATTTTCAAAATAGGGATGTTCGTTTTTGGAGGATTCACATGCAGACTCCACGACAAAAAGCGCAATTCATTCAAAACTTTTACAGCGCTGGCCGGATCGTATTGGAATTTCTTCTAGATATACGTTTGGGCTTAACTGGTTAATAAATATTCCAGAAGAAGGGTTGATTGGAGACATTTGTTCATTTCTAAAATTGTTCGGTATTGAAATAAGGACAGATGCAAAATGGAGCAAAAATCATAGCTTGGAAACACTATTTCGTATTTGGATTGGATTTTCTGCGGGCAATGTTAACGGAAGTCATACAGATAGGGATGATACTTGGTACTCTTTATTCAGGTGTCCTTTAAGAATTGCTGTAGGCTATGGGAAATCTAGTGCTCAGATTTCATTTCGGACACGGCTAAAGTTTTTGCTACTCGATTGAGCTGAGGACACTTAAGCTTCTGCTGACTTCCGTTATGATGACGTCAAACAAAAAAGTCAGCGGATGCTTCTTCCGAGGCTTTTTCGGCGGGTTTTCGTGTCCTCCTGGCAACGCTCGTTGTGCATACCATTTGATGCATAACGTTTTCAGAATCTTTTCAAAATCACGGCAGATTACACCTCAAGTTGAAACTTCGCATCCTTGTGTTATCCGTTATGACACTTCAGCCTGAGGATGACCCTTGGAAGAACGGCCGAAATATCGCTGGAGGAAATGTTAACTGACGTATCCGTTTAGCGTCAATTAAATAACTCAGTTAGTTACATCGAATGTTCCTTGTCTATACAGTTTACATACTGTGGGGATATGCATCCCTCCCAAGTTCCAGTATTCGAAAGTATCTTAAGATTGTATTCAACCATAGGCTTCTATAGTCAAAATATGCCATCACTCAAAGTTCCTATCTATTCTAGGAAAACGAAGCCATAGAAAGCATCGATCTCAGAGGAGCCACACTGATGTCGAATTTGACGACAACACTCCGAAACACCATACCAGACGACAGGCTACCAGACAGGTAAATTTCCGGTAGGCTATTGTCGGCGGAAAAAGGCTGTAAACATGATTGGTGTGGCGAGGAAAGTCAATTATTCTATTTTTGCCGAAACAGGCCATATGAGTGAATGGGCGCTTTGCTGATGGAAGATCATTCGTTAGTGGATTCTTCTTGTCAGTTTGTTATGTCTTCATTCTTCTTTTCTTCTTCTTCTTTTTTCTCTCCTTCTTTTTCTTTTTTGATTTCTTTGGTTTGTTTCCCTTAAGACTATATGAATAAAGAATTAGTCCCGACCAATGCCAGGCCTTATGGTGGGGCCATAAAGAGTTAATGTTTTTTTTTTTTTTTTTATGAATAGGCCTAAGCTAAAACTAAACTAAACGAATAATTTATTGCTCACTGCCCTCGGGGATAAGTGCAGTAAAGAGAGTTAATTATAAAACGCCCATATAATTTTCAGATAGGTAATATGTATATTGAAGACTAGGAATAATAATAATAATATTGTATTTAAAGCCTTATGGTCATATACATATAACAAAACAAAAAACTTCATAATTACTTCTAATATCGCACGACATAAACTAAACTGCATACTAATATATATAATCGGACAATTGGAGGAGATAATCTTGTGCGAGCATTTGGTTGAAATTGAAGCGAATGCGTCGCTATAAATGACAAGTGAGTTTTAGTCCCGAACGTGAACTAGGCTTTCGTTTGGACCGGGATCCAGTTCCCTGAATGCGATCGCGGATTTTCGCGTCTGGATGGAAACCAAACTTCAGGGCGGACTGATCGTTTTTTGAAGGTTTGGGGGTAGCTGAAGGAAAACCTTGCGACCAATGGTAGTGTAAATGTTTAAGACTCAGAATTAGCCTTATAAGTTAAACAGATAGCGGAACAGAATAGCTTTTGTTGGGAGGGAGGGATCCTGAAGATTATTCAGTAGCCAACTACGGGGAAGGAAAGAAACCTGTAATCAGTTCCTGTACTCAAAAACCTGTAATCAGTTCCTGTAATCAGAAACCTGTGATCAGTTCCTTCCCCGAAGTTGAAGCAGAGGATTGACAGCCTGACGAGGACCTTCGCCAAGAAGGGCCAAAATATCTCTGACGAAGAATAGTAGCTGACGTATCCGTTGTAAACATTGTTTGAATAAATGTTTCAAAGTGAGCTTGAGCTCAAAGAATATTTATTTAGATTATGTAAAGTAATAGTATATTATGTACTTGTATCTTAGTGAATTGTCATTGACATTTTCCTATGCTATTTTTCGCAATGAAGAATTTTTGGACGAATAAAGTAAATTTGAATTTCCTAGTGGTCTGCAGCGGTCAATTTTTTTGTGGGCACTCTTCCGGTATTACATTCTAAGGATTCGCCAATAAAGTGATTACTACTGGGTTGCCCTCTTTAATTCTAAGCCATGGCAACGCCAGTTCGAGTCTGACAACAAACATAGGCCAAGCCTATCCCCTAAGCCAAAGATCCCTGTACCAGGGTTTTGCTAACGTCGTTCAGGTTCTTTCGGTTTCAAACAATCGATACCAATACCAATCGATCACTGGATTAAACAATGACAACACAGAGAACATAATGGAACAAAAATGAAAAAGAAACACATACTTGTTCCATATCTTATACCTACACACTCATACCAAACTCTCCACACAGTAATAATAAGAAGACAAAAAAGTGCCATTAGGTTCTGGCCTAAGCTGAACGGACACTAAGCTAGCGTTTCAGCAACTTATTATTAGTTACGATCGTTACTATTCTTGTTATTATTGCCGTTCCAGAGCCCATCGCAATAAGTAAATTGGCTCCTCCCACTTATTTATTTCGTTCCACGACTGTTACGATCGTTACAATTCACTTATGATGGTCGCGAGCATTATAAGTGATAATAAACTATCGGTTCTGCAGGAACTCCCGTAAGAGTGATGACGTATGTTCGCGTTGTTATTATTTCCATTCCAGAGTGCGTGGTAACTACCACAATACGGCGCTCGCCTCTCCTCTTATCATCGTAACTTGTAATAACTTTACTGGAACGCTACCTAACTCTTCTCTCAACAGAAATAACAGTGAAGGATTTGGGATTTACCGCAATAAGATAAAGGCAGTGTTGCCACGCCAAGTTTTCAGAATGTACAGATATCGCTCTAAAAAATGTACAGATTGCCCGAAATGTACTTATACCCAAAAAAATTCGGCGACACGCGCATCGTCGAACCAGACAGACTGTCTTTGCAATGCAGTAATCATATTGTTCGCAATATTTTCAACTTATTGTGAGGTTGGAGGGGCACCAATCGAAAGTTTACTAGCGAGCCATAATTCTGGTACTGCCGTAGTCTACAGATTTCGCCGCTCTCGTATTAGTACATCACTTCTGAAAAAGCCTGTGTTAGGTTCTTCTTGAAGAGCTCCCACTTGACATGATGAAATGGCAGCAATCCAACAGCAACGGTTACTAATGGGGTTTTGACAAACATTAGACGTAAGAAAACAAGAACATGTACTTAATTTGTACAGAAAACGCGAAAGAGTACTAGATTTGGCCATTTACAAAAAGTTGTACTTTCGTACAGACGTAACGAAAATGTACTGAAAAAGTACAATTGTACTTGACCTGGCAACACTGGATAAAGGGGAAGTAGGGAAGTGATGTATAGCGGTAGTTGCTTCGACTACCATATTAGGCCGTCTCCCAGTGGCCTCACGTCTGGAAAGGTTATGTTGAACTTTAGCTATAATGAAGAGTTTGGCATAGCGCATGCCAAAAGCTGATTTGCGTATGCCAAATGCTGGATCACCCTTACCCGCTAAAATGTCCTAATCAGCATGGAAAATTAAAACCTTATCTGTTCCACGATTACTTAATATTCTCCCACCCCCGTATTCTCCTATACTTATTAGAGCCCAGCTAAAGAAATCCCCAAACTAGCCCCTGTGGCCCCTCTTCATGAAATATAGAAGGAGTTTTGTTCCAGCATTTGTTGAGTTGTACAATAACCGATAAGTAATCTTTTTTAGTGTTTTCTTTTTTTCCTTCGTGACAAAGTGTTATGTTATCCATCATTTTTTATGACGAAAAGGTCAAATCCGGCGGTAACGCTGTGACAGCTACTTTTTGAAAAATAAAATTCTATTTTAGTCTATTCCATTCTATATTTCCTAGAGACAGTACGGGACACATTGAACCGGAGCTTGGCATAGGCCTTCGCTATTGCACACATACCATACCCCAGGTTTAGCATAGACTACCCTGTCCGAAATCAGATAAATGTGGTAGAGTTTATGGGTCACTGCAGCAACGTCTCCCCTCATACTAATATTCCTAAGGACGAAGGTTACATTTGTTTGGAGGCTTGGGAAATGTTTATGAATAATGGATGTAGGTATATTTATTACCCATCTGCGATAGCCAAAAAAGCGTGAAAAGGAGAACAAGGAAAAGAAAGAAGAAATAACAGAAAAAGGAACCAAGTAAAACATGACTCACGTGACAATGACAATAACTCGTTTGAAATGGAAATAGCCTAGTAGGACCGCGCTGTTGCACAACTGTCCAAAACAGTGTTGCCAAAAGTGACACTTTTGGTGCTTTTTGACACCTTTTGTCTCTAGGTGACACCATGACACTTTTCTTTGGGATGACACCTTTTCGTACAGATGACACTTTTTAGGCAGAAATTTCATTTACTTTACTAAAGTAACGGATTACCGCCCTAAAAAGCATGTAGTTTATTGTGTTGCGAGAGCAACACTTTGGTTTTGTCCGCGTTTTTTTTTTTTTTTTTTTTTTTTTTTCCTATGACTCCGATTTCATTTTATTCCTGGTAACTGGGAAGGGTCTAACCTGTGCGGTTTTTACGGAAAGTGTGGACCTTAGGCCGGATTGATGAATATGACATTACATTTTGGAAAGCTCCGTATAACTCTTGCCTGGGGCCAACAAGGATGGTTTTTGCTTGTCCTCGAGCCAGAGCCTACGGTTTGCGAAGTGAAGTGGAGTTGTATAGCCTATGCCGGAGAGAACCATCTCAAGTTGTGTAGCGAACCTTTCGTTTCATCAAACCATGTTTCTGCTTTCGAGTGGAAAGCTCTGTTCTAGCACGCTAGCAGGCAGGCACCAGTTTCAAATTGAAGATGGACTAAAATCTATAAGTGTTAAATATATGCGGCAGTTACCCGGCCCCACAGCCAACATATCTTCTTTGAGTGATAAATAGAAAAATCTACAGAGACAAAAAAGTGGCTTTTCCCCACGGGTCCGAAAGTGCTGCCATCTATTGCTTATATCCATTTATCTGCGCGATTTCAGCTGAGTTTATCGTTCGTTTTTTGCACTTGGGTTTGCGGTAGACAAATGGTAACTTTCTTAAACTCTTAAACTTTCAAAGTTCTCTCGTTGCTAAAGAAATTAGAGCTTATCCTTTGCTCCTTTCTAAGCGGTGACGTTAGAAAGTTGGCCTACGGCAAAAAAGTCAACTTTTGAACTAAGACAGGTAGAATTTTTTTTTCGACGGCAATCGATAGCAGTTGATGAGCTGATCAAAGTATATGTCATCCATTTTTTGGTACAAAAATTCCTTCATGAGATACACCAGTTTGAAAATTTCGGGGGGTTGACAACTTCATTAGTAAGGTGCACACTGAAACCAAAAACAGGCGATACCAGTTGTGAGAAATGTAGGGGACTTGTAAGCAGCAGTCGACTGTTAGCTCATAATCATCTTCGGCGATGAGGGGTTTTCAGCTTTTGCTACTTGGTGTACCTGTTATTTGTTTCCGGTGTATTCGATGGTAAGAACAATTGAGTTCCCAATGGTAAGATATGCAAGGGAATTGTACGTAATAATCGGCTGTTATGCTACAGTCATCTTCAGCGATGAGGAGTTTGCAACTTCTGCTAGCTGGTGTACTTGCTAGCTGGTGTACCTGGTATTTGTTTCCGGTGTATTCGATGGTAAGAACAATTTGGTTCCGAATCATAAGACATCATAGGGACTTTAGTAATAATCGGCTGTTATGGTACACTCATCTTCAGCGATGAGGGGCTTGCAACTTTTTGCTCGCTGGTGTACCCATTACTTTTATCCGGTGAAATTTAATGTCTATCACGGAAGAGGGACTTGTAAGTAAGAATCATTTCACGAGGGGCTAGAAATTTGTGGAAACTGGTGCACATTGTACGCGATTTCTATAAATCTGACGGTAAGAAAGTTTGTATCCATGGTCGATCGCTGTAACTAGGGGTACACACGATAATGTAAAACAATGAGGTAGTTCGTAATAACTAATAGTGTCATCTGTGGTATTATAATCCTGGAAAGTTACGGATAGCTTTATAATATCAACTAGATTATATAAGATATTGTTCCAAGTTTTCATCCGTCACGATGTCTGCGATTGAAAAGGATAAAGTTCAACTGACTACAAAGTCAATTTAGTGCCTTTTTTCGATATTCTTTGTTGATGTTAGGGCAATCGATAGCCCTTGATGAGCTGAACAAAGTATATGTCATCCATTTTTTTAAACAAAAATCCTTCATGAGAGAAACCAGTTAAAAAAAATTTCAAGGGGTTGACTACTTCAGTAGTAAGGTACACACTGAAGCAAAAATAGGCGATACCTATTTATTGTTAGTGATCCTGAAAAGTTATGGATAGCTTTATAATACCAACTAGATTATATAAGATATTTTTCGAAGTTTTCATCGGTCACGATTTCTACGATTGAAACTGATAAAGTTCAACTGACTGACTGCAAAGTCAATTTAGTCCCTTCTTCCGAAATTCTTTTGTTGTTGCTTTTGCAACGCTGAAGAATAGCTTTTGATCATTTGATTATTCTTTTTAGAACATACAGTTTTAAAAAGCTCCAATAAGTTGACAACTTCAGCATTTAGCGAACCTTTCGTTTCATCAAACCATGTTTCTGCTTTCGAGTGGAAAGCTCCGTTCTAGCACGCAAGCAGGCAGGCACCAGTTTCAAATTGAAGATGGACTAAAATCTATAAGTGTTAAATATATGCGGCAGTTACCCGGCCCCACAGCCCACATGTCTTCTTTGAGTGATAAATAGAAAAATCTACAGATACAAAAAAGTGGCTTTTTCCCACGGGTCCGAAAGTGCTGCCATCTATTGTTTCTATCCATGTCTGCGACGATTTCAGCTGAGCTTATCATTTTTTTTTTGCACTTGGGTTTACGGTAGAGTAACGGTATCAGATGTGCCTCTTAAACTTTAAAAGTTCTCTCATTGCTAAAGAAACTAGAGTTAGAAAGTTGGCCTACGGCAAAAAAGTCAACTTTTGAACTAAGACAGGTAGATTCTTTTTTTTCGAAGGAAATTGATAGCCATTGATGAGCTGATCAAAGCATATGTCATCCATTTTTTTGTACAAAAATTCCTTCATGAGATACACCAGTTTGAAAATTTCAAAGGGGTTGACAACTTCAGTAGTAAGGTACACTGAAACCAAAAATAGGCGATACCAGTTATGAGACATGTAGGGGCTTGTACGCGACAGTAGACCGTTAGCTCATAATCATCTTCGGCAATGAGGGGTTTGCAGCTTTCGCTAGTTGGCATACCTGTCATTTGGTGGTATGAACAATTTGGTTCCCAATTGTAAGACATGCAAGGGACTTGTAAGTAATAAACGGCTGTTATGCTCCAAAAATCTTCAGCGATGAGGGGTTTGCAACTCTTGCTAGCCGGTGTACCCATTATTTTTATCCGATGAACTTGATGTCTATCAAGGGAAAGGGACTTGTCAGTAGAATCGGTGCACGAGGGGCTAGAAATTTGTGCAAATTGTTTCACATTGTATTCGATTTATATAAATCTGACAGTAAGAAACTTTGTATCGATGGTCTATCGCTGTAACCTAGGATTTACGTAGGTTTACGCATAATGTAAAACAAGGTAGTTTCGTAATAATTAATAGTGTCATCTATAGTATTTTAATCCTGAAAAGTTACGGATAGCTTTATAATACCAACCAGATTATATAGGATATTGTTTCAAGTTTTCATCCGATGTCTACGATTGAAAAGGATAAAGTTCAACTGACTGCAAAGTCAATTTAGTCCCTTTTTCCGATATTCTTTTGTTGTGCTTAGGGCAATCGATAGCCCTTGATGAGCTGATCAAAGTATTTGTCTTCCACTTTTTGGAACAAAAATCCTTCATGAGATTAACCAGTTTGAAAGTTTCAAGGGGCTGACAACTTCAGGAGTAACGTATACACTGAAACCAAAAATAGGCGATACCAGTTGTGAGACATGTAAGGGACTTGTAAGCAACAGTCGACTGTAAGCAACAGTCAACTGTTAGTTCACAATCATCTTCGGCAATGAGGAGTTTGCAGCTTTTGCTAGTTGGAATACCTGTTATTTGTTTCAGGTGTATTCGATGGTAAGAACAATATTGTTCCCAATTGTAAGACATGCATGGGACTTGTAAGTAATAATCGGCTGTTATGCTATAATCATCTTCAGCGATGAGGGGTTTGCAACTTTTGCTAGCTGGTGTATCCATTATTTGTGTCCGTGTCAATCACGGGAGAGGGACTTGTAAGTAAGGATCGGTTCACGAGGGGCTAGAAATTTTTGAAAATGTGTGCACATTGTATTCGATTTCTGTCAATAGGACGGTAAGAAAGTTTGTATCGATGGTCTATCGCTATAACCTAGGATTAACTGTTTACACAACGGGTACAAACGATACGGTAATGTAAAACAATAAGGTAGTTTTGTAATAATTAATAGTGTTTTCTATGGTATTTTAATCCTGAAACGTTACGGATAGCTTTATAATACCAACTAGATTATATAAGATATTGTTCCAAGTTTTCATCCGTCACGATATCTACGATTGAAAAGGATAAAGTTCAACTGACCGCAAAGTCACTTTGGTCCCTTCTTCCGATATTGTTTTGTTGTTGGTTTTACAACGGTAAAGAACAGCTTTTGATCATGTGATTATTCTTTTTAGAACATACCGTTTTAAAAGCTTCGATAAGTTCGATAACTTCAGCATTTAACCGACAGCGAAGAAACAAAACCAAAGTGTTGCTCTCGCAACACTTTAGTCGGCGAAGCCGGACAAAGGTTGCCGCAACACTTCACGTTGCCCGGGCAACGTAGGTCTAGTTTTGATTTAGTAAACAAGAAAACAGTTTCAAGATTTATATAAAGCTCATTTCCGATTAAGTTTTTACAAAACAGTGATATAATAAGTAAGAAATGTTTTGAAAAATGTTCCTACAAATTCAGAATAATTACCAATTATTCGGGCAGCGGAATGCGCAAACAAAAATTAGAGGTGTCAAAAAATCTTTTTGTCAGGAATTTGTACACTTTAATGAGTTGAGCTCTTGGCAACCCTGGTTCAAAAGCAGACACTAGTGAAGATTAGATGGGGCAGGATAAAAAGCAAACATGTGGCCTCGGCTTAAGGACAAGGCTTCATTGGTTTGGAGGTTTTAGAAGTGCTTGTCCTCAGCTCAGTACACCAACAGTGATAAAAGTAATCTGGATATGCAAGAAAAGTAGATACACCGATGAAATCTGAACAGAACTGGATATGTTCTCTCGCCTTAAGCACGTCTCAAGTCTAGATTTGTGTGGAGGTTTAGGAAACGCTTATCCTTTCTTAGTTTGGTATACAAAACATTAACTTGAACGAAAGAGTAGCAAAATCATGTTGATGGTCCCTCCAGCTACCGTTGCTATGTGGGATGGGGTGAAATTACCTCCCCCCCTCCTTCACTCGTAGCCAGTTCATTACCGTGCCCTTTTAAGTAATTGTGCTACGTGAAACGTCGATCAGTTGCACGAACACCAGTAAACTTTAACCGGTAATTGGAGTATTGAGCGAAATAATTGAGAGAGTAAGGAAATAGTCGGAGATGGGCTAGAAAGGAGTTTAGATAAGACGTCTTGGATTACCTCAGGCAAGGGGAATCGTGTCTTGGCTGAGAGAACATACCCTTTGAAAATAAGCCATTGGCTAAACTTAAAAAGTTAGACACCGAAGATTAAATTACAGCAGTTATACACTAGTCGAAGGTGTGACACTGCTTTAATAACAATAATTATTTATTCTTAACCCATTGCGCAAAAAAAAAAATGTGAAGATAGGGGAGTAAACAAGAGAAAGAAACATAAACAACTGAAGAAACACTAGTTTCTGTGGAGTAAAGCCGCTCATATGCTTGTCTAGATAAATTATGATGAAGCTCCTAGATGAATTTTTAGCGTCCAGTATGGTAGATGCACTGTCCTTCATCGTCTAGTATATACTAGTCTGAAGGTGGACACTGTTTTAGCGTGCAGTATGGACAGCGCAGGACTGTCCAGTCTCGATCTTTTTTTTTCTTTCTCGTTCCTTGTTTTCCCTTATTTTTCTCTCTTTTTCATTTAAAGTTGAAACCATTGGTTTTTTTTCTGTCTCCTCCCTTTTTTCTTTATGTAGCCTAGAGTATTGAGTTAGTTGATTCTGTTTGTTTGTTTAATTAATATCGGTTATTTCCCTGCCCTGGCCAAGCACTCCTTTTGTTCTTTCCTGGCAGGAATGTTAATTGTGTATTTCTTTGTCTTTAAATATGGTCCAGTGAAACTGAAAAACTGAAACTGGTCAGTGCCCGATGCCGGGAAAGTGGAACCCCTCGTGCTGTATTACAGGTGCTAAACCCGGCTTAAGTCTTCACTAACTTTGTTGAGTTCGGAGCGTTGTTCGTGAACTGTGACAGGATCGTCAAGTTGAAATTTGGTACCTTGGGGTCAGAGTTGTTACTAGCCAAAATATTTTTACCGACAAGGTACTAGCGACTGGCTGGTGATTTTTAACGACTATTTTTGCAGAAAAAATACTTTTTTTCAGAAAAAAACGACTGTTTTGACGAAAATCGACCGATTTTAAGAAAAACAGACCGTTTTTAAGAAACAATTTAATATTTTTATGAAAAATAGATTGTTTAAAAAAAAAACACACTATTTTTAAGAAAACTCTACTGTTTCGAAGAAAAATCTCCAGTTTCTTACGAAAAACTGCGGCGCAACTCGAACGGCGCAACCCCGATTTCAAATTCATCTAAACTAAATCAGTGCCTATGTTCTTGCTGGGTGATCCCCAACAAGTGCCCTGGTTGGATATTGAGAGGAAGGAAGTGACTCAGACTTCTTCGCCTCTCACATCCTAAAGCACTGGGATATGATGTTGTGCTGTTAATACACTAAAATCCCAAGGACCATGGCAGTACAAACGAATGTTGCGGTAAAAATGTTTACCGGTCCGGTTCTGGCCATCTAGTGTCTAAATATTGCGGTAAATATTTTATCGCATGTATAGGTGAGCGGAACACACATTGCCTGCGCTTGTGACCTTACGATATTGGTGCAAGTAATTACAATTGGAGCTTTGGTCGTTTATATCTTCTTATTGCTATGTATGTAGGGGAGAGGTGGGTACAGTGGCGCACTTTCAGGTCAAAGCATCGTAACTTTGGCAAATATTAACATTTTTGGACGATTTTTAAACTGTTGTGCAGGCAGTTTATTATTCTACACTGGTGATTTATTTCAAACTTCTTCTTTGAACCAGTTTTTGATGGAGTCATGTTTTCTGACAGCCACTTTTTGCGCCATTGTTGCCGACTAGGCGGGAACTATGGCGCACCCCATCTGGAACAGTGGCGCACCCATCTGGAACAGTGGCGCAATCAAACTGCTAAGATGAATACTTCATTTAATGAGTAAGGAAGTACAAAATAGTGAACTGAAAATACCTAAAAGATGAATACTTCGTATAATGAGTAAGAAAATAAAAAATAATGAACTGAAAATAAAAGAAGAAGGCACACTAGTTAATATTGTAAGCAGTCAGGTCAATGGGGAAGACCAGTTATTCCGCCTGTCTTTCTGTGCCACCAGAAATATTCGAAGCAGGTAGCTTCATTTCGACACTCGACTTGCTGAAAGTGTAATTTTCACTGGTCCTGATGAACTTGTAGAAAGGAACCATTCTCTTAATATACATGAGCTCAATGTCAAAGCTGGACTCAGAGAGGACTTCGCCCACGGAGTAAATTTTGTTCTTTTTGATCTCCCCCTCGCAAACAAGAACATAATCTCCAACACGGACTTCATCGTCACACAAAAAATCGTTTTGGTCTTCAAGGCCACAGTGGAGGCTTTCATCAGGGGGACAGGATGTCCCACGTTAGGCTGGGACGAGATCATAAGAAATTACCCAAAATCTTTGGGGGCAGAAGCCTTAAACAGGGTGGTATGGAGGAGAAGTGTTCGCCAGTGTGTCGGTCTCAGGCGGCTTAAGGCTGCGACGAGTTTGTGGTAGTAGTAGTAGTAGTAGAAGTCAAAACTATCATATAGGCTACCTACCGCGTGAAGTTTATGAATTTAAAAAAATTCGGGGTGCGCCACTATACCCTCCACCAAAATGCGCCACTGTAGCCGAAATGCCCTCTTTCATCCATTTTGTGAACCAAAATTTGAAATAATGACCGAGAGACAAACAGATGGCTGCACTACGTTTAGAAATGTTGGAGCTTCCAGATGAACTAATATTCGCCAGAATTCGACACTATTTGTAGCCTACAAACCTTAGCAAAGTCAAAAAATATTTTCCATTTGTCCAAGATTTTATTTTTCAAAGCACTTAATCACATACCTCAAAAACTGCAATCGCCCCAAAAAATTGAAAATGGCTGACGATCATAGACCACGTGACTGCCCTCCTAGTGCGTATTTTTTTAGAATTTAATCTAATTACAGGTGGCAGTGGGATCAAGTGCGCCACTGTAGCAGACTGCGCCACTGTACCCACCTCTCCCCTATGTATTTATCTATGTATGTATGTATGTAGCCTATTGTACATGGAAAGCCCAACGGGCCATGGTACAAAAATATTATGCTAAATGATATGTCATTTAGGGCAACTCTTTTTTCGGGTGGGATTTGAGTACTCCTATAGGCTTGGACCGGAGTTCCATCTCCATTTCATTACACTGTCGCAGGTGGATTTCCAAGGTGGACTTCCGCTTGATGGAACCTTTATCAATTTATCCTGTCAGTAATTGATCTTATAGCTCCTATCATGCGCTCGTTATTAAGACAAACAATGAAGCGATCCTCAATAACAGTTTAGAATTGCTTAGGCTAATGGTGGGTGGAACGCCAATCAATCGTCCACGTGAATATTTGAGTTAATGGTCATCTAACAGCTCTTACGGTGTGGGAATGGCGCAGCTTAGCATCTGCTTTTGATACGATCGCTTTTTGAGGCCCCTGGTGTTGGGGTTCAGCAGTATCCGAATTTCTGCCAGGGTAAACGAGGCAGCCGCCCAAGGGTCTCCAACCTCGGAGGGGGTTTCGGCTAGGGGCTCCTAATGACTATTTCTCCTTACCGATGCAAAATCTCTGGCCTCTCCGGGTAGCTAGCGGAAGAAAGGCAGAAGTGGTGTCACAACTGCTCCCAAAGATCGCGGTGATTGATTGAGTCAGGGTTTGAGTCGTTAAGTTTGAGTCGTACGGACACGCTTACTCCTTCTTCCTGAGGATCACTTGCGTGTTTCGGAATTAGTCATATAGAGTATTGTAATGTGTAAAAAAGTATAGTTGGTACACGTCTATTTCATTGCTAAGCTTGCTTGTTTATTTTCTAAAGCCAAAGTACGTTAAATAGGCAAAAGCAAAGTTTGTTTTCGCTAAATTACCAAAAAGGGGACACTGACTTAACTGCCTGGGGCCCCTGGATACCTGTATCTGTGTGTTCGGACATGGGGTTAAGGTTTGAGTCGATGTAAAAACAATACCAAAGGTTCCGATGCGATCCCAAAAATTCAATATCTGACCCCGACAACTGGGTCTTGTCTTAGCCAGATCCAGTGATCGCCAGACTCCTTGAACGTTTTTACAATTAAAATTCAGAAAAAAGATTAAGGGCAAAGAGCTAGTCATCTGAGAAAACCAAGTTCAGCTTTGGATTCAGCATGTGTGTTTACCCTATAAGTCATATCTGTTTTGACGAAAACTTCCTGCCACTTCTGCCAATTTCCCGGTTTCGGCCGAACTCCTGAACTACTTGTCCGGCGAAAAAAGAAAGCTAAAAAACGAACTCAGGGTATCTTCTTTCCCCAATAATGCACATCTAATCAACTTCAAATAAAAATTTACCTTATAACTAATTTTCCGACTCCAGCCGGATTCCGGTCGAACTATATGTTTGCCCTTAATCGAACATCTAATCAACTCCAAATACAAAATTTTAATTTTAACAAACTTTCGGGTTTGGGCCGGATTCTGGGCGAACTACTTGTCCGTCGAGAAAATGGTTTTCACCATCCTCTTCAGCATGTCTTCCTACCCCTGAATCGAATATCTAATCAACTTCAAATACAACTTTTAATTTTAACAATCTTTCCGGTTTCGGCCGGATTCCGGGCAAACTACTTGTCCGATGACAAAATGGTTTTCACCATCGTGTTCAGCATGTCTTCTTACCCATAATCGACTATCACATTAGCTGTTTCAAAATATTTTGTTTGTCCCTTAATTTGAATCTCCTCCCCTACCCCTAAATGTAGGGCTACAAAGCCCATCTACGAACTCGACTGGTCCGACGACCCAACGAATCCTCACACCAAGTTTCCTCAAAATATCTCATTCCCTTCGAGAGTTATCGTGCTTACAGACGGACAACTTTTGCGATGTCATAGGTATCCCTCCACTTACGTTTTGGGATCCGAAAAAGGCTCAGTCCTGGCTATGGTAGTTTTTGGTAGTTTTCAAGTCCGTTTTAAGTTAAACAACCGTCCGAGTAGCATATCACGACTGCCAATTTTCCTGTGGTTGGTAATGGTCATGACTAGGAAGCAGATTTAAACTCGCGATTTGTATTCTGTGCCCATGTTGAAAGGCATGGCATGACCTAAGAGGAAGTATACCCTATAGCCTATAATTGTGGGGGCTCAGGCACTCAACCCTTTCCAGGCATTGGTACCGTGGTGTAGGCTACACCAAAATCGGGAGTGGGCAACCCCTCTTAGAATTGGCAAAGCAGAAGATGTGAAGAGTTTGATTCCAATACAAGCTACGAGGGGTAACCCACTCTAAGGTACTCAGCCCTTTCCAGGCACTGGAACCTTAGTGTCCACCAAAATCGAAAGCGAGTGACGCCTCGTAAAATTGGCAAAACCCAAGATATGAGCAGTTTGATTCCAATTACGAAAGCTGATTTCTGCCTTATGTATTGTCTCTTATTGTCTTTGTTCTCTTTTAGCCCTCAAGACTGAATCAGCCAACGCTTCAGCGTTTGATCAACTCAGAAACTCCGGAGCCTCGGGGTAGTACCGTGGTAAGTGGTTTACCCGTTAATTATAGCGATTTTGATCGAGTGCTGTATTTCCTTCTTTTCATACTGTCGACGGCTCTTATCTGATCCTTCGAAGAGGAAGAGGTGGGGAGGGGTTGCTAACTCCAGAAACGACTGTACAGTAAGTGCCCGGATCCCAGCCGATGCCCATGGTGCCGAGCCGGTGCCAACTGAGGCTTGTACAGCGGTGCCCAACAAGAGAGTTACGCAACTGATCGGGGTTATGGTTTGGGAAGACGATACAATTTTCCCAGTGGGATGTTCTCATTTCCCGTTGGAAAAGATGACGTTGCTGAAAATGATAGTATGGATTCTAGGAACAAGGGTTTGGTTCTATACCCGGTATGCACCTTTATCCAGATTCTGGTCCAAGTATCCGGTCGAGCTGAAAACTGATATCACAGCCCAACTCGTCATGCCCTTTTATCAATAATGGCTTTCCCAGCTGATCTGGTCCGTGCTCATGCGTTTGAGGTATTTCGGAATCCGGACCGATTTCTGATTAGATTGGGAAGCATGTCCAAATATGACCAAAGATCTGATGTCCGATTCGTCGGACAGTATCAACTCGTGAATTCCGTGTGTGGCCATTCTTCGGCTGAATCATTCATCCCAACTCTGGAAATAACATCATTTATCTCAAGAACGTAACAGAGTAAAATGGGTTTTCTTCTGCAGTGTCAATACCAAATCCATTTCACGCGTCTTAACCCTTTTAACCAAATCCCAAAGTCTCGCAATCTAGTACAAGTCACAACAAACGAAACCCTCCTACCCTGGGGGTTGAATTGGGGTTACGGTAACAATGCAGTAGTTCTTACATTGGTTTACCTGCTGTCGAAATCAGTTTGCGTAGTTTCGGGTATTTCCAAATTTTCTTTTCGGATTTTGGTTGATACCGAGGGATTTGCCACTCTCGATTTTAGTCTACGGCAAGAGACCGGTGCCCCGCCGATGCCGGCACCGGAAATTTTGTGACACGCTTAGAGTAGGTATAGCGATTGGGATGACACTTGGTGGTAGAACAAGCATAAGCCCTTGATACATCAGTGAGAACCTGACGAGATTTGGGCACTCTGGGAGGAGGGGGGGGGGTCCGGAATTGTCACTTACCAGATCCGACCACCCTTTAAAGTATTAATCTTAACAGCAAAGTACAAAAATACTTTTAAAGCACAATGGACACATCTAATGCTTTATTTTGTATTAAATTCTTCACAAATAAACATTTCCGACTTCCTTTAAAATGCGCTAGGAAAATCGGCGGTTTTCTTGTTATCCCTTGTCTTTACCTCTCTGACATTTCGGCGATCCAAATCTTAGGAGCTGGGATATCGTGGCAGGAAATCCAAAAACTCCTAGCAATGCTTGATAGAAAAGGATAGATTTGAGATGTCACCAAAGTCAAGCCGAAAATGCAGTTTACCTGATGGTTCTAGCGTTTCATCAGAAGTTCCATGTTTTAAAGTGCCTATTAAAAGTTTTCTTTGTGGAATAGTGTTGTAAAAAAAAACATCATTTTTATCTTCGTCCAAGCTAGTAAACTGAGCATGTTCTGGCCCAAAAAATTACGCTTTGAAATATCACAGAGAGGGAACTGTTGAAGAAGCTGCTGAGCTAGGGGGTAAGCATTGTTCCTAGGTTGTTACAAACTGGGATTGGGGTAGTTTGATGTGCCCATTGAACTTTAAGCAAAACATACATTTTCATGATCCCCATGAGCCCACGAAAATGAAATGAAATGAATGAATTTCTAGAACTCTCTAAGTGCGCATCTTAACCGAAAAGTAATAAAAATACTTTTGACCAAACCATACACAGGCTATTCATGATCCTAAAGGGCCCAGGATCATTTTTTCCGCAAGGGTTTTCATTATAGATGAATTTCTAGCGCCGTTGAAGTGCGCAGCATCACAGGCAAATACGAAAATATTTGTTTTACCAAACGATACATTCGCGTGATTTCCAAGTGTCCATGATCATTCTAGTCTCAGGGGTTATGCTTAAAATTATCACAACAAACCCATGAATTGACAAATTCCTACTTTAATCCTCTTACCCAGCTTTGAAGTGCCATATTAGCTTCTACCTTCTGTATATTTCATCCTGTGTCTGGTGTACTTTATCGGGAATATATTCATTAATTTGTTCTTGATTCTCCTTGAAATCTTTGAAAGCTCAGAACTTCCTAACCCCTCCCCTATTAATTGGTCATTGTGATTTATATCTGTCTTAAATCTAGCCTGTGCTTTTCCTGACAAGTTGTTTAGGATCACTTACGATCCAAGCCTCCTTGCACCCTTGTTGCTTGGTTTTGAAAATCCGTGGCTCTTTTGTTTTGTCACGTTCGTACACATAGCCTACCTAGGCCTACTTAAATGACAGGAACTGATCTGATTTTTTGGGATCCCAAAACGTAAGTGGAGGGATACCTATGACATCGCAAAAGTTGTCCGTCTGTCCGTCCGTCCGTCCGTCCGTCTGTCCGTCCGTCCGTCCGTCCGTCTGTCCGTCCGTCTGTAAGCACGATAACTCTCGAAGGGAATGAGATATTTTGATGAAACTTGGTGTGAGGGTTCGTTGGGTCGTCGGACCAGTCAAGTTCGTAGATGGGCTTTGTAGCTCTACATTTAGGGGTGGGGGAGGGGATTCAAATTAAGGGACAAACAAAATGTTTTGAAACAGCTAATGTGATAGTCGACTATGGGATAAGAAGACATGCTGAACACGATGGTGAAAACCATTTTGTCATCGGACAAGTAGTTCGCCCGGAATCCGGCCAAAACCGGAAAGTTTGTTGAAAGTAAAAGTTTTATTTGAAGTTGATTAGATGTTCGATTTTGGGGTAGGAAGACATGCTGAAGACGATGGTGAAAATTATTTTCTCGACGGACAAGTATTTCGCCCGGAATCCGGCCCAAACCGGAAAGTTTGTTGAAAGTAAAAGTTTTATTTGAAATTGATTAGATGTTCGATTTAGGGGTAGGAAGACATGCTGAAGACGATGGTGAAAACTATTTTCTCGACGGACAAGTATTTCGCCCGGAATCCGGCCCAAACCGGAAAGTTTGTTGAAAGTAAAAGTTTTATTTGAAGTTGATTAGATGTTTGATTTAGAGGTAGGAAGACATGCTGAAGACGATGGTGAAAACTATTTTCTCGACGGACAAGTATTTCGACCGGAATCCTGCCCAAACCGGAAAGTTTGTCAAAATTAAAAGTTGTATTTGGAGTTGATTAGATGCTCGATTTAGGGCAAGAAGACATGCTGAACACTTATGTGAAAACAAGTTTCTACCCGGACATGTATAGTTCGTCCGGAATCCGGCCAAAACCGGAAAACTGTTGGAAGTCAAAGTTTTATTTCTAGTTGATTAGATAAGCGATTTAGGGGTAAGAAGAGATGCTGAGTCCCTGTATGACAATCATATTTTACCCGGACATATAGTTCGACCGGAATCCGGCTGGAATCGGAAAATTTGTTATAAGCTAAATTTCTATTTGAAGTTGATTAGATGTTCATTACTGGGGAAAGAAGATACCCTGATTTCGTGTTTGAGCTTTCTTTTTTCGCCGGACAAGTAGTTCTGGAGTTCGGCCGGAACCGTGAAATTAGCAGAAGTGGCAGGAAGTTTTCGTCAAAACAGATATGTTAGGGGTAAACACACATGCTGAATTCAAATCTGAACTTGGTTTTCTCAGGTAATTAGCTATTTTGCCTTAATCTGTTTCTGAATTTTAATTGTAAAAAATGTTCAAGGAGTCTGGCGAAGACTGGATCTGGCTAAGACAAGACCCAGTTGTCTGGATCAGATATTGAATTTTTGGGATCCCATCGAAACCTTTGGTCTTGTTTTTTTGTAAAGAAAATAGGAGCCTTGTGCTATAATAGCTTATGTACTCGAACAGTAAATCAAGAGATAGGATTTTACTTAAATACTCTTGATGACTAACTCTGCGTGCTGATGAAGAATTGCCCTGAACCTTAGCGGAAGAGCCGGAAGTGTCACAAGAGTTGTCCCCAACGAACACCGTTCATTGGTTGACACAGGATTTGAGTCATCGTTCGGGTGACGTTTCACGTTCTTCCCGAGGTTCACCGGCATGTTTTGGAATCGGTCATATAAAGTATTCTAAAGAGAAACATAATTGGGTTAACGGAAGTAGTATTGAAAAGATTTTTTTTTGAACAGCAGCACAACAAAGCAGAGCTTGCGAGCATGTGCTAACTAAAAAGAGAGTAAGAGAGAATATGCAGAATGAAACCATGTACCAAGGCCGACCAAAAAACAAACGTTCATCATAGGTATGCTTCTTTGGACGTTAGTTAACTTCGAACAGTGCAGTTTCGGGCTTCTGGTGAAATGAAGACCCAAAACACCCATCCAGGTATTCCTAGGAACCCATACCTAGCTACTTGGCTGACTGATGCTGACTTTGTCACAGCAAGTGGATGAAAATGACAGAAGGGTTACCCACTCCCCGGCATCTGTTGTACATTCTTCTCTGGCACCAGATGGCACCAGCGGTGCCGGAGAAGGTTTTCTAAACATGCTGGTTTTACTTCGAACACGTGGGAACCGGTGCCTGCTAGAGTCAGCCGGTGGCGGCACCGAATACTTGCTGTACTCTAAAATCGAGAGTGGGCAACGGCTCGGAAATAACACTCTTCATAGCTGGCGAACGTTCAAAGACACATACCCGTATGTAGGCCTAACATAGGCTATGGATGGATCGACTGTTAGAAGGTGGTTCGACTATTGAATCTGTTTCCCACGGTTAAATCTTCAAAGCGTACGTAACAAAGCGTAGTTTGATTTAGCCCAAGCTGGCCGTGGATTCTTTGGTGGGGATTGGACCCCTTCAGAGCCGCGGAAGTATAAAATTGCTTAACGCATTTTTGCGTCTTTCTTTGCTTTTATCGAAGGAAACTTATATTAAACTTAGCAAAACAAATTGGAAAATCTTATCACAAGCAGATCCTTTTTTTAATATAATTTATTTTTCTGTTGTTGTTTGCCTAAGTTGCGTTTCCTAAGTTGAACGAATTATATCTTAAAATTTGCGCGAACGTTTGTTGCGTTACGGAAAAACTTAGGGTACTTAAGATTCCTGAAGCTATCTATGGCCCACCGTGAACTATTTCTATAGAAGTTGATTTTTTGGTTTGTTGTTGGAGTGTATGATATTTTTTGTTGTTGTTGTTGTGTTATGTTTCCCGCCATGACCCTTGGGCTTTATTGGGAATAATTTCATTAATTCATTCATTTATCGTAGCAAGGGTCCGGGGTGACCGGAGTTCGTAAGAGCTTAGTTCAGTCCGAAGGAAGGATTCGTATCGACATTCGTAGCCTAGTGTTCTGACCACCGTACGGACCTCCGGGCTCGTGTGATGTAGACCGTATCATTTCGCTATCAACGCCTAATTTGCAACAACCGACGCGTTTTCTCGCCCACCTGTTCGTGTTCTAACCGGAAAACTGATAACCGATACGCTATGTAAATCATTTCCATTAAAATTCATAGGCGATGCAAAACTTTTCCTGATGAAAGGACACTGTGTAGAGTTGGATGTAGATGAAGCCCAAAGAGTGGTCCGCGATAACTGGGCGACTCCTCTTTCAGAATCAGATTATTGACTTGCTCTGTCGTTCCGGAGTTACTTAATATGTTGTTTTTCAGCCCAGTACAATTTAAGCAAAACAAAATGAAATGGAAGGATAAAGGTGTTGTAATAATAGGCAACTGTACATGAGGTAGTTTCTACTGAGCCATTCCCCTAGAATCGAAAGCTCTTAGCTTTTCCTAAACAAAGGACAGTCTGTTGAACATGGATTAACTGTATTTTCTGGCAAAAAAAGGACCTGATCCAAACAAACGAACCGATTCAGGTTTTTCTATACTGGCGAATCGACAAAGGAAACATAAAACGCACAGGAATGCGCGATTAGCCCGCCCTCTACGCAAACTATGTTTCTTCCGTTTGGACGTGGGTAATAAAGTATTAAATGTGAGGTACGGTGTTCCTCTCAGTCGAGTATAGGTAGATAGTAGGTTTATATTTTCATCTGAATATCCATAGCCTACAAAATAAACGAAAATTACAATTTAGAACGAAATAATGCCGGAAGTTCTTGCGTTGCGGGGATTCACACTTAAAAATTATATAATCTCACTGTACACTACTGCATAGTTGAAAAAAATAATACTACAGGCAATGTGTAACAGTTAGGCTATGCTTACTAATTTCCAAGTTGCATTCCCCACCCAAAGAGAAAAAAGAACAAAAAGAATTAGAGACAAGAGAAAGAAAAGACAAACTCTTAGCAGCCGAAGATCTTGGGGAAATACCAGGTTTATTAGACTTACGGCTTTACAAACCAGGGAAGATTGAGTGCAGATGACAGCGAAACAAAATTCGAAAGGATAGTTCAGTTAGTTTTTTGCGTACATTTTTGTTCCATTTAACCAGTTTCTTTTTTCCCTTTATTTTTAAGGAGTAAACAAAAGGGTGCACTGTACAAACCGACGAACGTCATCTTTGAGCCTTGACTAGGCGGGTTTCGGCTAAAAAAATAAAAAAAAAGTTGCCCCCCCCCCCCGTTAGTAGTCACTTTTCGAATACGGTATGTCTAAACGTGCTGGTACATTTTTGGAAATAAGTACATAGTTTATGAAAAATGCCCAAAGAAAATCCTTAAGTGCTTGCAGTCAAAACTGCAGTTGGATTTCCATGTGCTGGTGGGGGGAGAGAGGTTAACGAGGGCAGGGGCCAAAGAGTGGATGGTGGGGAGTTTCGCCTAGACCCCAGCTAGGCGTAGCCCCTGAAAAAAAAGAGAAAACGCAACTAACTATTCTTTTGAAAAAAGGATACAAAGAAAATTGCAGGCTTTTCCCATTATACTCTTAATCCATTTAATTCATCTTTCTCGTCTTTTTCAGTCTGTGCGTGGCAATGGCCTAGGTCCTGAAGTACGAGCTGCGGCAGCACCGATCAACATCAGACCTACTTTCACCAAGTGCGAGGACTCGTCAATAGCTGAAGGGGAACTTTCCGGAGCCTCTGTGACAAGGGTAAGTAATTCGATTCAAGTCCTCATCATTTTTCTTCCCGGATAGTTATCTATGATTAATTGACTCAACCCATTTGATGTGTCGGAATACAGTGAAAATAGATGCAATTTAATTTTGTCAAATTTGTATATTTACCCTAGAAACCACCGGTGAATTTTTGTTTTTTCCTCTCTTTTTTCATAAAAGCAGTTAAAGTTTAACTGAAAAGCGAACGTATTTTTGTATCATTTAGTTCAGTACACCGAATTATTTGGGATCTGCTAAGAAATTTTAAATTCCACGAGCCTTTATCCGCTCGAGAAGCCTATTGAAGTTCAGAACTGACACACCGGCAAACATTATGCGGCTTTCACACTGAGAACGCAAGAAGCTTGCGTTGCGTTTGCGTAGAGTCAGCGTTGTGTCTGTCTTGCGTCGGACCTTTCACACCGTGAAGGCTTGTGCATAGCGCTTTCAGAAAATGGCTAGTTCTGATGAAGACTTAAAATGATGCCTGGACTGAACATGGAGCCTATAGGCAAATTCAGACAGTTTGTAGAATTTTTTTACAGGTAATTTTTTATTATTACTATTTGCTACTTGGAGGAGAGAAGGTCCAATTAAATGTAATGTGATACAAAGTAGGGTCAAATTACCAGTCATGCTCTTGCTAAACTCCTTATTGATGATTTAACAAATTGGTAATAATAATAATAATGAAAGTCTTGTTGTGATAGACAGGGACCTTTTTATCCCATAGTCCAGGTCTCTCTTGAACTAGTTTTAATAGTTTTTTCTTCAAAACTTCCATTTCAATGAAAAACAAATTGAAAAATCTGATGCGTACGCGTCGGACGCAACGTAAAAATAGAGCTCAGTTCTATTCTTGCGTTGCGTCAATTTTTTAAGCGCAAGCTCCGCGTTGCGTCGTCGCAAGCGCAACGCAAGGCTTGCGTAGCTCAGTGTGAAAGGCAAACGCGTCAATGTGAAAGCAGCTTTATTCACAAATGAAAGAAACCGAATAAACACGCCGGCGCAGGTCGTCCAAAGGAAAACTCATTATCAAGACCTTCAAGGTACTTCTGTTTACGCTGAAGCCCAAAACAAAAATAACATAAATTTTAGGGCTATACAAAGGCTATACAAAGAAAAAACTATAAGCACCAATCCCCGTGGGCTACCATGGGAACCTCGCTAACTGTTTAAAGTTCAACTGAAAAGGGCTGGGATCGGACAATTTAGTTACCAATCACTTATTCAATTAATAGTCGTGAAGATCCGATGAAAACGCATTACGTCGTTGCTCCACTATTCCGGATAACCGATATTAAAAGTTTGGTGAATTTGAGGGATAAATACTTTCGAGGGGGTGTACCGCTGCTCCCTGGTATTTTGGGGACTAATTCAAGAGATTCGATTATTGCGTTATGTTGCTTTATAGAGAAAGGCGTGGAGGCGCGGAAGGCAGCGACTTGAAGGTGTTGAGTGTTAGGGTTTTTCTTTTACGTTTATTTTTTGTGTTTGTAGTTGTGTATATGGCCACTGGCTTTTAAATACACGTATATATATATATATAGTGGAATTCCTGTCGGATTTGTGGTACCTCTATGAACTTTTACCTGTGTTGTACGCTTGATGAAAATAGTTTACGAAAAATAAGTGGTCACGCAATGAGCTACCTTTCGCGAGCTGATCACTTACCACTGAAAAGCCGCGTTTGTATCAAGATTCAAATTTCCTGCGTCATAGTAGAATTTTTGTTGTGAGGCCAGCCGTAGATTTCCTGTACTTCATGCTAGTGTAAATTGTGAATAATAAAAGAAATTTCATAACACAGTCCTAACAATGCAGTGTGTTCAGTTAAATAATACAAAAATAAGTTGGCTTTTCAGTTAAACTTCAATATTTACAATTATTCCCCATGACGCTAAACATCCATTCTTCCCTCGCTTTTCTACTGTTCTTCACTCGCTCTTCTTCTTCTTCTTCACTTCTCTTCTTCTTTTCTTACATAAAGTTCATTCAAACTTTTACATTCACACAACAATGTTTTTAGTTCTCATCCATACTACCACCAGTTTAGAAAAGCCATTCCATATCGCAGTTGTCGTAAATATTTAAACCTCGATTTAAGCTTAGTTAGTATCATTGCTTAGAGTAAATGCAAGTAGCGTTCAATTTCTTACGTGAATTTGACGTCCAGGAAATTCTTAGTTCCGGACAATATACTCCCCTTCCCATCTTTACTACCTAAATTCAGTTCGAGACTCTCTTGTCCTAGTTTTCACAGTTCGTTTATTCCAGAAATAATAGGCTACCGTAGTGAATCGAATTGAATGCCCCTTATAGGGGAGAGGGTCAACACAATGAGACCCTACAAAGAAGCGACATGATACGACGCATCAGGCGAGGTATCAGGGGTCTTTTTTTCTGCTCATGAATAATTTGGTACTGAAGAATGCAAATATTTTGCTTTTTGCTAAGCAAGTGAGAAAGTGAGGTCTTGCATTTTGATTGAGCACAGTCGTCATCAGAAGTCGAGCTTAAAGGACCATTCAAGCTTACGTTTAAGGCGCAGAATTTCTGAACAATACGTGCTATCCGCAAATATTTGTGGTAAACTTTCATCCCGCCGAGGCTTGCTGTGGTAAAAATTAATAGGAACGGGTTCTATTATGTGTGTTAAAAATTATACATGACCAATCACGGAAATGCATTTCCATCACGTGACTACTGAAGAAGAAAGAGGGAAACGTTTAAGGATAGTAATATAAATGGAGCTGAATGAGCTCCTTGAATGATAGTCAGTCGTATTAAAATATATTACTAATTGTGTTTACAAGCGTTTACCTTATCTGGAATAATAAGAGCAATCCTGGTAGGCTCAAAACTATATCGAGAAATACGCACTAGTCCAAGTCCAACAGACACGTAGCAACAGATATTATGCTGGATTGTTATAAAACCTGTAGAGGCTTATCTAAAATTCCACATGAAAGTCATCAGAGGTTATGTTCTCTTGGGAAAACTCTTAGGATTCATTGTCAGGCTTATTTTGAAAATCTGCGCATACGTGTTCTAAACGTTGTCGAGCGGCTTACAACTTGATTTTCAAGTTGAACGGGTGCAGAGGATAACGCTTACAAGTCGAAGTATTTTTAGTTGTGTTACAATATAAGCGTGAACGGTCCATAAGGGCATTCAGTTCAGCTCATGAAAAGCACGCGAATCACCTGTCATTTGCAGTGATGATAGTGACATTCATGATGATGTTTATTTAGCAAATGGCTATACAACAGAAATGACGTTTAACGTAGAACAAATACAGCAAGTCTAAACCCCCAACCAGCCTGGGCAACCAGCGCTTGACGTTAGCGACTGCTTCCTGGCCCAAGATTGAAAGTTGTGTCTTTTTTATGTGTTTTATCCATTTTCTTTTAGTCACTCCGTTTTTTAAATATGGCGGGTTATAAACATCCCATCGCCTGCTAAAACAAGATAACCCGTCGCAGCTTTCCCGACCTGAGCTTGCCTAGAATGACGCTTCCGGATCGTGCCACTAGATGGTCCCGGGTCGTACCGAGTCGCGGTTCGAACTCGAGATGGGGTGATTCATCATTGCAAATGCTAAATTATTTGCGATTGATGTCCTTTAATTAGGGATCGAACCATTTTGTGAGACAACTACGCATTTCCGAAGCTGGATACCCTCTAGATCTCTCGTCTGCCTCAGCTCACCTGGCTTCCGTTATCTTTCTTGGTCTGCCACGTTTCTAAACTCAAATTTCCGGACCACTTCAGAAGAAGACTTTGTCTTTTGTCGTGTCCGCAGGTGTTTTAGCCCTCTCACGGGATACTCGAGGGGACTGGGGAAACCACAAGGGAATTGGCGGTGTTTACTGAGGAGAGCGGTTTCCGGATCGCTGTAAATCCGAGGAAGTTGAAGGACTTGGAAATAATAAAACGAGCAAGGGGTTAAGGACGACACTCCAGCTGGCCTGTCTTCACCCCAGTTGAAGTGTCTTTATTTTCTGCATTGCAGTTCGGTACTTGAATCAGTTAATATTAATCAAACCATTATATTATACAGTTGTGAAGCTATATTTTGAAGTTGAAGAAAAATAACGAACGATTTCTTTAAACGACACGCCGTTTCTATACTGCCGATACAACCTACGTCCGTAGTTGTATTCAGTAGTCCTTAAAGCCGCTTTCACACTGGCGCGTTGAGGCTTTCACACTGAGCCACGCAACCTCTGCATCGCGCTTGTGCTGTCGCAACGCATAGCTTTCGCAGACGAATAAAACGCAACGCAAGAATAAAGCCAAGTTCTATTCTTGCGTTGCGTCGACGCATCCCCATCAGATTTTTCTATGAAAAATCGAAGACTTTGAAGTCAAACTGGAGAAAACCTACCAAAGATGAAGCAAAGCTTAGTAATGATGAAAGAAACGAGAATTCAGCCTAAGAAACCGAGAAAGGAAAATGTAACTACACTCTAAAAAGCTTCTCCGAATAAGGATGCAGTATTTGCTATTGGGATTACTCGTATCTCTATTGGGATAAGATTAATCCGAATTAGGCGTAATCTTATCTCAATAAAGATAAGGTTAATCCCAGTAGCAAATACTGGAAGATTTTTTTTTACAGTGTACACATCCAGCGTGAAAGCTTGTTGCGCAGGTGTGAAAGATACGCTACGCAACCTGTACGCATCGCAAGATAAACGCATACGCAGCGCATCGCAACGACGTGTCAGTGCAAAAAGCGGCTTAAACTTGGAGACCAAAATTTTACTTGTACAATTCTAAACCAGCTAACGATACCTAACTATTTTTGCACTTTCCATAATTCACTATTTTCCATACGCATTTTGCTCCAGGCTTACCTAATTTTGCGGAGTTTTTGCTAGATGTCATTGGGCCCAGGAAGAGGCTCAAGCAGCCAAAGCTCTGGATAATTTTTAAAAGCAGGAGCTAGTTCTACAGTAGGCTACTCAAATATTTTATATTTTTGTAATAGACAGCAAATAGTCATAATTCACTATTTTCCATGCGCATTTTGCTCTAGGTTAATCAAATTTTGCGGAGTTTTTGCTAGATGTCATTGGGCCCGGGAAAAGGCTTAAGCAGCCAAAGCTCTGGATAATTTTTTAAAAGCAGGAGCTAGTTCTACAGTAGGCTACTCAAATATTTTATATTTTTGTAATAGACAGCAAATAGTGTGATGTTTGCTTTAAACAAGGAGTGACGTCATTCCTTGGGATGTTGGCATGCATGCATGTACGGAAAGGGCGAAGAAAAGAGCGTTTATTGAAAATCAGTTAGTTTGAGGCGTTGTTTAAGGTGAAAGTGAATTTGTATTCACGAATTGGCAGCGAATGGACGATTGTGAGTTGCTACAGATTTTAAACCTGCGTGGACACTTTAAGTTTTGATTAAAATAATTGTTAATAATTAAAGGGTTTGGTAGTCGGTAGATAGCAAACATCTGTAAGACCCGATAGTCCTGTATTATATAAATTTATAATCTCTTTTGGAATCCGATTGACACCTTTGTCTTGTTTTAGCAAGAACCTGCAGCGTCCACTAGTTAAATATACGTAACGAAAGATACCTAACTTCTAATATTAGCTATGCAAGTAATCCCCCTTTTCTCACGCGTGTATCCATCTTCGCATTTACTCATCATATGACATCATCAGTAACACTCGACTATATAGATATTCGTCACTGATATATCCTCAATCTCTATCCCCTGTTGGCGTGAGACCAGAGGGCGAGACCCTGAAATGGGTCATTTGTGGACCCGCGCCCCCTTTAGGGAGGATATGAGAAGTCCTTACTCATCCAGGGGAGGTATGGGACCTGTCATTGGGGTGTAGTAATGGTAGCGTTATAGTTCAGGGGAGGTTATCAATTTGGAATTTTATGGGCAGGGGAGTTTCCCTGGGGGTAAAATTGGAAGGAATTTTTGCCAAGAAGTAAGACATTAGTATTGTTTGTCAAGATGTAGTTGCGTAGAGCCGTTTTATGGTATTTAAATTATTTCGTAAATTATTTTGAGGGAAGCGACATGGCGGACTTTTATTTCTACTTTATGTCAGACACAACAGACAATGTGTGGTGGCGCTAAATGAATTTGGGGTGCTCAGTCTCCAGCGCCCGGTGAACACTCATTCCCGACACACGGTGTAGTTGGGTTTGGGAGTGAGGGTCTCCTCGAACGGATTAGATAAGAGTTAATTTTTGTTTCCTTATTGTTTTTACCAGAAAAAACTGTGATAAACGGATTAGTCACCTGACATTCTCAGTTTTCTTTTTTCAATTTCAGCTCTGTGATATTGGTTTGCAATCAAATTGATTAGTCGAACTATGGCAGAGAAGACAATTCAGCTAGAATAAAGAGAGACATGTTGAGTTACGTCCTTAACCCCTTTCACTTACAACCATAGACTTTAAATTTCCCTTGAGGTATTCAAGCATTTTTACACACATGTAATGGACAGGCAACGGACACGTAATAAAATTTCTGGTAACGAAGAAAAAAAGAAATCTGTAATCCTTAAAGTTTAACTGAAAAGGGCTGAGATGAAACAACCTAGTTACATATCCCTTATTCAACTTTAGAGGCTTGAAGACCCGATGAAAATGCGTTACTTGGTTGCTCTGCTATTCACAAATAATCGATTTTGATATATTTGACTTTCCATTTTGGATTTGTGGTACTTGTATGCGCTTGTACCTGTGTTTATACTTGACCAAAGCGATTTAGGAAAAATAAGTGTTCACGCAGTGAGAAGTGATCGACTAGCTCACTATTGGCCACTGAAAAGCCGCGTTTGTGTTCAGGTTCGAATTTTTCATGTCATAGTATAATTTGTTGTTGTTAGGACGGCCGTAGATATTCTGAACGTCATTCTACTCTGACCATCATTGTACAGTAAATACTGAAAAATAAAAAAGTTCGTTTCCACAATCCAAATAATGTAGTGTATGTAGTTAAATGATACAAAAATAAGTTAGCTTTTCAGTTAAACTTTAATCCTTTCCTTACAGCCATTTACTTTTAATTTTCCTTGACGTATTCAAGGACTTATTTACACACTATTCAACAGACAATAGACACATGAGTTTTCTGGCTAATAGATAGATAGATAGATAGATACTTTAATTTTAGCCGTTAGGCCATACACAAAATCATACATTTTTAAACACTTCGAGAGAGCGATTATATAAACTCATATGTAAAACGATTTAAACTCCCACTACCAATAACTATTTACATCTCTTTAACGCTTCTTTGACAAAACCTGTAACTGCCATTATCGCTGACCGTGAAGATGACTTTAGGATACCAGGAAAGAGCAACCCATCTTCACCAAAAATCTTACTCTCAAATCCGAGAGCCCCTTGCACCTTGACAGGAAGTGAGACAGATTTTCCTCTTCCAAACCACATAACGAGCAAGTATAACATGAATTCGGGTTTTGGGAATTTCTTTCAAATAATTTAACCCTACTCTTAAGAGGGAGACTGTTCGCTCGGATCTGGAACCACAACCGCAGGTTTTCAGCCGGTAAACGTAACTTAAAATAAAATTCAAAACCAACCGACTCTTTAATATTCCTATAATCTTTCAGAGTCTCTGAATTAACAGTCTGTGTATGACAAAGTTGAATTTCCTGATCCTCCTGAACTCGCGCAAAACTGCGACAAAGTTTATCTTGATCAGTTGTAGGACCGAGACCCTCATTCCAAGCATAAGACAATATGTAGAGGCTTATAAAATTAACTGGAACAAGATAGTACCGTAGGTAAGAAAAGTAAATAAGGTTACATAAAGGCTGGAGAGAAGCCTCACTGCCTTTTACCAACATACAGTAAGAAAATTCTACATTCGATATTTCAGCTCTATTTTACCCTTTGGTGCAAGGATAGACACCGGATTTCGCGATACAAGCTACCGGACATTCAGTCCTAAGTAAAAAAAAAATATCATAATATCCCATTCCAGCTTCCTCGCAGATCACGGCCTATTTAAGTTTTGAGTCACTTTGATTGTTTGTTTTTCTTTCCTATTAGCAGGGTAAAATAAATACGTCACAACAGGCGAATTCTAGCCTGCCACAGATAACGTTATGCTTGAATGCTTGGGTTTAGACTAGGTATTTAGATGTTAATAAGCTTCGCCGTCTTATGATCGGATCGGTGGTTCTTTTGTGCTGTTTAGACTACCGGTGACCGACTTCCGGTTTAATTTTCACGAGCGTTCCTTTAATCTCAACAGAAGTGAATCACCTTTACTCAGTTTTCACACGATTGCGTCACTGCTACTCTTACTATGCTGCCCACGTTGTATGATGCACGTGTTGAGTCGTTTAGCAATTAGACATGAGGACAAGTTAAATACAACGTAGTTGTACGTATAAATAAATGTACCATAAACAAAAATGTATAAAATAAACAGTGTATGTCTTGTATGAGGATGAGAGGTACGGACAGTATGGGAAGTTTCGATCGAAAGTACGGAAAAATGAGAATATGAAGAAGTTGCACTTTTTTTGTCAACTCAAATTTGTGGATTGAAAAATTTATAGAATAGAGTGACAGGCGCATAGAGGTACCACAAATCAGAAAGAACAAGGTCATTCGACAAAATCGGGTTATCTGTGTGTAGCGTACAACGGAGCAACGCATTTTTGTCGGGTTTTCAACCCCGTTTAAGGGAATAATTGATGAGTAACTAGACTGCTGGAAATCAGCCTTGTTCGACTAAACTTTAAATCCTTTAGCTTTGACACCATCTTTCTTTTAAATACTCTTTGAGTTCCAGCTCACTTGGGAACATATATTCATATAATAATAGATGAGAATGGCTGCGTCAGCTACATAGACTTTGGCAGGGATATTTCAACCCTTCTTGGCAAGGATCCTCGTCAACCATTGCTTGCAAACCTTTGCCAAAAGGGTCGAAATATCGCTGCCAAAGTAACCCTTGGAAACTGCTTGCAAACCCTTGCCAAGAAGGGCCTAACTATCGTTGCCAAAGCAGATCTAGCTAACGCATCTGTTCTTATCCATGTATGAATACATCTTCTTTTACCATTAGGCTAAGCGGACAGGTCAGCAAATATATCAGACTTGACGTGGATCCTTGCAAAGAAAGAGCGATGTATCGCTGTAAGAGACCTTTGGTGACCTATCCGTTTGGCATCATTTTTAGTATGTGGTTTAGTGTTGCCACTGGTTGCGTATTTTTTTTACTTCTCCCCAGGTTCACAGTTGTGAAAAATTTGTCACAGGAAATCTCATTTTGGCAAAAATGGTCAGAAAAATACGATTTGAAAGCATTTAGCCACTCTCTGGGTGACTTTATTTCGGAAAAATGATTTGCTTATGTTACGAATATTAGCTCCTGTTGTAAGCGTCAATTGGAACCTCAGAATCTTCGAGTTTTTGACTGAAAACTGAAATAAAAGTACCGAATTTTGTAGACGCAGGAATGTCACAGATTTTTGCTGCCAAATGTCATAGGTTCCGTCAGAGAAAAGTGGCAACACGGGTGTGACTCGCAGTTCACTTCGGCTAAGGAACTACTCTCTTCTACTGGTTGCTACTTGCGGTTGCTACTTTTCTTCCAACATCCTATCAATGGGCCTAGGTGGTAGAAGCGATTATGGTAGTTTCAGCCTTCGAAATGGCTGCTTACCGAGCTGCTTACGTGGGCCCAGTTCTTTAGTTCTTCCTTCTGTAAGTCGACGATCAAGAAGAAACGGTGAACTTTTTTGTTAGGTCGGCAAATGGTAATGGCGAGGAAGCCGTTTGCCGCTCGATCGAATCGCCACCAGGATATTATATTATTCTTTTTTATTCTTTTTTTTTTTTAGGTCGAGGCAACCGATCCTGACCAGGGCCCCGCAGGGAAACTTCGATACGAAATTGTTCGCTCGGCCTCATCTGAGAAGCAGTTCTCAATCAATCCAGAGAATGGAGAAATTTTCACGGCAAAAGTAAGTGTCGCTGTTGTTGTTTTCGCGGTTTTGACAAAACTTTTTATGGATGCACCCAGGGGAGTGGGTTAGGACCCCCCCCCCCAAACATACAAAAATAATCGTTTTTGTATAGGCTTCAACCTCTGATCTATGTGTTTTTTTTACTTTTTGGTACGTTTGGAATCTGTATCCGACCCACAGGCAAAACTACTGCGAAATTTGTTATAGGCTTCGACTTCTGATCTATCTCTTTTTGGTATGTTTGGTATCCGACCCGCGGGCAAAACTTATTTGTTATAGGCTTCATCCTCTGTGTCTTTTTTTTACTTTCTGGTATGGAAATAGGCCCGACCCACGAACAACCCTGCCCCCCCCAAAAAAAAAATAATTCCTGGATACTGTCCTACACTGTAAAAAGTTTCTCCGAGTAAGGATTAAAGTTAACTGCAGTATTTGCTACTGGGATTAATGTTATTTCTACTTGGATAAGATTAATTCGGATTAGAGGTAATCTTATTTCAGCGGAGACGAGATTAATCCAAGTGGCAAATACTGCAAGGTTATTTTTTACAGTGTATACCTAGCCCATATGTGTTTTTAACACGCGAAGCCCAAGGGTCCACACTGTCTCAGAAGTTTTGATAACAGGTAGCCTAACACACTTGTGGCTATGCATCTTAATGTTAAACTTTATGACAAGATATCTGTTATTAAAAGGGTCATAACAAAAGTTTTGTCTTGGAACTTAAAACGGAAATAGTCTCACAGCCGTTAACACGAGGATGAGCACATGTGTTATCTGTTATCAAACTTCTGATAGTTCATGTTACGACAATTAAGTAATAGTGGCGACAGTTGGACGACAGATATTATTTATTTATGACCCGTTTATTAGGTACACCAGCCTCACCGGCGAAATGCAAAATAATGAGAATCGCCCGTATATTAGTTGCGTTTTTGCTGATACCATGGTATCTGTTACCACGGTCTTAAGTCGTTTTTGCAGTTATCGTGGTATCTGGCCACTTATCATGGTATCAGATATTCAGATACTACGATCCGACCGTGGTAACTGGTCGTGGTATCTGAAAAGTCATCTCACTTTCATCAAATTGTTGAGAAAGAAGTTTAGCACTTAGGATATCAGTTTTTCTTTTGGGATGACTGCGAAATGTGCAATTTCGGCAATAGTCGTTTTTGCAGACTACCGTGTATCAGATAACAAGATAAATGCAAAAACGACTAATTGCAGATCTAGTTACCATGGTAACAGATACAATGGTATCAGCAAAAACGCAACTATTGTACAGACTATACGATCAACGATGGTATTTCAGTTAAACCGTGGTGGAACAACTGAGGCTTGTCTGATAACATTATCAGTTGCCTGTTGCAGGAATGCTCTGGTGGGTTTAATGTAAAATGTCAAAGTTCGTGGAAAGAAATTATTTTTCACCCGGATGGAACTTGAGAGAAAGTTCCAGCACGCCGTAGGCTAGATCATCAGCGGTAACTCCTAGGCAATCATTCATGGATCTTGAAAAAGACCAAATTGTTGGAATAGGATAAAAAAAAGATATTTGTAGAGTATCCCTCTTCGTTGATTCCGTTCCGTTCGATGGAAGACCTAGGTCATCCAAGGGTCTAGGCGAACCCCTCCCTTCCACATAACTATAGATGTAAAATTGCAATACCTCAATTTTATTTTGCGAAAGTTGCGAATATTCGCCTAATTTTTTTTTTAAATAGTGAAAAATTTAAAAAGGTGAAAAATAAGATGCTGAGCTTTTTGTTTCTACAGATGATTACTCAAGATTATGCTGACGTATCCGTTTTGCACCGTCAAATATGATTCACAGTCAGCTTGGGCTGAAGGAGGATTCAGCAGGTTTCTCTATCCCAAGATACAGCCTCTAATCGACCGTATAATTTTTTTTATTTTTACCGAATTTCCGGTTATTCCGGTCTGAAAATTGTCCGGCACGAATATGTGGTCGAGATGTGGCTTCAGCATGACACCATAACCGACGCCAGCCTTATCCCTAGATCGAACAGCCTCTAGTCGACCGTATAATTTTTTTATTTTTACCGAATTTCCGGTTATTCCGGTCTAAAAAATTTTCCGGCACGAATATGTGGTCCAAATGTGGCTTCAACATGACACCTTAACCCACGCCAGCCTTATCCCTAGATCGAACAGCCTCTAGACCGTATCATTTTTTTATTTTTACCGAATTTCCGGTTATTCCGGTCTAAAATTTTTTCCGGCACGAATATGTGGTCCAAATGTGGCTTCAACATGACACCTTAACCCATCCCAGCCTTATCCCTAGATCGAACGGCCTCTAGACCGTATCATTTTTTTATTTTTACCGAATTTCCGGTTATTCCGGTCTAAAATTTTTCCGGCACGAATATGTGGTCCAATTGTGGCTTCAACATGACACCTTAACCCACGCCAGCCTTATCCCTAGATCGAACAGCCTCTAGACCGTATCATTTTTTTTATTTTTACCGAATTTCCGGTTATTCCGGTCTAAAAAAATTTCCGGGACGAATATGTGGTCCAAATGTGGCTTCAACATGACACCTTAACCCACGCCAGCCTTATCCCTAGATCGAACAGCCTCTAGACCGTATCATTTTTTTATTTTTACCGAATTTCCGGTTATTCCGGTCTAAAAATTTTTCCGGCACGAATATGTGGTCCAAATGTGGCTTCAACATGACACCTTAACCCACGCCAGCCTTATCCCTAGATCGAACAGCCTCTAGACCGTATCATTTTTTTTTATTTTTACCGAATTTCCGGTTATTCCGGTCTAAAAAAATTTCCGGCACGAATATGTGGTCCAAATGTGGCTTCAACATGACACCTTAACCCACGCCAGCCTTATCCCTAGATCGAACAGCCTCTAGACCGTATCATTTTTTTATTTTTACCGAATTTCCGGTTATTCCGGTCTAAAATTTTTTCCGGCACGAATATGTGGTCCAAATGTGGCTTCAACATGACACCTTAACCCACGCCAGCCTTATCCCTAGATCGAACAGCCTCTAGACCGTATCATTTTTTTTATTTTTACCGAATTTCCGGTTATTCCGGTCTAAAAAAATTTCCGGCACGAATATGTGGTCCAAATGTGGCTTCAACATGACACCTTAACCCACGCCAGCCTTATCCCTAGATCGAACAGCCTCTAGACCGTATCATTTTTTTATTTTTACCGAATTTCCGGTTATTCCGGTCTAAAAATTTTTCCGGCACGAATATGTGGTCCAAATGTGGCTTCAACATGACACCTTAACCCACGCCAGCCTTATCCCTAGATCGAACAGCCTCTAGACCGTATCATTTTTTTTATTTTTACCGAATTTCCGGTTATTCCGGTCTAAAAAAATTTCCGGCACGAATATGTGGTCCAAATGTGGCTTCAACATGACACCTTAACCCACGCCAGCCTTATCCCTAGATCGAACAGCCTCTAGACCGTATCATTTTTTTATTTTTACCGAATTTCCGGTTATTCCGGTCTAAAAATTTTTCCGGCACGAATATGTGGTCCAAATGTGGCTTCAACATGACACCTTAACCCACGCCAGCCTTATCCCTAGATCGAACAGCCTCTAGACCGTATCATTTTTTTTATTTTTACCGAATTTCCGGTTATTCCGGTCTAAAAAAATTTCCGGCACGAATATGTGGTCCAAATGTGGCTTCAACATGACACCTTAACCCACGCCAGCCTTATCCCTAGATCGAACAGCCTCTAGACCGTATCATTTTTTTATTTTTACCGAATTTCCGGTTATTCCGGTCTAAAAATTTTTCCGGCACGAATATGTGGTCCAAATGTGGCTTCAACATGACACCTTAACCCACGCCAGCCTTATCCCTAGATCGAACAGCCTCTAGACCGTATAACTTTTTAATTTTTACCGAATTTCCGGTTATTCCGGTCTAAAAAAATTTCCGGCACGAATATGTGGTCCAAATGTGGCTACAACATGACAACTTAACCCACGCCAGCCTTATCCTTAGATCTAACCACAAATCTGTAGACTTTTAATGTCTCGATAGGCCGGATTCCGCTGTATCGATGCCGTGGCAATCGATCTGTTATAAGTAACTTTTCAGGATTCAGGATTCACAACTTTACTAAAAAAAATCATTCCGGCTTGACGACCGGTTACACACAAAGCGCATACGTGCTTGAAAAACGCAACCAGTACACATTTACTATCATATTTTAATCAAACCTTCACTAAAACAAACTAAAAATTCATTAATTAATTTGTCAATTTGTCCTCTCTCGTCTTCCAAACCCTCCACTCACCCACTACCACCAAGGAGATATTTCTTTAACCGATTTTTAAATTGCGGTACACTTTCCGCTTCTCGAATTGAGTCTGGAAAAGTAAAAACTGTGCAGGAGAACAGGTCATCGTGGTCAGGTTTATACCTATCTGTGTGTTCTCCACTTTTATTCTTTTATTTATATATAGCGGCTATCGATGTATCATTATTTCGGTTTAGTTCGTGCCCAACGAAGTCCTTTAAACTTGGGATGTCGTGCGACTTAGTCTCGATCTTCCGTGACATACGGCCATGTCAATCGTGACATGTGAGGCATCCCTCGTTTAATGTGTTGGCGCAAAATTGGTGATTTTGATCTGGAATTCGTCTGGCCTACTGAGGGGATGTGAACTCCTCTTTCCCTCCGCTACCCAGTTCTTTATGTTGTAAATCCTCAGGTGTACAGGAATTTCTTGAGGCTGCTAACGATAAATTATAATTCACCCGGTTCCTCATTCCACATAACTACTTGATAAAGACTGCCGAGTGGAGTAGGTAACCCATGCTTTATCACACGGTGGCTTTTTGTAATAAAATAAAAAGTGGCAGGGCGGGTTTTTGTACTTTTTCGCCTAGCGTATCAATCGGGATAGCTGACATTGGGTTTTTAGTCGTTGACGCCAAGTAAAAATCATGTGTAATGATATGATGTCATGGAATGAGATAATTGGATAAAAACGAAAGAATGCTGCTTTGTCCTAATCCAGAGGGAGGAAACAGTTGAGCTTATAGACGTACTGTGATTACAGAAAATATTTCATTTGGCTGTGTCACCATCGGTCCCGTAAGGATTGCACTTCAGACGTTTTTTTTTAAAAAGACCATCGGTAACGAAAATTTCGTCAATTCATTCCGTTTTCTGCTTGTTTTTAAGTATTTGGTACCCCCCCCCCCCACCAAGGCCGTATCCAGGGGGGGGGGTTAGGGGGTTGTCCCCCCCCTAAACATACACAAATACTCAGTTTTAGAGGCTTTTCCCTCTGATCTATGTCTTTTTTGCACTTTTTTGTGCGACCCGCAGGCAACCCCCCCCCCCCCCGAAAGAGACCCCCTCCCCCCGAAATAAATTCCTGGATACGGGTCTGCCCCCACACACAAGAAACATACGAGTAATAGAAAAGTTCCGTTTGGCTGATCCCTATGCGGCTGTTCTGAAATCCATAAAAAAAAATGAAGCAGAATTGTGATCACCGATGAACCATGATGTTTTGCTCTTTTCTGTTAGTTTCTTCTGAACCTTATTTCTGCCAGGTTACGTCCAAAAGAACTGCAAACAGTTTCGCATTTGCTTTCATGATCGCCCAATGTCTCCCGACAGAAAAATAAGAACAAAACATCACAGTGAGATAACCTGATTTATGTGCGTCTTATCAAACGAATATTAAACACCTGGCTCCTAGCTGATGTTAATTTGTTAATGTATCATCCCCACTTCAATGTTCTAGGGTAAAACCAAAACAAGACTTTCTGTAATTTGGAAGAGTGTTGAAAGAGGTTTACCTCAGTACTGTTACAGGAAGTCGGAAAAGCAGATTAGTAGCCAAAGGCTATTTTCCTTAATTAAAATCCTCCCGTCTTCGTTCCATGTTCCTAATTGCCCACTCCGTAGGCTACTGCTCTTGTTGCTAACTGTAGTGCACAGTAGTTACCCAGTTATTACAACAACAACTTAATCTCAAGGGGGATTTTTACAACGGCACTCACTCTTTTGGAGTTGTTTGCAAAGTTTGGGAATACAGTTCACAATACACACTGACACCGAGTTCTTACCCCTTAGGTCTTCGATCGTGACGAGCCCAAGCGAGAGAAGCTTATCTACATCACTGTCAAAGCAGTGGATGAGGGATCACCAGCTCTTGACGTTTTGTGCACCTTCTCCGTCACCATTTTGGATAAGAACGACAACGCCCCGATCTTCGACAAAAATGTTAGTATTTTGTTCTGTTTGGCTTTTTGCGTGTCATTTGATGTCCGAAATTCGGTCTTTATCGACGCTGCTGCCACCTAACCATATTAAACTGAACACCGTTCAGAGAATGAGTGTGTTTACGAGGCCTCTTCTCAGAAATTGCCAAAGAAGGTCTATTTTAAGATAGAGTATTTTATTTTTAGGTCATTTATTGGGTGGTTTGGGAGGTTGGAATGAAGGTTTTGTTAAGTGGAAGAGCCGTAAAAAAAAAGTTCTTTATTTTATTTTTGGTAATTTTGGTCACGGTGGAAGGGTTGCCCTATGCTGGAAGGGCACCCTGTGGTACCGGTCGAGCCATTATTTTAATGTGAATGTTATAGATTGATACGGCTCTTTTTGAGTTTAACAGTTTTAACTGCCCAAATAAAATTAAAAGAATGATAATTATTAAAGTAGGAAATTTGTAATAATTTGAATTTAGCGTAAGAGTGAAGTGTAGGTGACGTATAAAGATAAGAAATTTGAGTGGTAATATTTAAGAAAGTTGCGTCACTGAGAGGAGTGGAGGTGGGATCAAAAAAAATAAAAAACTGGAGAAAAACCTTCTAATGACGAAGAAAAACTTACTAATGGTGAAAGAAACGAGAATTGAGCAGAAGAAACCGAGAAAGGAAGACGTAGATCTGCACCCAGCGTGAAAGCTACAGGCGCAGGTGTGAAAGGTACGCTACGCAACCTGTACGCAACACAAGGAGCGTGTTCCATCCTACTTACCATAGTTACTACGCATGACGTCACGAATTCTGGCTTTTTGCCGTCAAGGCTGGAACGATTTTTCTATTTTCCAGCAGGATCTCACGCCAGGGGCGAATCCGACCAATCACGTTACAGAGATGCGTAGTTACTACGCTTACTACGCTCCCGAGCATGGTAAGCAAATAGTAACTATTCGTTACTATTCCAACAAGGTTGGAACGGTCAGCGTAGTAACTTTTCGTGAGGATGGAACGGAAATAGTAACTATAGTAACTATTGTTAGAAGGGTGGAACACGCTCAAGATAAACGCACACGTAACAACGCGTCAATGTGAAACCCGGTTATGTGTGACGTGCGTGCCAAAGCTTCTGGGCTGTAACAGCATTAAGATATAGAATAAGGACGGTTCAAAAAAAATGTATCTTTTTTTGTTAGTTTGTAGCCTTGAAATGCCGTAAAGTTTGATTACAAATTAAATTCACTCACATGTCATGCGCAGTTGAAATCATGACGAGAATCCTGCAATAACGACCGATATTATTTTTTGTCTGAGGAAAATTTTGAACAGAAGAACAAAACCAAACAAAAGAAGAAGCTTTTCAGAATTTTGACCAAGCGTCCATGGACTAGACAATCTGATCAGAATTTTGGCGGCATTTCTGTGCGTCCTTAGTTGTCCTTTTTACATAGAGCATTTCTGTGCGTCCTTAGTTGTCCTTTTTACATAGGTTCTACCCTACATCGTACAAATGAACTGAAATAATTTTGGATTAGAACTTTGCCTCGTAGAAACTTTCCTCGAAAGCCTGAATTTCATTGTAGGCTTTTCTAAGTCAGTCTGTGTCCCAATTTGGTAAATTATTAGCCAAGATGAGTTTGTAGCGTGACGCGTTTCCTGACTCGAACCGGTACCGGATAATCTCGGAAAAGTTACGAGGTTCTGAAACTGATGATAGCCTACTGACAGGTTTGTTCTCTTTTTAACATGCCAGACTGACTATGGCGGGGAAGCGGTAAGCGTTCTTTAGAATTCTATGCATGCACGTTTCCTGTTATGTGGGCCAAGTTAATACAGACGGTTAAATGGTTGAAGGACCCTCCCACTGTTTGCTCTTTAGCAATATTCTCAAATATTTGAATACTTTAAAACTAGGCTGTGCTTTCAACAAATAACCCACGGTTTTGACTGTTTTAAGTCTTTTGCGAGACCCGCTGACTTATAACGAAAACAGGGAAAGAATTTACATAACCTGTTTTTCTGATGGAAAAACTTGTCGCAGACAACCGTCGACAGCTTGATACACATCGAAGGTAGCAAAACAAGTCAAATGAGAAATCATTTTCCCATTTGAGATATTCTATAACACAGAGATATTCTACCCGATCTAGCACCGGTGACAGGACGGACACGGCATCAAAATCTCCTTGTGCCAGTTAAATGTCGCACAAACCGGTATTCAAATTTTTTTGTACCATATTTTACTGAGAAGATTAACAAAAAACAAGTGAATTCTAAGTGATGTATTTTCTTTTATGTAATATTTGTATATATTCAAGTATTTTACTCAGTTATTCAAGTATTTAAATGTAATGGTCGACGTATTTAGTGCCATGTCGGCGCTACGAGGTGGATCAATAAACATATCTATCTATCTATCTATCTATCAGCGTGGTTTTGTTAGAGGGATTAGAATGTACCGTAGGAAATTGGGGTCTCCGGGTTTAGAAATATATGGAGTGTTTATGGAAGTAGGTTGCGTCAGTATTATAGGTAATACTAGCAGCTAAAACGAAACATAATAACTCTTTGACTACTTCTCGCCAGCTAAATGCGTTAAATTGTCCAAGCTTGTACCGTTTCCAAAAGCGATTCTTTACAGTCCTGAGACAACTCAAAAAATTACTAAAGCTCACGTCTTAAAGCATCGGTCTATGCCTCTACGTTCCAGTTGCTCAATTACTGTCCGAGTAATCAAATGCCATATTCCTTGGGCGTCATTGCCTTTGCGAAAGGTCCTGATAAAGTAAGCTTCTTATTACAAATCTGACCCGAGATTGCCAGTCGTATTCATTTGTATATAATCCCGCAGAAATCAGCACTGTTTGAACTACCCGCCTTTTCTAACTGCTTCATCACTTATGCTCTAGAGGTAATACTTAAAGGACCTGTCTTACCTATAATACTAACGTAACCTACTTCCATAATCACTCCATATATTTCTAAACCCGGAGACCCCAATTTCGTACAGTAGATTCTAAAAACCACACTGATTTTCTCACTTGCCGTGTTTTGCTACCTTCTATGTGTATCACGCTGCCGACGGTTGTCAGCGAGAAGTTTTTCGATCAGAAAAACCGGTTATGTAAATTATTTCCCTGATTTTGCTATAAGTCAACGGGTCTCGGAATGCTTAAAATAGCCAAAACCGTAGGTTATTTGTTGAAAGCACAGCCTAGTTTAAAAGTACTGAACTATTTTAAAATACTGTACGTTGAAGAGTAAATAGTGCGAGAGGTCCTTTAATAATGTAAGAGGCGACACGCGAAGCTGAGCCCAGGTAAATCAGAATAGCAAGCCTACTTTGCTCGCTGGCTTCAAGGTTGTTTGAGTTCTGTTCTCATCTTATTCTTGGTAAAGTGACTCTTAACAAGAAGGGATAACAATTCATAGCTATGTCATTCGGGTGCATTGGGCCTCAGCTGGGGCTTCTTGGCTCTTCCCCAGCTCTGGAAGGGTTCTCCCTTCCTCAAATTGGAAGGGTTGTAAAGTTGACCACCGAAGATAATTATCCCGTCAGGGGTAGTAGGGTACTGGCTAAAACAGCTGAGAATTATAGACCCCGACACTGCTCTTCCGAGTGGGTTCTTGACACAATATAGAGACTCATGGGGGAAGTGACTATAACTGATGTCATTCGTTGGCTGGGGTTTGTCTGCTCTTCTCCAGGTCTCACAGTGCTCTCCCTTCCTCGGATTCGAAGGATTGTATAGTTGGCCTCCGAAGATTATTATCGCTCTGGCTAATCATCAGGTGTAGCTGGTTACTGGTAAACAGCAGAGAAATACGGTACCCCGAAAAAGCTCTCCCGAGTTCCAAGTGGGATCTCTTGATGCTAGCCTAATTACGCAAAAGTTATCAGTGTCTGAACTGATCTACCTAAGAAGAACCGGCTATAGATAGGCTGATGGATAGATAGGGCGATAAATAGGGTGGCAGTAGAATATTCTCAAAATCTGGAGAGCCAGACAAACATTTGTTTGATTACTTATTATGCCCGACATTATAACCCATTGCAGACGTCCAAGTCCAATGATTATGATCCTTAACCTATGCCGATACCGGATCACCCGAATCTAACTGGTCTGAAATCAACTGACTAATGTATAACGAGATTGCCGAGAACTACTGCTGTGACCTTGCTAAACAATACTTTTTATATCAGTTGCTATTTTATCCGAAAAAATCGCAAAGCTTAGCTGGACTTGTTCTCCGGACGATTCTGAAACGTTCCTTCATAGAAACATACACTTTTTCATTTCATTCCAAAGCATTCTGTTTTGTAAGACCGCCTTTATTGACCATTGCAGTGGTTCAAGTCCCTTGAACACGGTCGCCGAAGTTGTTTAGTTCTTGAAAATCTCCATAAACTGAGTTTGGCTACGACTGCAGCGGCAGATATCTGATACCCTCTTGTCTAAGCCCAATTAAGTTGGAAATTGTCTAGACAGTAGATTGTTCTACTGGCGAGATTTTGTAGAAAATTGCTCCAGTCTATAATAGTGTTTTCTCCTTCTTGTCTTTCTATATTCCTACTCCGTCTATGCCATCTGCTTTCTGATGGGTGAAAAATAAAATTATTATTATTATTGTTACTAGTAGAGAAATGGCCTTAATCCCAGATACTGCCTGGCAATCAATCGGGCAAAGTTGGCTGAGTATGTTGGCCTGAATATAAGATTTCATTGTCGGGTTCAGCTGCTCAGGTAAAGATGGTTTCGACAGTGTTGCCAGATATAGATAAAAGAACAAGCCACACAATGTTGTTTGCCTAAAATACCAAGAAATGGTTAAACCTTTAAAAAATTGGACGGATTAACAGTAGAACCCCAATTTGTCCGAATTCAGCCGAAAAGAGGCAGAGATGTATGCTAACACGACAATCCTGTGCTTGCTCTCGTTTCGCAGAGTTCATAAAAGTCGTTTTTCCGCGACCCAGTTGTGGACGAGACACTTCTGAGTGTTTGTCGCGAAAACTCGATTGTGTGTCACAGTTGAAACTCGCGGAAACGCCGTTTTGTCTGTTTTTCGGGCGGTAATTTCAGATGTCCAAAAATAAGAACAAAATTCATGTAATATCTCAATAAATAGAACTCTTTAGTCCTTACTAAAGGCTTTAGTCCTTACCATTCCGTGCAAAAAAGATCCTTAGTTCTATGTCTACATACTTTAGTTTTTGATTATTATTATGTTTTGACGTTATTTTGCAGCTAAATTTGAATTCCCCGCTAGAATCGAGCTACAAAATCAACAATCACCTTGGCAGTTGTTTGTCGAATTCGAGCCACAAAGCGAGCCACAAAAATCTTGTTGGTCGCGGAAACACACTTGTGGGCCGCACAAAAGCTCGCGGAAACAATCTTTTCGAGACCCACAAACCGTTTGTGGGAGCACGGAAAAACTCCTAAAGTTTTTGATTTTTTTTGGAAGTTCCGTACTTTCTTGAGTACAATGGAAACAAGCTGGGATCCTTGTTAACACTAAACCTCGCAGTTAACGAGAATTTGTAAGTTTAATGACGATCAAATTGAATTCTTCCGAAAAACATCACGCCAAAAATATGCCAGTTAAAAAGAAAAATAGCGAAGTTTTATGCCACACTCCAGTTGCAAAAAGGTTCAAGACAGTCTTAGAACAAAGCCAGTTTGGTGTACAATACCACACTAATCTGGTGTAACAATGCACTTATGTGATCCTTTAGAAGGTTGCCGCCATTGTCTAGGCTCGCACTCTCTGATTGGCTACTACTACTACTAATAATAATAATTTATTGAGGCCCGCTATACAACAAATGAATTAAACTAAATCACTTGCATCATTCTCCTGAGGTTTTGGGATCGTTGTTTCTAGCTCTTTAACTCTCCCAAACATCTTAATTAATTAGTTTAAAAATATCTCGTCCTTGAATGCTAAGGAAACCGCCGGCGTTCATTTCAGCATACTTTCATGACACTAGGTCCTTGTTAATTTCCTTGATATTGTTTCCTTTCAGTGGGAATTTTAAAGAATTTTCGGAAAGAATTCTTTGATTGCCAAATAAACATCTCCCAGGACTTACTGGAGCCTCGTCTCTGACAAACGCTACGACATAAATTTTCAGGACTATTTGGCTTTCTCCACTATCATTTCACGGTTTGTGTTACTTGGCTGAGGAGTTACTCACTCTTTATTTGTGGATACACACCACCCCGCCGATCCCGGGCCGCTGCGCTGTGCTTTGGAGTGAGTACTCGATGGGGCTTCAAGCGAATTTGATTCATAAAGCGGGAAATCGATGAGAAACCAGTCGATGGGATTATTTCAACCGTACTTTTTCTTTCTACCAAAATTCTGATACATAATAACCGTCTACCCGGAAACCCCCTGTGACGATCCAGGGTCGCCAAAGTCGGTAACACCACCGTGCGTCACTTCGAAGTCCCTAGCCTAGATGGCGTCTAGGACGCCCTCAAAATACAGGCCAAAGCCTAGGAACTTTACAAAGTAAGGGGTAAACAGTGCTTCTACTTGCTCCTCTTCGAAAATCCTGCCGGGAACCCCAAAAATCCTGAAAAATTCTGCTCGGAAAGTAATCATGCAGCAAAAAAACAACAAAATAAAAGTTTCCATTCTAGTTGAAGGGGTGGTCGTTAAGACTATATACACTGTAAAAAGTTTATCCGAGTAAGGATTAAATTTAACTGCAGTATTTGCTACTGGGATTAATCTTATCTCTACTGGGATAAGATTAGTCCGATTTAGAGATGACCTTATTTCAGTAGAGACAAGAGTTAATCCCAGTAGTAAATACCGCAAGATTTTTTTTTTACAGTGTAGCTTGAGGATTTGAACAAACGCAGCTGAATTTCTCTTCTTTATCGTCTGGAAGGCCAAGGACGTTTTGCCGTATGAACTAAACAAATATTAAACGACTACACACCGTAAATACTAAGACTATGCTACGAGTCACTAGACGGGACTTGAAGATGCACCGACAAAAGGCACAGTGGCAACAACTGCGCCCAGGGCAAGTTATACTAAGCGCCGCAGTCAAAATCTTTTAAATAGGTCTTTTTTCTGTCAAAATTTAACTTAAATTCTAGCTTTTAGAGTGGTTTAAGCCTTCTGCGCACTTCTTCTGAATAGCGAATATATACTACAAAGTGCGCCGCTGGCGAAATTTTGTGGAAACACTGATTATCAAAGTATCTTTTTGCGATCCTAATGAAGACATAATCGAGGAATAAACCGCATTTTTTTTATTATTATCATTAGATATTAAAAGTTGGACAAAACCGGAACGTAGAACGTAGCCATAGGCTGTAGCTAAAATAGAGCTTCCGCTATGATTACGTTTTACCAAAATACCTAACTCTTACTGCAGTCTGTCAAGAATATCAGAAAATCTAGAAACAGTCCGGAAATCCTTCTAAATCCTGCCGGGAACAAAATAAAGAAATAATAACTTTATTGTCTTTGATCAATCACATAAGACACAGTGTTCCTCAAACACTTTATCCTCACTTAAACAATATATTATTAAAGGACCTGTCTTACCTATAACACTAATGCAACTTATTTCCATAATCACTCCATGTATTATATCTGACGATGCAAAACGGATAAGTCAGCTACATTTTATTAGAACTATATTTCGGCCCTTCTTGACATGGGTCCTGTTCAGGCTCAAGCTGGAAAACGAACTTGTCAAGTTCTGGCAAAGACAAGACCCGACGGTCTGGATCAAATATTAAATTTTTGGGATCCGATCGAAACCTTTGGTCTTGTTCTGATGGAAAAACTTCTCATAGACAATCGTCGACAGCGTAATACACATCGAAGGTAGCAAAATATTTTTCTTTTTGAAATGTTCCTCTTTTCTTATACTCTTCATGTAGACCTACCAGCCAAATATTTGTGCTTTCTTTTTTTTATTTTTCTGCTGGGAACCTACTCTTACAGCGCCCAGCTAGGAAGTTCAGAATCGCACCACTAGATCATCCCAGGGTCGCTCTCACTTCTGGTTCTAACTAGCGGCTGCAGTCGCTAGAAGTCTGCAGGGTGCGGCTGCAGTCGCTAGAAGTCTGGTCAGTTCACTCCTTTAAGAAACAAATTTAAATTCAAAATTACTTCCAACTTGTGAGGGTATACTATACAAGTAAGTTCTGGCCACGTTATCTCACCTCCAGGTATTTTTTTCTTTTCTTCTCCTATGCAATTTCTCTAACAGAACGCAAACAGTTTCAAAAGACTTGGAGATTAAAAGGTTCTGGCCCGCCTTTGATTGGAGTTCTAAATTATTTTTGGATTAGCATTTTAATGAAGTTTACTCTCTGGCTGACATGAACAAAACAAGGGGACGGTTCTTGCTGAGAAGACTTTTTTTTAATAATGCGAATAATCTACTGGTTTAGTGTATCCGTCGACAGGATTATACGCAACGTAATTGCTCATTTAAAACTGATGTTGTTTGGATGTTGTTTTTTCTATGAGATTAAGTTCGTGGTTTAAGTCGTACGGTACATAATAATTAGCTTGGTTTTGGCATAGCTAGTAAGCTAAGACAAATCCGTTAATCAATGCCATTAACTGAAAACTAATCTTAAGCCATGTCTTGGCAGTTGCTTAGCATATGTAAACGTATAATACGTGCTTGTGTATAGCCCCCCCCCCCTCCCTTTGAACTAACTAACGTCGCCCGGTCAGTTCTGATTGGTTGCTTACGAGACATGTCGATGAAACGTCCTTGACAGTTGCTTAGCATATATAGACGAATAATACGTGCTTGTGGATAGCCCCCCCCCCCTCCCTTTGAAGTAACTAACGTCGCCCGGTCATTTCTGATTGGTTGCTTACGAGACATGTCGATGAAGCGTCCTTGGCAGTTGCTTAGCATATATAAACGAATAATACGTGCTTGTGGATAGTCCCCCCCCCCCTCCCCTTTGAACTAACTAACGTCGCCCGGTCAGTTCTGATTGGTTGCTTACGACACATGTCGATGAAACGTCCTTCACTATTTTCGGCCACGACGGTTTTCTGTGCCATTCAATTCACAGGGTTTCGCTTAGATCATGCAGCAGAGACACTGGGCCTGGGCTAGGGTCTGCCGGTTCTGCCTCGGCTCTTTTTGCCTTTAGATTAGGTATGATAATGAAGGTAAGATTAGATCAAGGTAAGGTGAGGTTTAAGTCCGATAAGTAGGATCGCAGAGCTCGTATCCAAGGATTCGTATCATTCTAGTACACGACCGGGGCCAGGGGTAGAGGATGGTTGGGAAGAAGGAGGGCTGTGAAGGGCGCAGACATTTCGTATTTCAAACACACTTTTTCCAAGCTGAGGTAAGTCACTATTTTCAGAGTAGAGTAATTCATGAGCTACTGGTATGCTTAAGGCGAGGCTTCACCTTCCAGATTTTTTTTCTGGGTTCCAGACAGCCGTTTTCGTCGAGACGGGTCTGGAAGGTGAAGCCAGGCCAAAAATTCTGGAAGTCCGAGGTGTTGGACACCCCAGATTTCGGTCTGGAAGGTGCCATAGAGGCAACCCGTGAGACACTACAAATATGCAAATGGGGGAAGAAAAGGGAGAATTGACTGTTGTGACTGAGATGCAAGAAACATTTGAAATTTAAAGGGGACATCTAGGAAATGTTGAAAACTGCAAATTTAGCTGTCATCGTTATCATGAAAATCTGGAAGGGTTGGCTTGACTAAGCGAAAGCCCCGGACGTCTGTTAATCTGGAAGGTGAAGCCTGGCTTTTATTGATTTTTGAGATTGGGAAGGTGTACCGATGTACACCTCGGACCAGCAATGCTTGATATAAAAGGATATATTCCTTTTATATCAAGTTTACCTGATTGTTCTAGTGTTTCATCAGAAGTTCCATGGCTTAAAGTGCCTATTAAAAGTTTTTCTTTGTGGAATAGTGTTGTGAAGCTTGATTAGCTTGCTTTATAAAATGTACCAGAATATGCAATAACCTTATAAAAAATAACATAGCTACAAAAATCATTAACAAAAAAAATAAGCTATTCAAATCTGAATTATAAAAACTGATGTATGCATAAAATAAAGATCTACTAAGTATTGTAAGAAACATCACTTTTGTCTTTGTCCAAGCTAGTAAATTGAGCATGTACTGGCCCGAAAAATCATGCTTTGAAATATCACAGAGAGGAAACTGTTGAAAAAGCTGCTGGTCTAGAGGGTAAGCATCGTTCCTAGGTTGTTACAGACTGGGATTGCGGTAGTTTGATGCGCCCATTGAACTTTAACCTGTTGCTTTGCTTTTAGGATTACAAGGAAACGATTCCCCAAGATAGTAAGGTCAGTCAAACTGTCATGAGAGTAGCTGCGACTGATATCGACGAGGGAAAGAATGCTGAAATCACCTATTCACTTCGTGCTAATAATGAAGCTGCAGATTTGGAGTATTTCAAAATCGACCCGCAGAGTGGTTTCATAAAGCTCTCGAAAGCTATTGAGGTAAGGTTTTATTTACTATATTACGAATAGTATATTATTATTATTAATAATATTATACTAAGAATAGTATAATATTTAATAATATTATACTATATTATTTCAAGTCAATGGTTCGCCCGATCGTCGAATATGGCTACACCGCAGTTAGGCCATATTACAATTGGGACATTGAGGCTTATGAACAAATTCAAAGGAGAGCTACGAAGTTCGTACCAGATCTGCGCGATCTTCCGTGCCAAGTGAGATTAGCCAAGTTGTGCCTTCCCTCCATTGCATACAGGTTTTAAGAGACCTGATTGAAACATTCAAATTAATCAACGAAAGTTATGACGATTTTGAAGTGACTGATTTATTAAGATTCAGCATTAACCTTCCTCATCGGGGGCACGCGTAAAAGCTTACAAAATCAAGATTTCGCAGCGACGTTTTTAAGTGGGGTTTTGGTAACAGCATGGTTGATCCTTGGCCTTACCGAAGATGCGGTTAATGCTGAATCGATCAATTTATTTATTTATTCATTTATTTCCCTCAGAACTGAGGAGTACAAAATAATGTATAAAAAGAACTATGCCTAAACCATCTGGTCCATTCATTAACACATAAATACTATAAACAATACACACGATGTCGACAACTAAGTTACAATTATGTACGCACTATTTTATTCACTTGTTAAGAAATGGGTACAGGTTGTGGGTTTGGAGGAAACAGTAGTTTCTTGAAACAATAGCTTCTTGAAACAATAGTTTCTTGAAACAATAGTTTCTTGAAACAATAGTTTCAAGTGCATTGTTTATGAGATTTTAACTCTGATCGGTTCGACTACTCAAATTTCTTAGAGTTATTTAGAGGCGAAAGCCTTTTGTCTTGCTTTGTATTATTATTATTGTCAAACTCATTAGGGGCCGTTCCATATGACTTGCTTGACTTCTTGAGTCTACTTGAGTTCAGTCAATCAATCAACTACTTGAGTTCAGTCAATTTTATTTTCAACCCTATTGGCACTAGGCTAACACGGGCAGGAGTTGTTCGTACTATAATAGTGGCGTAGCTAGTTCTTGGTAGAATTACATTTTGCAACTACTTAACTATTGTGGCTTTAGGCTATTGCAGTACAACTAAACTTGCTTCTGGTCTACTTAAAGTTCAACTGTAATGCCAACTTTTTTGAATATTCTTTGAGCCCAAGCTGACTTTGAAACATTTATTCAAACAATGTTTACAACGGATACGTCAGCTATGATTTTTCATCAGCGATAATTCGGCCCTTCTTGGCAATGGAAAATACCAAGTTGGATAATTGTCTGCATGTCTGGGCTGTGAAAGTTCCGTACTTCGTAGATAAATATTCTTTGAGCCCAAGCTGACTTTGAAACATTTATTCAAACAATGTTTACAACGGATACGTCAGCTATGATTTTTCATCAGCGATATTTCGGCCCTTCTTGGCAAGAAGGGCCGAAATATCACTGATGAAAAATCATAGCCGACGTATCCGTTGTAAACATTGTTTGAATAAAAAGCCAACTTATTTTTTTTTTTATCTTTTAGTTGAAGACACAGAATTATTTGGATTCTGCTTAGGGACTTTCGATTTCCCACTATCTGCTCTAGTAGTGATGTTCAGAATATCTACGGCCGTCCCCACAACGTAAATTCTACCATGAGGCGGACAGTTTAAATCTCAACACAACGGGCCGATTTTCTTTGGCTGACGGTGTGCTAGGTGGACTGCTCACTGCGGCGTACATAGATTTTTCGCAAATCAAGTTCGTCAAGCATGCATTACAAGTAAAAGCGCATAGAGTTTCCGTCAGAGAACTTCTACTATACGAAAATCGATTATGCGTGACTAGCGGGGCAGCGAAGTAATGCATTTTCATCGGGCCTTCAAGTCTATTTGACTGAATAAGTGACGGTGTACCAGATTGTCTTTTCTCAGCCTTTTCGGGTAAACTTAAAGTCGTTGTACTATCCAAACCAACCAAAGCTATTGAGTTAAAATATAACTTGCTTAGTTAGGCTAATCAACTGGCTTGTACTATCTTATCCTGTATTCTGTTGTTCGTTGTGCAACCTATTAACCATCCGTATTTTCTTTGTTGTTCTTCGTCTTCTTCTTTTTATCCTTTTTTGTGCTCTTGATTAAGACTTTCACATCCCAGTACTAGTCGGCTAAAGTTCAAGTCGAGGGGTCGGCGACGCTCCTGGAACGGTGTACACGTCCCGAAGGAATAATCCGTAATGGCCAGGAATAATCCAGAATAGTCAGGAATAATCCGGAATGGCCGAGAATAATCCGGAATGGATTACATTAGATTAGATTGAATTTTATTAGGCGGCTATTCTACATAATGTGGTAACACTATTTTTATATTATTCTACATGCCATTCATACACGGTTCATACATATACAACAAACATTCTGCTTACAAAAAACACTCACGCATCATTACTTTCCTTTTGCAAGGAAAAATCTTTTCACTGTAGCCATGAAGGATGCCAGATGACTCGAATTTCTAATTTCAACTGGAATTATATCCCATACAGAGGGTTAGGAATAATCCGGAATAGTTAGGAATAATCCGGAATGGTTAGGAATAATCCGGAATGGTCATGAATAATCCGGAATGGTCAGGATTATTAGTTTATTCCGGAATGGTGTACATAAAAAATTAGAGTCGTCGACCCCTCGGTTTAAGTACGTGTCAAAACATCGAAATTCGCAGTCACATACGACGTTTTTTTCTTTGCTCCGTATTTCGAATGTATCACATTCGGTCCGAAATTTTCTGCCGGGGGGCGAATTTCGCGAATTTGGGAGCGAATTTCGCATGCGAAATCTTACTCGTTTGTGTGTGCACGTGACTTGAACGTAGTAGTTATTTCTCGAGATTAACACTTCATTGAAATCTTTGTAATTATCTCCCTATATCCCCCCCTCCTCTTCAGCGAAAACGTCATTATCTCCCATTAGTCAAGGGAAATACGTTCCGAATTCTGCAATTGGATTCTGATGAATATATTTTGTTTTTAATGATAAATATTTAGTAGGGGTTTTCTAAGGAGAAAAGAGGGTGCTTCTACTCTGGGGGACCGAACCTTGGTTGGTGAATTTGTCCCCCCCCCCCCCTTCTCGTACTCTTTGGAGATTGACCAAGAGCACTAGAACAAAATCATTTAACATAGTATCATATGCCCGGTCATGGATCCTCGTAATTTCACCCATTACAGGGTTGCCATACCTATATTACTGATTCACTCTACGCCCCTATCGTTCCAGCTCTTCTCTTTCCGATATTTTGAAATTCCTATCTTATCTTTTTCCACCCTACCGGCGCTATACTGATTTATACTTTTACCGTTTTCCGCTCTTTTCGGGGCGGGCCAGGCTCCGAGAAGCTCATTGGTCAGAAATGTCGTTTATCCGCTTTTTCTGCGTTGCTTTTCTCTCCAAAGCCGTGGCGGCCGAGTGAGGCAAAAAACAGCCGGGACGTGAAAGATATATTTTCAAATGTTTTAGAATAAACTGTCTCTACAGCGACCTGTACTTTAAAGGACTCGTCGTACCTGTTAGTGGCAATGCAACCTACTTCCATAACTGCATAATTAATTCTTAAACCCGAAAACCCCAATTTCATACGTTAGGGAACCCACCAACGTTGCACTTGCCGCGATTCACTTGTTTCCATGCGGATTATGCTCCCGACGAGTTTTCGAGTATCATGCTATTGATAAACCGGTTTTCTGAATTTTCTCAGTTTTTCCTAGAAGTCAATGCGTCTGGTAAAAGGCTCAAACAGCCCATGCCGTGGTTAATATACGAAAACCATAGCTTACTTTTACAGTATTTTGATAGTTTTGGATATTAGAACACAAACAGTAAAAAGTGCCAGGTGTGCTTTAAAGGATAGATGGCGCTTTGCTCGATTTTGCAGGTATGTCCTTTCTCTTTCGGGAGCCATCCGTCACAAGAATGCCAAAAAAAGTAAGAAGACCTCGTTTGCCAAATAGATAAGTCTCAGGCACTAAAATCTATTTCTTCGAGACGTTCTAGGACTAGTTTTTGAAATCCGCTCATATTACGTTACGTCCCAATTTGTTTGGTAGCATTGACGTTAGAAATACCAAATTAAGCCAAATGCGACCATTACTGTTTTACTACTAGATTAAAGGGAAAACCTGTAGTTGTTCCCTGGTCCCTTAGAATTTTTGTCAATTTTTCTTCTTTTCTCTCAATTCTTTCCTTTTTTTTAGCAGCTTAGAGCCGTCAAGGCAGTTTAAGTAATCGCCTGTACGATCGTTTTTTAAAACCGGACAATGAGTTATTAACACAGGTGCCGAAAGCAGCGTTACGGGCTAGAGAGATATTTCTGCGGCCGCGACATTTTGTATGATCGATTCATCTATCTAAATCGAATCAAATTGATACTTAGTCCAATGACTGGAAGGGAGGGGGCAAGTGCATTGGATCTCACACTTCAGCAATGACCAATTCTAATCCTATGGTAAACCTTCCAGATGTGGGAATAACACTCATACATTTATTAAAGGGGATGGAGTATTGGCACATAGGGGAAAATGATTGAGGGAGCATTCGTGGAATGTCGTTTCACCCCCGTACATTTTTGGTTGCCTGTTATTGCGCCCCAAGTAACGCAGGATAAATTGTAAGACTTATTTCAATAGTGGGGTTGGATGAATTTTTAATTTTACAATTTGTAAAGGACGGTGATAGTGGAAAAACAAAAAAAGAGGGTAAGATGATGTTTCTCTCCCTACTAAACACATCAGCTATAGTTTTCAACACTAGTTGGCAGCCCTACAACACAATTAATGAACATACTAAAAGGATTCACGTACGCGCTAAAAGTGAACGATATTTTAGCTAGGTGTCGCTTAAAGTACCCCTCGCACAATTTATTACACTTTAAAACTAGGCTGTGCTTTTAACACATAAAAAACAGTTTTGGCTGTTTTAAGCCTTTTCCAAGACCAGTTGACTTACAGCGAAAACATGGACAAAATTTACATAACCGGCTTATTTGATGGCAAAACTTCTCGTAGACAACCATCGGCATCCTGATACACATCGAAGGTAGCAAAAGACTGCAAGTGAGAAAATCAGCGTGGTTTTGTTAGAGGGGTTAGAATATACCGTAAGAGATCGGTGTCTCCGGGTTTAGAAATATCTGGAGTGATTATGGAAGTAGGTTACGTTAGTATTATAGGTAAAACAGGTTTTTTGAACGAGATGCTACTGGACAAGTAAAAGGGAAGTATTTTTGAGCTCAAGCTGACTTTGAAACATTTGTTCAAACAATGTTTACAACGGATACGTCAGCTAAGATTCTTCATCAGCAATATTTCGGCCCTTCTTGCCAAGGGTCCTCGTTAGGCTGTCAATCTTCTGGGTCAACGTCGTGGAAGGGAACAAACGTGTAAACGCTTGGTGGCGCTGCGACGGAGGCCCATTTTTGATGCATGGGAAGGATAGATTACAGGTTTGTTTCCTTCCCCGTATATAGCTGATGAAGAATCGTAGCTGACGTATCCGTCGTAAACACTGGAAGTATTTTGTAACGTTAGTAGCATATCCATCGAAACTCGGGGTCCTTCTGTAAATGTCATGAAACGTCTGACAGTGTCTCTTCTTTTCTTTCTTCTCTTTTGTTTTACCCGGTTGTTTGTTTCTGTTTTGTAGACGTGGGTTATAATATAATAATATAATTGCAATTATTGTTCACAAAAATAAAAAACACCATTAACTGTTCATGGCCCCACCATAAGGCCTAACATAAGGCCTGGCAATGGGTGGGGCTTACTATTATTCATATAGTCATAAGTAAAACAAACTAAAGAAATCAAAAAAGAAGGAGAGAAAAAAAGAAGAATGAAGACATAACAAACTGACAAGAGAAATCCACTAACGAACGACTGGGAGAAATCCACCAACTTTCTGGGAGATTATTCCAATATTCTACTATTCGGTTTCTAAAGCTCCATTTTCCTATGTGTTTTCGGAATCGGTTATACAGATATTCATTGATTCATTTACAGCCGGAGAAAGTCAACTACCTTTTCGAGCTTGTGGCAGCAGCACGTGATGGCGGCACTCCCTCGAATGAGACGACAGCGCAAGTCAACATTAAGGTGGCGTTGTCCAATAGAAGAGCACCAGAATTCATTGAACTGCCGCCAGCTGTGATTGACATTGAGGAGAGCCTGAACGACTTCAACAAGCCCATTGCCACTCTCAAAGCTCAGTAAGTTTTGCTTCCGTTTTTTTATTCTCATTGACGGTATATTTTTTTTTCAACCTTCCTTCACCAATTATTTTGAAAACAGAATATCCACGTATCTCCCTTTTTCAAAACATTTCAGGAGGGGAATAAAACATAAAACTTTTTCTCGTTAGTAGTAGACAGCCCCCTATGTTAAGCCGAGATACGGGGTTTCCATCTTGGTTGTATCTCCCGAACTATCGAGTCGGAGGAAATCGAGATACGCACCGCATTGTTCGACGCAGAATTTTTTGGCGAGTAGAACTGTGTCAAAAAGTGGAAATCGCAAATTTGACCAGATACGTGCTTTCCGCTTGACACCGACGAATTCTTTAGAACAAATTATAATTTTTTTTTCGGTAACGGTATTTTTTTCAACGTATGGTATCTTCATAAACTCTTTCGAAGACAAAATCTTCATTCTTAGAGCAAAATGTAATTTTTGTTTTCAGTGACGGTATTTCTTTATCCTATTATCTTCGAAAACAAAATCTTCATTCTTCTAAAGTTAAATGTGCCTGACTCTAACCATTGAAAACACCCAAATGGCAAATAAACTTGTCCAAAAGATGCAGGAATATCCCGCAAATGAAGCAGTGGAAAACCCAGTAAATGAGTCCATCAGTTTTGTTTATGTTGATGGTTCATTATCAATTTTATTTGAAGTGCGGGTTTACCATCAGTTGTTATTGGGGGATTGAGACAATGGGCCATTTGTAGCCTGAGTTTCGTCCAGAGTTTTTGGACTATCCCACATTTTTCCTCGTCGCTATGCAAATCATGGACAACAGGCTTCAACCAGCGCACGACGTTATCCACTGCTTCCTGGCCGAAGATTGAAAATTAAGTGTCTTTTTCTGTGTGTTTATGTGTTTTATCTGTTTTCTTTACTCCGTCTTTTCAAAATGGCAGGTTATAAATTAATTACTTACATACTTATAACAATTAAAATTATTCTATATATACCCGTTCCTTATGTCTCCAAATTGGCGTTGTAGAAGCCTTTATTATCGAAAGAAATAGAAAACCGTGATTTTCGGTTTTTTTTTTCTTGATCAGCTAATTATCCCTCTAGGGATTCTGTAATGAATGGTCAGCTTGGCTTCAAACCTTATATTTACTATCGAAGACCTAAAAATGAAATGCTGGTTATCCCCCTGATTGCCAGTTGCCTAACTCAACCGGTAAGCAGAAGAGGCTTCCGTCCGTTTCCAGGACTAGGTCCAGTTAGTCCTTGTTATGATTCGAGCACCTAGGAGATACCTGAATAATTTAACGTCATTCCGTCCAAATAGTCCCTTGGCAATCCCTTCGTAAATAGGGCAATCAAGTCTTTTGTCAAGGTAATGGGACGCTGCTGCTAATTCAGAGAGACGGGTTTTTATAGGGGTACATTTGATAGATTGAGGACGTCATTTGGCTGGTTCTTGTTTGGTGCCTTGCAATTGATTTGACTGCTTTTGAGAACTTCGTCCTTTCAAAGTTTAACTGAAAAGCCAACTTATTTTTGTGCTATTTAATTGGATACACTGAATTATTTGGATTCAGCAAAAGGATTTTTATTTTCTACTATCTACTCTAGTTATGACGTTCAAACCATCTGCGGCCATCCCCACAACGAAAATTCTACTATGACGCGTGAAATTTTAATCTCAGCACAAACGCGGCATTTCAGTGGGTAGTGGCGAGATTGGTGAAGATTGCTTAGTGCCTGCACAAAAAAAAATCATAAATTTGGTAAAGCATACAACAAAAATACAAGCGCATAGAGGTACCATAAATCACACGGAAATTCCACTATTTGAAAATCGATTATTCGTGATAATTGGTTTATAGCGGAACAACGAAGTAACGCATTTTCAGCGGATCTTCAATCCAATTTAAGTGAACAATTGATGGGTAATAGATTGTCATATCCCAGCCCTTTTTGGTTAAACTTTAAAGCACAGAGGACAGTATTTACGATTTAATTCATGTAAATACTTCAAGAATAAAGAGTTTCCAAATAGTACGCGCCATCGCTTCCGATTTTATCGTTTCCGAGTTCTTGCAGAACCTCACTACCTCAACGTACCATGGACATTTCATGAGTGCGACAAACCACAAAATATTCGAAATTGCTTTGGTGCATGTGTTCTGAGAGATGAATTCCGAATCTTCAAGAAAGTGCGATTATTTGTGATTGTTGCAGCAGAGGTTACATCTTTCTTCAGTTTTACACCAATTACACCCTTTATTGAGTGGCTGTATTATGTCAGAGTTGTTTTTGATTCCTCTGGTGTTTTGCAACTGCATTATGATGGGTTAATTTTCGTCTCAAAGAGGCTATTGGCCACTGCAGCCTGAAGTGTCTATCACATCATGGAAATAACTCTAGCAAGGTATGGAATCTTACTGGGTTCATTGTTTCTACTTCTCATGATTTCACTTGAGATCTGATGTGTTTTTTTTCAGTTTAATATTCTGGTCTTGATCTCACAATACCACAGTAATCTCATTGTGAGACCTTCCTGTTGGGTTGGTAGTTGTAAGCTATTTCATAAGGCGGCATGATTTTGTGGGATCTAAAAACGGCACTTACAAGGGCACTACAAACTGCAAAAAATTTCTCTGAGGGGCCTTACTAGTAGTTTTAATTGGTGGAAAGGTGCATCACTTATGTTGGGCCTTAGGTTCAGCATTTTAGCCCAGTCAACCACAAATCCCTGATTTTTGGGTACCCTATGCCAAACGCTGGGTATATCTAACGTTTGGCATAGCCTATGCCTAACGCTGGATATCCTATGCCAAACGTTGGATAGGTGTTGGCACCCTAACCCTGACCTACCTCACTACAGATGAGTTCTGATTGGTTGATTTCTGAGCTTCACTCAAATCATCAATTTTATTGGGTCACAGTATCCAGCATTTGGCATAGTGTATCCAGCGTTAGGCATAGGGTATACCAAACGCTGGACATACCCAACGTTTGGCATAGGCTTTCCCAAAATCAGGGATTTATGGTAGACTGTTTTAGCCACACTAAAATCTAAAATTTGGGTGGGAGGAAGTTGAAGTTTGCCGAAAAATGCAAGTTGAAAAAAAATTAGTTGCCCGAGGCACTCGGGTTACATTTGTCTTGAGTGCAGTAGTATCAAGCTGCTTGGGTGTCACTGATGACAAAGCTGCAATGAAGGACCTGCTTGGTGACATTGCTGTTGTGAACAACCTTTTGCTTAATCTCGGTAAAAATTGGCGGTAATGTGTCATCAAACCTGTGTAATCTTTCACCTGTAGCGCCATATTTCCCATCCGAAGCTCCCAAGTCAACAACCTCAACAAGGTATGCTATTAATGAGCTAACTTTGAAGATATCAAGCTTCCCGATGAAAAATTTATCCAAAATAGTAGTACGAAGTTGTACAGAAAAGAAGCATGCAGTACGAACTGATGCTACTACATATTTCTATGTCAAGGCTACCTTGTCAGTTGTCACTGCATTCTACTCTATGCTAAAACTAGCAAGACTGTATGCTGCTATAGTAAGACAGGATGCTAGATACTACTGCTTAAGATTGGCCCAGTCTGAAATCATAGCATTATTTACTATTACATATAAATACATTCAACTTTTTCATAAAGCTATCATGTAACTTTACAGTCTGTAAATTTTTCATTGGGTATATGTCAGCGCTGGGGTGGTCTATCTGCCACAGATGCATGATCATAGGCAAATTGGGGTATACCATCAGCTTCAAATAGCCTCTGCCTACTCCTTTAACCTGTGCTGGCTAGCACTATTGACTAAAATTAATTTTGAATGATTGTTCTGTGGATTTCAGTCAAATTGTCAATAAATTCTACAGTTAGAGTTTTAAGAAGCATATCTACAGTTTTTGGGGATGATGCGCCATGATATAAGCACTGGTATGGCGGAGCAAGGGCACAATAACCTACCAGTCTGCAAAAGAACTTGATTTTGTATGTCCCATATCATATACTGGGTATATCATTCATTTGGCATGCTCTTTTTCTAAGTCATTGTGCCCCAACCTTGAGCACCAGTGCTCATACCTTGGGGCGTATCCTAATTTAAGAGAAAGCATATCCTAAAATCATAGATTTGTGGCAGCACACATATTCAGTTTCTGGAGCTTTGGGATCCTATCTTAGAAAAGAACCCCGAACTCAGATTCAAAACTAAAAAAATAAAAATAAATGCAATTTCTATACTTAGTATGTGCTTGGACAGCTCCCAGAACTTAAATATTCCTCCAGATGTAACAGAAGTAGAAGTGCTTGAACAGCTCCCAGAACTTGAATATTTCTTCAGATGTAACAGAAGTAGAAGAAGAGGGCTGGAGTGCAGCAGAGAAATTGCTTGGTTTACTGTAATTTACCTTTTACCATACCGTATGCAGTTTTAAGTGCATCACTAAAGTATAGGCTATATCTTTCTATTCTATCAGTAGTGCAGGCCCTTTCCATATGTTTAAACCAGATGCGGGACATCTGTTGAAATGTCCGGGGGCTAGTTCGATCATAAAAAATATCACTGTTGGGACAAAATCACTCTAATCCACAGCAAATCTTGGCCAGCGTTTACTTCATTGTAATACTCAGAGGCATTACTAGCCAAAATGTTTGGGGGGGGGGGGGTCGAGGCATTTACCGACTGGCTGGTAAATTTTACCGACTGTTTCTGCAGAAAAACGACCGTTTTCAACAACAAAAAATGACAGTTTTGACCCAGTCCTGACGCCCCTGGTAATACTAGATGAAGTGTATCGCAGCATGAATGGGCGTAACACTGTTCGAAGTGCCCAAGGCAGCTAATTGCTCCAGGGGTTGTTCTAAAGTTGAGGGTCCATACCATCCATATTTTCAAAGTCTCATCTGATTTTTTTGGGATCCCAGAACGTAAGTGGAGGGATACCTAGGACATTGCCAAAGTTGTCCGTCCGTCTGTCTGTAAGCACGATACCTCTCGAAGGGAATGAGATAATTTGATGAAACTTGGTGTAGGGGTTCGTTGGGTCAAGGGTAAGGTCGAGTTTGTTGATAGGCTTTGTAGCCCTATATTTAGGGGTGGGGGAGCGGGTTTAAATTAAAGGGCAAGCAAACTATTTTTAAGCAGCTAATGAGACAGTCGATTAAGAGGTAAGAAGACATGCTGAACATGATGGTGAAAACCGTTTCTCGCCGGACGAGTATTTCGCCCGGAATCCGGCACAAACCGGAAAGTCTGTTAAAAGTAAACGTTATATTTGAAGTTGATTAGATCTTCGGTTTAGGGGTGCTGAACACGATAGTGAAAACCATTTCTCGACGGGCAATTACTTCGCTCGGAATCCGGCTAAAACCGGAAAATTGTTAAAAGTATTTGTAGTTGATTAGATATCCGATTTAGGGGTAAGAAGAGATGCTTAATCCGTGTATGACAATCATTTTTACCCGGATATACAGTTCGCCCGGAATCCGGCTGGAACCGGAAAATTTGTTATAAGTTAAATTTTAATTTGAAGTTGATTAGATGTTCGATATAGGGGAAAGAAGATAAGCTGAGTTCGTTTTTTAGCTTTTTTTTTTGCGGCCGAAACCGGGAAATTGGCAGAAGTAAGGCAGGAAGTTTTTGTCAAAACAGATATGACTTACAGGGGTAAACACAAATATGCTGAATCCATATCTGAACTTGGTTTTCTCAGATGATCAGCTTTTTGGCCTTAACATGTTTCTGACTTTTAATAGTAAAAATGTTCAAGTAGTCTGGCGAAGAGAAGACCCAATTGTCTGGATCAAATATTGAATTTTTGGGATCCCATCGAAACCTTTGGTCTTGTTGTATGTTGCTTCTATGGTGTAGATGAAACAATGAGCTCTACACAGTATGATTAGTTGATTAGATGTTGGGTTTAGGGGTAGGAAGACATGCTGAACACGATGGTGAAAACCATTTTCTCGCCGGGCAAGTATTTGGTCCGAAATCCGGCCAAAACAGGAAAAATTGTTACAAATATCTGTAGTTGATTAGACATCCGATTTAGGGGTAAGAAGAGATGCTGAATCCGTGTATGACAATCGTTTTTTATTGGACATATAGTTCGCCCGAAATCCGGCTGGAACCGGAAAACTTTTTATAAGTTAAATTTTAATTTGAAGTTGATTAGATGTTCGATATAGGGGAAAGAAGATAAGCTGAGTTCGTTTTTTAGCTTTTTTTTTGCCGGACAGGCGGTTCCGGAATTCGGCCGAAACCGGGAAAATGGCAGAAGTAAGGCAGGAAGTTTTGTCAAAACAGATATGACTTACAGGGGTAAACACAAACATGCTGAATCCATATCTGAACTTGGTTTTCTCCGATGATCAGCTTTTTGGCCTTAACATGTTTCTGACTTTTAATACTAAAAATGTTCAAGGAGTCTGGCGAAGAGAAGACCCAATTGTCTGGATCAAATATTGAATTTTTGGGATCCCATCGAAACCTTTGGTCTTGTTGTATGTTGCTTCTATGGTGTAGATGAAACAATGAGCTCTACACAGTAACTTCGATTATCACAGACAAAGTTTTTTTCAGAGTAGGCTATATAAAAATAAACTTGTGTAATTCACAATCATTCGAATATTTTTGACCTTTTAATCAATACAAAATGTCAAAACTATTCCTTTTCCCTGGGAGTGCTGAAGCTGGAAAAACTCGTGATGCCAATGTAGCTTTTGCCTAGAAAGAAAAAAAAACATATGACATATCAAAACATATCACAATTCCACAGACAGAAAGTTGTGTATGCCTGTTCGTTTTCTTGTCCTCAGAGCGTTTGTATCATGCTTGTCAACACCATCACCATTTGGTTAAAGGGGCTCTTCAGGGTGGATGAAGTTTGCAACTATACAGACGAACTGAGTTTGGGATCCCGAAACGTAAGTGAGGGATGCCTATGGCATCGCAAAAATTGTCCGTCTGTTAGCATGATAACTGTGGAAAGGGTTGAGATATTTTGTTAAAATTTGACACGATGACTCTTTGGGTCAAAGTATAGTTCGAAGGTGGGCTCTGTAGTGCTATATTTATGGGTGGGGCAGGGGTTTCAAATTAAGGGAGGACAAAAAATATGTTTCAAGCTAGTTGATTCAGAGGTGAGGAGACATGCTGAATCCAAATATGAAAATAGTTTCGCTGGACAAGGAGTTTACTTGGAATCAGGCAAAAAGCGGATATTTTGGGAAAAGTAAGAGTTGTATCTGAAGTTGATTAGATGTTTGATTCAGGGGTAGGAGCACATGCTGATTTCTGAATATGAAAATTATTTTCACGCCGGATATGTAGTTCGCGCTGAATCTGGGAATTTAGCATGAAGTTTTAAACTAAGCGATACATATTGAGGAGATATACTGTTGCAACTTTTGATCATACTAATGATAAACAAAAATGTGCATGCGATCAGTCTACTAATCTGCCAAACGGCATTTGCTGGTTCGAAAAGTCAGAATGCATCCGGCAGTCTCTACCCTGCCCTTTATCCATAAAAGCGAAAGCTCTGCGTCGATGACGTCGTATCTTACACCTAGCGCTCTGGGTTTACATGTCGGTAGGCACTAGGCAGATAGGCAGTCTGTCGCAGAGCAAAAGTGCAATTCGGCAACCATGATATCAGTTACACTGGTATGAGTTACCAATGTATCAGTTACAATCGTGTCAGTTACCAAGGTATTGGTCATCACGGTACCAGCTACAATGATATCAGTTACAGTGGCATCAGTTACCATGGTGTATATTTATCAGTGTAAGAATCTCAGCAACAAGTAAACATTCAATAGTACAAATTTACAAGGAGTCTGGCGAAGACCAGATATCTAGAAGATCCAGTTGTCTGGATCAAATATGAAATTTTGGGATCCAGTCGAAACCTTTGGTTTTGTTCAAATTCACGATACTTGCAGCCAAAAGCAGCAGAGCAGCATGTAAATCACTGTAAAGTCTGTGTCAAACCTGGATAAACCTAGTCTTAATCTATCCTTCAACTCTTCCTTGAAATCTGGTTTCTACCCTTTCTATTGTAGGTAATCATCCATACCAGCCAAAATTAGGGGCATGAAACATCCTTGTGCTAAATAGCAACCAATTTGAACTTGAAAAAAGATAAAATGACACACTGAAAATAGGATGAAATCATCGCAGTATGATATATAAACTGATAATTATTCAGTGATGGTTCATTATCTCTGTATCCCGGCGTCACCGAACCGCATCTAGGTGGTAAGCAGAGGGGCTAGACAGTTGCAAGTAAAAATCCGAAGAAATGGAGAGTATCTGCAGTTTTTCAGTGTTAATGGTACTTTCGTGGTCTCAGTAAACCTATCACCTAGAATTAGTTGGTGAAAAATGTATTTCCAGGATAAACACTCACCTATTTACTAAAGCTCTCTGTGGAACCAGTCAGCGGGGTTTAGCAAACATGGCTGTAGCTGTGAGTCTACACATCTAGACACAATGCTGTGATGCACAGGTGTACTACAGGTCAGAATCCTGGGCTTTACTTGGTAGATACCATTGGAATTATGTGCATCTATTGGCCAGACGTCACGTTTTCTGAATTTGCACCTGTAAAAAATTAGAGCATTTCAAGCAGCGTAGAAGTATTTCAATGCGCTACACTATAGTCTTAGCTTCATAGCACATAAAGAAACAGCCTGACTGAATTTCAAGGACAGTCGAACATGATTTCTAGATAGCTAAACCTTAGGCTGAAGAAATACTTATAAACTGAAAGTAGTTTCTTTTGTTTTCGTATGTTGTCGATTATTAGTCCTGGTTTAATTCTGAGACAATCATAGGATCTCAAATAAATGGTCTTACTGTCTGTCAGACTAAATCACCATAGTCAACGTTTGAGAGTTGTATTGGGATCCTGAACAGCTAGAAAAAAAGTTTAAATGATTTTACTCAACCCTCCAATATTGTTTTGTATTGTAGTTTTTAAGCTTCTTCATTGCTATCCCACAATTCCCATTTATGCTATTCTCAAAACTATTCTCAAAACTTTACCCAAGTTGGAGTTTACCAGTCGGTTGTCTGTCTGTCAGGTTATGTCAGCAAGAATTTTCTGGTCAGAGAATGTCGTACAAATGTGATTCTAAAAGAAGGTTATAGTTTGTGACAAGTCTGGGGACCCTGACCTGATGCAAATATTTTTATTTACTCGAACAATCAATAATTTCTCATGTTACTCAAGCTTTTTGTGCAACCTACCTAACCATAATTGGTTTTGTTGTCTGTCTGTCAGACCTAATCAGCCTGAACTGGAGTCTCTTTTTTTACCTAGTTACCTAGACTACAGTAAGCTATCACGCACATACCAGTTTGAGGCATCTTCGTAATGTTTTAGTGGTTGACCTGCTGGCTCAACCCTTCTTGTACAGGAGGGATGCCTGACCTCGTTTTTATACTACCTCGATTTTTGCCGCGAAAATGTTAAAATGAAATGTACATGCTGTCCTGACAGTCAAGAGACAAAATATGACTTTTTGAACAGTCATGTGTCCTCAAATATTCAAATTCTCTGCCTTTTCTTTGTTTTCAAGCTGTTTTGAAAAGAGATTTTCTAGCTATTGACTTTGCTACCTTTTTCATCATTTTCTAGTCAATCGAGGTAAGGTTAGAATGAAGGGACCATGTTTGAAAAGAAAAATATTTGTAACAATAAGATTGAGCCAATATTTATTTATCCAATATGTAAACCATTCAGTTTGCTTCAGTCTAGTGTGTTTGTCATATTTATTGGTTCCTTTTTAAACCAGATAAATTATTCTGAAGGGAAGACGTGTCTGAGGTTGGATACCCCTCCTGTACCTCGATAAGTTGAGGAGTGCCTGGTACAATTGCAGTGCTCCAGCACTGCCTGGGGGCAGTGCTGGAGCACTGCATTTTCGATAGGGGGGATGCAGAGTCAAAATTTTCACCGGCAATTTAATGGCAATTTGAGCATTAGGCTAGATTGTTTTTAAACAGTTTTAAGTTACTTTAAAATGTTAAAATTCAAAAATAAGATTTTGTAAGTACAACTAATCAAAAAGAGCAGCTCGGCAGCTGATTATGCAGCTACTAGGCGTCGCTTTTGCGAAGAACACTTGGACAGTACATGCCTATTGCTGCGGCCGAACTACCAAACCCAAGACCAAATTCAACTGACCGCTGCAGGCGAAGTTCTGATATTTGCATTTTCTTTTTCTGCCGAACTCAACTGCTTCCCATGCAAATCCTAGCTTTTAATGTGGATCAAACATTAAGACCCAAGAACTTTCAGAATTATCAAGAACGGAGAGGGTGAAACCCTAACAGCAGCTTCAAGCATTTTTCTGCCAATATTTAACCATTTCCAGGACAGGTTCTTGAACGAATGTTTCTCAAATCCCAGGCCTAAAACCAGATTAAAAGGCACCTTCTAATAGAGAATATTATGAAACCCGTTGCAGTTTCCCAAGCATCCAGTTTCCCCTTTCCAAAGCATCCCAAATGAAAGCAAGGGCTAACCGTGAAATCATAGTGTTTTTCTTCACTTGTGCATCTACTCTGAATGCCAATAGTGACAAAGCCGATTTATGTCAAACCATGCCCTGCAGAATTTTTTTGAAAATCAACCTGCTTTTCAGCTATAATAGAGAGAACTGGAGACAAAAATAGAGCTTTTGAATAAAGATTAAATGTTGAGATAATAAGTAGTAGACCCAAAAAATAAGTAGTCTAGGTAAGTACAGGTAAGTAATTACAAAATTTGGTAAGTAGAAAAGGCTGAAAATAAGTATCCTACTGCCAAAATAAGTAGAAGTGGAAGCACACTCAAAACACTCCGCCTTTTCAAAATGGCTGGTCATAAATAAACTACATACTTACTTACAGAGCCAACTGTTGTTGTTGATTTACGTCGCCTCTCGTCTACAGAGCCAACTAGATACACCACTTCGATATTTTGAATATTGCCACGCACCAACGGCAAAGTTCTTTGAAACATACGTAGCGGCAACGTAGAAATTCGAGTAACAACTTGGAAACACTGGCAATCTCAGGATCACCGTGAAAAATGGTCGAAGACCGCTAACTTCGAGATAAAGGATTTTCTATCATAAAAGGTTTCGGATGAAAGCAGATCTACTAGGGGGAGGGGTGGAGTCGAGAAATAGCTCATTAGGTCGCTGAAGCTTTAAGGGATGACGTAGCGAGGGGCGTTCGTTCAAAGTCCAAAATACGAGCCTTGGTTGTTGAAAGTGCAACAGCAGAAGCCTTGCTCGTTAGTGAGGCTAACGTTGCTGAACCAGGGATACTTCAATTCAAGTCAGTTCACTTTAATCTGAAAACACATAAAGGACAAGCCGATGGGTTGTTTTTGTGTCAAAAACAAAAACAATCCATCTTCAAATACACGCGCATAGAATGGAACATTTCAATGTAACCAAAAAGGGCTACTGCCCTTTTATTTCAGAATAGGATCCCTGCCTTAATTTAAACAAAATGGATGTGATAAGAGATTGGTACCTAGCCTACATGGTGTGATATTTTTTTTATTGTCATTTGACTTTTTCTTCAACGGTATACAAACAAAATATATTCTCTTTAATGCGCAAAGACGGAAGAAAACATATTTATGACGAAATACAACGATTGGTACTTCAGGTTAGGTAGCTCAATTGATTGATCTAAAATACTTCGCTCTATCCAGGATTGGGCATTCGACTAACATTTGAGATTTAAATGTTTCCGGCAAGGTTGAGTTTGTTCTTTATTCGTGACTTGGTCTAGGATAGTTCAGAATGCTTCCGAATCGTGTCACTAGATGATCCTACGGTCTTACCTAATCCTTGTACGAACTAACGACTTATAAGGGCAAATGCTAGAATGCTTCCGATTCGCATACATTTAAAACAGTTCCTTTCAGTAAACTGGTAGAACCTTAGTGTAGCCTCCGAAATATTTGTTCTTTTGTGTAGGGTATCCACCCGCGTTCCCGATCTGTGTTTTTTTGTCACCTGCATCATCCCTCTCAGAAACAGGAATAATCCGTCAATCCACCCTTGGGGATTAGAACGCGTTACAAATAACGGATTACTGGAAACTGTACGAAATCGGATTGTGTCCGACGTACCGAAAAAATTACTAATCTCATGATGTCGTTGCTCACACGGTTGCTTTCTAAAAATCAAATAATCATCCTGTCCGGTGATAACTGATTGTATCCAGTTTGCCCAGAAAGAAAAAAAAGGCCTGACGGTTATTGCTGTCATCAAAATCAGAGTTATGCTAGAGATCGCATTACTGTGGAGGGGGGCGTGGGTGTAGCATCGGCTTGTTTTGAACAATTGGGTTGTTCTGAAATCACTTTCCAGTCGCGGAGTCGATCCGTTTTCCAACTGCTGGCGGAAAGCCGGCAGCTTTCCGGACCGCCAGAACAACCCTTTAGTGTGAAGGAGGTGCGTAGGCAGGGCCGTATCCAGGGGGGGGGGGGGGCTTGGGGGTTCACCCCCTCCCCCCCCCCGAAAGATAAAAAAACAAAAAAAAAACGATAGGTTTTCCCCTATGATCTATGTCTTTTTTGTCCGATCCGCCCCCCCTCCCCCGAAATAAATTCCTGGATACGGGCCAGTGCGTAGGTGTTACATTGGGTTGTTGTGAGCAACAGGTTGTTAGGTATTGATGATTCCTTGTGCTGACGGCACATCGTGTTTGCTGGTCCTAAACCGATTCGTAATTCGTCAGCTGAAATAATATTTCGGCCCTTCTTGGTAAGGGCCCACTTCTGGCCATGGATAAAAAGTATAAACTTGCAATAACACGTATGAAGTATCTTGCGACTTTAAACTTAGTCAACTATCTGAGATTTAGATTTTCGGCTGTTGTATGATTTTGAAATCGGAGCATTCGGGGTGGGGCAGGGATCAGGAATTGCCGAGATCTCAGGTTGGACACAGCTGCTTTATTTGCGGCATTTCCCAGATAATTTGCCGACTGACTCACCCACCGAAGCAGTCACAAGCCAGCGAAATTAACGGGCTCAGAGAGGGTTGATTCATTGTTCTGTTAGTTGCGAATGATATTGGTTGGTGTTAGAATTTTTAGAAAAGAAAAGGCAAAGTGATCTTTATAATAATCTTTTAACATTATTATTTCGTGCTCTATTTCCGCCACATCAGCTTGCTCCTTTTAGATTTGTAATGATTGGAGGATCATTTACACAGTGGGTATTTTTCCCCAGAGACGAGAGGGGAAAGTCTTCACACGGCACCCGGGTATTTTTCAAGGGGGAGTACTGTCATGTGGCAATATATTCCAAGGTTGTAAGGCTCAAGATACTCTACAGTGGATACCAGCATGTGTTGTATCACTTCTTATAATCAAAATTATTGCTCGACGATCCGATTTTGTTGTTGCTGACGTCGAAGAATTTTCGATAAACAAATCCCCGGGTAAAAAGTTAGTGAAATTGAAGTCCAAAATACCCGGGGATTTGTTGCAGTTGCGGGAATAAATATTCGCGGAGTACGGGTAAATACCCTCCGTGTGGCAATGATCATCAGGCCTAGCAGCGAGGGGGGGGGGAAGATAAATAGCAGTATGTTCGTGTCTCTGATAAACAAAGGACTGTGCCTAGATGTGCATTGTAGTGGAGCTTAGTCCATCCCTTGCGCTTGAGTCATCTTGAGAGAGATTAAATGGTACGAAGACATCTTTTACTCCTCGTCTCCCATGCACATATCAATATATCTTTTCTTGTCTGAAATCGGACCTTGTCTGGAGTATTAAAGATTCAGCGAAGCGGAGTGTATTAGTCTGCAAGATCGATGTCATAGGGGAGTGAAAGTTAGGGTTGAATGCAAAAATGTTATAAAAAAAACGCTATCCTAAATTAAAAAAAAAAAGGAATTAGTTATTCCCTAGGCAGGATAGAAATAATATAGGTTGACTAGTTTGAAAGACCCAGTTTTGCTTTTATTGATATAATTATACGTCAGATTGGGAATGATCGTGCGGAGCATAGTTAAAGACCTCATAACTTTAACCAACTGTTAAAATCATATTAAGCTGTTAATCAATTCAGCATTAACCGCGAATTTTATTAAAGGACACCTGAACAATGAAACCATACTTGAACACACCATAGAGAATGCATTTACAGACATGGCCACAGAGAGCATTCTTCTCCTGAGCGTGATGATTTCAAAATAGGGTGTTCGTTTCTGGAGGTTTGCACATGCAGACTCCAAGACAAAAAGCGCAATTCATTCAAATCTTGTACAGCGCTGGCCGGATCGTATTGGAATTTCTTGATTTAGATGTAGGTTTGGGCTTAACTGGTTAAAAATATTCCAGAAGAAGGGTTGATTGGAGACATTTGTTCATTTCTAAAATTGTTCGGTACTGAAATAAGGACAGATGCAAAATGGAGCAAAAATCATAGCTTGGAAACAGTATTTGGTATTTGGATCGGGTTTTCTGCAGGCAATGAAGTCATACAGATAGGAATGATACTTGGTACTCTTCATGCAGGTGTCCTTTAAAGGATATCTCGCACTGCATAATGTTTCTGCTAAGATGTTCTTAAACTGTTTACCACTTTACAGCTAAGCTATGCTTACAGATTACAGAAAATTACTCACGGCTTCGGCTGTGTTTAGGTTCTTTCCATGTCCATTGCTTTGCGTAACGATCTTGGCAAAATTTGCATAACCGGTCTCTGGACAAATAAACTCCTGGGAAATAATGTTCCGGCGCATGGTACGTCTCGTAAAGTGAACAAACGTGGCAAGGGTGAAAATCAGTATACTGCTAACAGAGAAGATAGGATACACTTATGAAGTGGAGAATGTAGGGAACGAGAAGGGATGGGAATACTATTGAGATAGAAGGAATTACTATCATAGGCACGGCCAGGGCACCACGTGTTCTTTAAGTCTGTTGCATATCCAAAAATTATGTTAACAGAACTCACCTTGGACACTTACGGTGGAAACGTAATTTTGCACTTTGCATTTTATGATATCATTCGTATTTTTGTAAGATAATGGAACATACGCGCAAGTTTTTTTGTCTTTATCTTTTAATTATCATTATTTTTAATCCTTACGTCATTTTCTTGGAATGAAAGATCTCGTCGCTATTAGTAGCCTATCAGATTTTGTTCTATCATTTCGAAAATTCACGATTTCTCATATACGGAGATATACGGTACTGATTACTGCTCGTCCGCGTATCGTGTTTTCTTGTTTTTGCCTCATAATTTCTGACGTTTTGCGCTGACGTTAATAGTTCAGATTTAAACATTTAAATTCGTATTTCAAATCACTTATACTATCTGAACAAACGGCTAACTTTTCAAGTAGTATTTGTATTATTCTTTAGATTCGGTTTACTGTCGTTTATTATCAATATTAGCTGCAATCTCAGTTCGCCTTATTCCAAACTGGACTTGTTTCTGAAAAACCAAGTGGCCTCGTTATCAACACTTGTGACAGAGAGTTAGTTGGATCTAGTTTAAAGTGCGAACACACGATGAGGATTCCCGGGTGGATTTCCTGCACTTTCATAATCAAGTTGAAATTTTTTCAACTTTTCCATATGTAAGTGATGATTCAATTTTAGAAAACTTAATTATTTTTTATTATTTTAATTATTTTAAGAGTTATTTTGAATTATTTTAATTATTTTTCGCGTTAAATTCTGTTGCCGACGAAAATTTAGTGTGAACATCCAGGCGATACAGATCTTCCGTCGCTGCGATTGAAAAATCATCATCGCCGCGATTTGGTCTGTGTGAACCTAGGTTCACGCATCGCATAGGGCCGTATCCAGGGTGGGCGGGTAGGGGATTGACCCCCCCCCCCCCAAAAAAAAAACATAAAAAAAAAAAATATTTGTATAGGATTTTCCCTCTGATCTATGTCTTTTCTGTACTTTTTTGTCCGACCCACAGACACCCCCCCCTCCCCCCGAAATAAATTCCTAGATACGTGCCTGCATCGCATCTGAGTTTTCATTTTCTTTCGCGTCGAGTCTTTGGCCTTGCGCTCGGTCGCGTATCGTTGTGATGTTATTTCTGTTATTTTTAAACATGTCAAGTTTTCTTGTTAAGGTCTATGAATGAATGAATGAATTTATTCCCAATAAAGCCCAAGGGCCTTGGCGGGAAACATAACACAATAACAAAAACAAAATCAACTTCTATAAAAATAGTTCACGGTGGGCCATAGCTAGCTTCAGGAATCTACCCAGCCTTCGGATCTCACCGAAACACTTACTTCCCATACTTGAAACCAAATCCCTTTACTCCCAAGCCTCCCGACCAAACACTTCCTTTCTTAATTCTTTCAGCTCCTCACAATAATGCATCAAATGTGCCACATCCTCTCCTTCAGTACCACACATTGGACAAAGATAAGGACCAGTAGCTTTCCTATCTCTACCAATATAATAGCCCATAAGGGGCTTCTGAAACGCGCCTCTAGAAGATACACACACAGTTCGTTCTTCGCAGTCAGATGCAATTTCCTCCTCAGCTGCGAATTCTAATGCAGCGCTCCAGGTGGACTAGTTTCTGTTAATCCCCCACTGTCTCTTATCAACACTGATTACCACGCTTGCCCCGTTTGTTTTCTTTACCTGACGTATTATGCACCCGATCATTGTTTCCGAGGAGCTTATTCGTCCGGAGACCGGTTATGCATATTTGCCAAGATGGTCATCCAAGGAAAGGGACATGGAAATAGGCCAAAAACAACCGAGTGTAACTCTCTGTAAGCATGCTTAGTTGTACTGTGGTCCACTATCTTAGAGTGTCCTTGAAAGTTTGCCCAATGTGAGCGACGCGAATTTCGCATGCGAAACCGTGTAGGACTGTGTGTTTTAACGTAGTTTTGAAAATGAGGTGATCTAGACATTGTAGATGCTATATAGGCGTTGTTTAGTGGTTCAACATTGAGCCAGTGTTGACCAACAGTGCGTTCTAGTGACCAACATAAACCTTTCAACATTGTTGGTCAAAACGACCAACAACTGAAAGTGTAGTTCATCAATTCTGTTGGTCAATTTGTGGAGTAATCAGCCAGGTTTTTCAAACAGAACGTTCTGGCGGTGATTCACCTCTGTTGACCAACAGGGACGTTTTGGCGGTCAACAGTAGTTTGTTGTTCAACGCTGTTGATAAACGGAGGATCCGCTAAAAAAAACCACCTATAGTGCTTCTCATTTAACTCTTTTAATAACTATTTGAAGGAGGTTGGAATACACCCTCATTTGTCTCGGTTCAGAATTGTCGGGTCAGTCGAGGTGCAAGACCGAAATCATTGAAGGACCAAGCTATTTCTAGTTCTTTCACTGTCGTGATTGGGATTTGGGTGATCTAGAAATTCTAAAATGCTTTCGACTTTCTAAAATGCCTCAAACTCACCGCAGAGAGGTTCTGCAAAGATATTGGTCGATGGAGTTTCAAAATCCGCGTGCCACCCCATTGGAATCAACTGCCCGAAGAAACAGCAAACTCCCCATCAATAAGCCAGTTCAAGAAAGAAATTGATGGAATGTTTATTTCCCAAATGTACGACCCTAAATGTTTCAAATGAACTTTGTAGAGGCTTTGTGGCCTTTTTTTTGCAATATATTATTATTATTATTATGAAGTTGGACAAAAAATGTGATAGCCTACGATCATGGACGAGCACATTATTGTTAAATCCCTCTCCACCGTTAAATCTTTTGGTTTGGATACTAAATGCCTCCTCTGTTATTTTAAAAGTTATATCCGTCATCATTTAAAATATGATTCACCGGTTTGACATTCTTCTCTTTCTGCAGAGCTCTCTGATCGCCTGGAAAATGTCAAAAAGAGAGCAGTGAGAATCATTCTGGGTGATCATAATATTTCATATGAAGAGGCTCTCATTAAACTTGACGTTTCTAAATTAACTGAGCACAAAAATACTCTTTCAAACAAATTTGGAGCTAAGATACTGTGTTGTCCCCAGACCCCTCCCGTCCTCCGTGCGTCTGTCCGACAGGAATACTGGCAATCAGTTTTCTCCATATCCTACTAATTCTTCTGCCCAATTTTTAAGTAGTTTCATCCCATCATTTATTTCTGGTCATATCTTGTAAGTTTATTTGTTAATTTGGTTTCGTGTCTGTGTATTTCGTAAATTTTGATAATGCCCATGATTCGCAGTCAGCAGTGATAAGTATTCCTATTCTAGCTTTTAGCTATTTGGATTAAACTTGATTAATTGATTGATTATCATGTAAAGAACAAGAGAGATATCATTATAGGACCAAGATAATTACAGCTATTTTTTAGGTCAAACATTGATGGCAGTCCGGACATTTTCTTCAGTTTGGTGAATGGACAAACAGAGGACACTAACAAAGAGCTGACGTTCCGATTGGTGGAAAAAAATGAATGGAACAGTTGATGTCGTCTTGGCGAGGAAACTAGATTACGAAAACGGTGTCAAGCTATCAGCTAAACGTCAGAGTACAGGTGAGACATGGCTTGAATTTTCCGATATCATGAAGACATACAAAAAAGTCAGCAGATCTGTTCTCCTATGCTTGTTATGCGTGGACATTTCATGCACAACGTTTTCAAAATCACAACTGATTACATCCCTCGTGTTGTTCTGTTGAGTTGTTGTCTGTTGAAAGTGCGCATCCTTGCGTTATCTGTTATGAGGACTTATATCGGTGTAGGCTACTCCCTAGTGTTACTTTGCTCTGCTCCAGAGGAGTAGTATCAGTCCCCATCGTCGCCTCATTGTGACCAATCGTCACATAGACAAAGTACAAAGGATCCTTAGTAGTAGTACACTGTAAAAAGTCTCTCCTTTATCGGACTTTAGCAGTTGCGCGTCACCGATTTCGGACATTTTTATTCTTAATTCGGAGCATTAAAACCCCAGTTTGGAGAGTCTTAATCCGATGCAGGATTAAAATGCTAGAATGCAAAATACTGCAAGTATTAAAACGCTAGAATGTATACTGCAGTATTTTGCATTCTAGCGTTTTCATCTTGCATCGGATTATAAAACTCCGAATTCGGATTGTAAAACTCCGAATTCGGATTTTAATTCTCCGAATTAGGAATAGAAATGTCCGAAATCGGTGACGCACAACTACTAAAGTCCGATAAAGGAAAGACTTTTTACAGTGTAATAGAACAGTTTTATTGAAACTCAACATTCTTTTTTCAATAGCGCAACTAAAGCGGGGCGGGGCTTGTGAGACTGCTAAGTTACAGGAAAAGAGAAGAGAGAAATTGAGAATGAGACCATGTACCAAAACAAAAAAGTCATACAGATAGGGATGATACTTGATACTCTTCATTCAGGTGTCCTTTAACTCATTTTCTGGAAGTTTCGCACCTTTTTTGCTGAAGGAACATGATTAAACAGCCTAGCAGAGTTTTACGTCATTGATGATTGTGATGGCAGTTAGAGAACAAGTAGGAACCAAACTGCATAGTGGATCTGACCTGGAATGTAGAGAATTGCAGAAAATATTTTTCTGTTTCAGAACACGTTTGACGTCAGTGCCGAGACTGTACTGCGACTTCGAGTACTCGACTCGAATGACGAAATTCCGAGTTTTACGGATGTCGAATCCGGAAGTGTCCTAGAAAACTCCCCCCCTATGACGTTCGTCCTGCGAGTGAAGGCTATCGACAAGGATGGAACGTCCCCGAACAATAAGGTAAGATGTAAACTATAGCCTATGAGAGCATGTTCCACCCTTCTAACAGTTATTATTATTATTTATTTGAATCCTTCAAAACTGAAGAGTAATGTATAAAAAGGAACAACAACATGTCAGTCAAACTCACACACACTTCGCTCTATTTATTTCTAAACCCGGAGACCCCAATTCTGTACGGTGCATTCTCACCCCTCTAACAAAACCACGCTGATAACAAAACCACTTGCCATGTTTTGCTACCTTCGATGTGTATCACGCCGTCCACGGTTGTCTGCGAGAAGCTTTTGCATCAGAAAAAATGGTTATGTAAATTGTTTCCCTGTTTTCGCTGTAAGTCATCGGGTCTCGGAAAAGGCTTAAAACAGCCAAAAACGTGGGTTAAACCTCTGTTGAAAGCACAGCCTAGTTGTAAAGTATTCAAATATCCAGGATTTTTTTCGAGGGGGTTTTGCCTTTGGGGGGGGGGGGGATTGCCTGCTGGTCGGACGAAAAAGTACAAAAAACACATAGAACAGAGGGATAAGCCTATAAAAATGATTATTTTTGCATGTTTCGGGGGGGGGGGGGGGGTGTTCCACCCCCCTAAAACTAAATAGTTAAAAAAGGTTAAAGGTTCAACCCCCTAACACCCCCCTGGATACGGCCTTGATTGAAATACTGATAGTTGAAGAGTAAATTGTGCGACGGGTCTTTCAAGACTAGACGTTGCTAAAACAACTGATCAGAAATAGCAAAAGCTTGGAAAAAATCATGGTGTATGGTTATGGTTATATTTGTGGTTAGCCTTCTTAAATTTTATTATTATTGGCGCTTATTACTATACATATCTGTTGTTGTGTTTTATTCGAGGGGTTAACTTCTAAACTAGTTCAAGTTCAAGTTCTTTTAATCTTTCAATACAAGTAAAAAAAAAATACAGCACTGAGCAGAGAGGTGAACTCGCTTCACTCAGTAGCAAGTTACACTATATACAACATTAAACACACACATATTTGTCGCGATGTACGTCTCCTGTTCCCCTCGCCCATGAGGCTCGACCAAACTCACACAAATAAATTATCTTAAATAATAAAAATTGTTAAATTAAAATTCAAGCTGACGGACACAACATTTAATTTTTTCAATCAAAATCAATTAATTATTCTTAAATTCAAACAGTAATAGATGTAGGCTAAAGTTGAATAAGTGCCCACGTGTGCCCAGTCAGTTCCCACGGGAGGATACCCGCCAAGGGAGTAACCCTTCGATCATATTTTTCGGCTCCTTTCAGATTTGTATGACGGCCAAAATTACACACCTCAACTGCACATAGGATGTTCGAAATCTGGAAAATGAAATTTTTTTTGTAGTCACGCTAATATAGGTAGGATATGGCGGGTCTTTCTGAAGGACTTAGGACAGAACGAACACGGTGCTTCATAAAATGAAAAACTGAAAATAACCTTTAATTCAGAAACCACCAGACGTTACTCTTACCTTCCAAACATGTCAAGCTTCTTCCAAACCCATCGAAGATTCTAGAGCCGTATCCAGGGGGTTAGGGGGTTGACCCCCCCCCCCCCCCGAAACATTCAAAAATAATAATTTTGTATAGGCTTTTCCCTCTGATATATGTCTTTTTTGTACGACCCGCAAGCACCCCCCCCCCACCCGAAAGGCACCCTCCCCCGAAATAAATTCCTGGATACGGGCCTGAAAGATTCTCCAACTTCACTACTTTTGATAGAATAAACAGACTCTTGACAGCCTACTCGTGTTTATAAAACTTTCTTCCAGTTGTGAAGCTCGATTTCTCGATCCCGTCAGAAAGGACTTACTCCTTTTCGGCCTCTCGTACTTTCTGGAATTTGTGTTTTTCAAGTAAATTTGTCTGACTGAGCATAAATTGACAACGATATTTTCCCACGACCGTTTGATTTTGCTTGAGGTCGATTCTGATTTCCTTAGCCGTCTTGAACTAGAATATTTAGTACCAGAAAAAGTCTAGGGCTGGAAAACACGAAGTTTGTGACATCGGCTCATGTTAAGATAAGCGGGACTTGGCATGGAGGTTGGAAGTCATTTTCTGTTTGTTTTTTTCAAGTTTTAATTAAGCCTCGTTTTAGTTAGCAGTGTCGTTTTAATCGAAATCGGTGTGACTTATTGCTAGCAGTGGCGAAAAGCGGGGAGGTTGCGGTCTAGTCGGTGAATCGAAATGCCGACAATTTTTTTGTTCGTCCGGTTTCTGATATGTACATAAACCTTGTCGGTTAATCACGTAATCGAGAAAGATGGAGCATGTATATTTTTTAAATCCAGCAGTCACCACAACAAATCGCAGGGGTAGAGAGAACAAACCTTTTCAAGTTTTAATTAAGCCTCGTTTTAGTTAGCAGTGTGGCGAAAAGGGGGGGAGGGGGCGGTCTTGTCAGTGAATCGAAATGCCGACAATTTTTTTTTTTTTTTTTTTTTTTCCGGTTTCTGATATGTACATAAACCTTGTCGGTTAATCAAGTAATCGAGAAAGATGGAGCATGTATATTTTTTAAATTCAGCAGTCACCACAACAAATGGCAGGGGTAGAGAGAAGAAACCTTTTCAAGTTTTAATTAAGCCTCGTTTTAGTTAGCAGTGTGGCGAAAAGGGGGGGAGGGGGGCGGTCTTGTCGGTGAATCGAAATTCCGACAACTTTTTTGTATTTTTTTTGTCGTCCGGTTTCTGATATGTACATAAACCTTGTCGGCTAATCAAGTAATCGAGAAAGATGGAGCATGTATATTTTTTAAATTCAGCAGTCACCACAACAAATGGCAAGGATAGAGAGAAGAAACCTTCTTCTCTCACATTTTTTGTCGGACCTTCTCGACAAAGAAATCCTCATCCTGTTCTTGACGGTAAAGCAAAAGCACCGACAAACCCTCTTCTTTTTCCGTTTCTGGTGCCGACAAAAGCTTTTTCGGAAAACGCCGATGATCAGAAAAGATGGAGCATGTAGCCTATAGGTTGTTACTAAAATTCAACCATCAAACAAAATAAAGTCGACCAGGATGTGCCCTATACCTACAAAGCTGCGAGAAATGCTTTTTGACTGTTTCGTCCCAGTATTTTTATAAGAAAATCTATAGATACTTGGCGTTACTCTTAGGTTTTTCGTGTCTTCATAACAATATTTATTTATTACATATTGATATGTTTGGCGTTAAGCTTGCTTTTTCAGTGCTGCATAGCTTGAACTAAATGTGGTTGAAAGCTATTTTTATATACAAATACGTTAGAGGATTTGCCAAATAATCGCTCTATACATATCTAGGTACCCCCCCCCCCCCCCAGGTCGTTATAGGCTAGCTATCAGCTTACGTCCAATGCTGCATTCATAGCTTAAAGTTGAACCAAATATGCGAAAATTCTTTTTTCTCCTTTTTTCAAAAATTATAGAGATCTGCCAAGTAATCATTCTGTATATCCAGCTAAACCCGGTCAGGTCATTATAGGTTAGCTATCAACTTACGTCCAATGCTGCATGTATAGCTTGAACCAAATGTGATAGAAAATTCTTTTTTTCCTTCAATTATGGTAGAGAATTTGCTAAATAATCATTCGATATATCTAGCTAACCCCCGTCGCGTCGTTATAGGTTAGCTATCAGCTTACGTCTAAGGCTGCATGCATAGTTATAATCAAATGTGATCGAAAATTCTTTTTTCAGTATCTGCCAAATAATCACTATATATCCAGCTAACCCCGGTCACGTCGTTATAGGTTAGCTATCGTCTTCTGGACAACGCGGATTTCTTCTCCATCGATAGCGAGACCGGTGAGATCCGGACCCTCAAGCGGCTGGACAGAGAAGAGAAACCATCGTACGCCGTAACAGTTCAGGCCGAAGATGGCGCTCCTAGCTCTCTGACCAATGACGGCAAGCCAAACGAATGTAAGTCGGAAATTTGAAGTCTAACCGAAAACGGCTAAGACCCAACAGTCACATGCATCAAGCAGGCCTGTATCCAGGAATTTTTTTTTTTTGGGGGGGGGGTGCCTTTCTGGGGGTCTTCTGCCTGCGGGTCGGACAAAAATTACAAAACAGACATAGATCAGAGGGAAAAGCCTATAAAAGTGATTATTTTTCTATGTTTCGGGGGGGGGGGGGGGGTGGGGGGGGGCATCAAGGCGTCAAGTATTCACTTAGATAGGTCTGAAAACCCGATAAAAAATTTCGTTCCAACTTGGTAAAAACTAACTATTTGCTTACCATGCTCGGGAGCGTAGTAAGCGTGGTAACTACGCATCTCTGTAACGTGATTGGTCGGATTCGCAGGTGGCATGATATTCTGCTGGAAAATAGGAAAGTCGTTCCAGCCTTGAGCCAGAATGTGTGATATCATTCGCAGTAACTACGGTAAGTAGGGTGGAACACGCCCTTGATATACCCTAGTAGCAGTTTAATTATTTAAACATGAATTTGACACTAAGTTTGATTTCCCGCCGAAACCAAGTTGAAAAATCGAAACCATTTAAGGTGTTTTTTCGCGACACAGTTGTGGGCCACACACTTCGTAGTGTGTGTAATGGAAATACGATTGTTTGCCACACAGTCGAGCCACAAGTTGAAACTCACAGAAACGACTTTTGACTAGTTTTGGGGCGGTAATTTAAAATCTCTGAAAATAAGATACAACTGAGATAAAATCTCAACAATAAACTGCGATTTTTACTAAAACAGTTGATTTTTTTCATGAAAACAGTGTTTTTTTCTGAAAATTCGTCGATTTTTTGTCAAAATAGTAGTTTTTTACTGAAAATCAGCGGATTTTTCTGAAAATCAGATGGTTTTTTGTTGAGGCTTCCGTCCTTACCATTTTGTGCAAAAATGATCCTGAAAGTATGTCGACATGCTTGAGAAGTGTTTTGAGATTAATTTGCTGCTAAATTTGAATTTCCCGCTAGAAATGAACCATCACCTCGGCAGTTGTTTGTCGAATTCGAGCCACAGAAACTTTGTTGGTCGCGGAAACACACTTGTGGGCCGTACTAAAGCCGCGGAAATGCTCTTTTCAATCCACCCACAGAATGTTTCCGGGAGCACGGAAGTACGCCTCTAGACAGTTATTTGCCAATTTCGAGCCACAAAGCGAGCCACGAAAACCGTGTTGGTCGCGAAAACACACTTGTGGGCCGCACTAAAGCCGCGGAAACGCTGTTTTCGAGCCACAGTCGACCCACAAACTGTTTGTGGGAGCACGGAAGAACGCCTCTAGACATTTATTTGCCGATTTTGAGCCACAAAGTGAGCCACAAAAGGTTGTTGGGCGCGGAAACACACTTGTGGGCCGCACTAAAGCCGCGGAAACGCTCTTTTCGAGCCATAATCGACCCACAAAATGTTGGTGGGAGCACGGAAGAATCCCTCTGGACAGTTATTTGCCGTTTTCGAGCCACAAAGCGAGCCACAAAAACCTTGTTGGTCTCGAAAACACGCTTGTGGGCCACACAAATGACCAAAGAAACACTCATTTCGAGCCACAACCAGGATCGTAGGGGACCGGTTTCGTAGGATGTTATAGGTCTTCAGCCAGGACATCCCGTCTAGGATTCTGGCCCACAAGTCCTATCACTGTAAAAAGTTTTTCCGTGTAAAGATTAAAGTTAACCGCAGTATTTGCTACTCGGA